>JAFIRS010002782.1:0-182128 GCA_018342105.1 Gonioctena quinquepunctata | reverse complement strand
GTTTATGATGATGATGATGTCATCATGATAACCCCGGACGATGATGTCATTGTAATAGATTGAGGGAGTAGATTTGGGGGGTAAATTTTGAAGGTATACCCCACGGGGGATGATGGGGGATGGTTGGGGCATCATCAAATTTTGGGCCCCCCTACTCCAAAAAAATTTTTTTTTGAAAAAAAAGTTATACATCGAATGAGGGGAAATTTTAAAGAACATCGGGCCCCCACAAGATTATGAAAATTTTTTTATTTTTTTTTTCCCAAATATTCAATCCTTGGGAACAGGGGTTTAATGTTATGAAGTTAAGAATAAGAAAAACTTTATCTTAAATACTTTTAGTCTTACGAAAAATTTTAAAAAATTTTTTTGGAAATAAGTCTATTTGAAACCTTGAATGATCGACTACATTTTTCCCAGAGCTCTCCCCCCCACCCTTTGACATATCCCCCCAAATTCCTCTGAATGATATAAAAGAATCACATGTCGATCATTTCCCCTTTAACATCGCCGAAGTCCCAAACCATTGATTCCATTTTAGTAATGTGTTAAACCCGTTGACCCCCAAAAACCCAAGTTTTTGGATTTCCCCGGGGGTGATCCCCTTTAAAGGAAGGTCAGCCCCTCTGATCAATCGGGGGAGTCGATTTCGGGACTCATCCACTTGTCTTCTGACGAATCTGAAGATTCCATCGTTTGGGGTTTTTGATGAAACATGATGTTATATAGCTAAAATACTTTTTATTCATCAACCAAAATTTTTGATGGAATTTTTTTCAGTCTATAAACAGCATTAAATGGGGATCAATAATGTTGCAGCTTCTTTTATTCTTTTTGGGAATCTCTTTCGATCTGCCCACATTTGCCAATATCTTTCTTGCTTTTTTTATATGCATAACCCAAGTTACCAAATAGTGGTTTCATTATTATTTTCATTTATCACCCCTTTTTTCATAGTGGTGTATGTGTGTGTATGTGGAGGGACTTATTCAAACTTTTCAAATGAAGTGATTATTTGAATATTACATATATATATATATATATATATATTATATTTAAAGAACCTATATTCATTATGTCTATTTGAACACAAAAAAACAGTTGGCTAAAAAACGACCATAGTAATTTTGTAATTTTGATAAATTGACATTGTCAAAATAAATACGAAAAGAAAAATTTTGGATCAATAGCACTTAAATATCAACATAAAATGGCCCTTTGGGGCGAATTCCAAAAATAACTTTATTGGTTATAACGCAACAAAAAAACCCATAGAAATACATTGGTGTGCGGAAAACAGAGAGGTGGGGTCTACAGCAGGGGACTGGGAACCCAAACCAAGGCAACGGGGCCACCCAATCGGAAAAAGGGTTCGTTCCTTATCCTTATCATCTCTTTTCCCACCTAAGGCTTTGCTTTGAATCACACAGCGGTACAAAGGCATTTATTTGTTTTTTTTGAATTTTAAAAATTAACACTGAGTTTCTAACGGAAAGTCTCAAACGCAAGGGGGGGCTTGAAAGCGAAACTTATCATTAAAAAGTATTTAAAGAATATAACCAAAAAAATCGCTCTCAATTCTGAAGAAAAAAAAACTCGAAATATAAAAATTGAAGAACGTTCAATCAACAATCTGAATTTGATAGCAGAATTAATGAAGCAGAATCGAATTGAATTAGAGGTCGAAAAAAAATTTACAGGGTGAATACCAAAAAAAGAAAAATTTTGAAAAACTATTCATTCAGAATTCAATTAAAAAAAATTTTAATGATTATAAAAAAAATATTGAATCTGCCCAGTCAAATGCACGCGGTAATCAGCAAAAAATAACACGGTAAAAAATTAAAACCCATTGAAATCCCGAAGGTTTTTACCAAAATTGGGTTAATTCCCGGGATTTATTCAATCACTGATCAAAAAATGAATTTTTGGACAAATTAAACGTTTTTTTTACGAGCATCTTTAGGTGGCGCAGCGCAGGTAATTTTTTCCCGAGTTTACCAGGATAATATTCTACAGTTTGGGCCCCTACTGGGGATAGATACGACAACAAACGACTTTTGATTTCTAATCACGCAAATCTCTATTCAATATAGAATCCATATATAATGAATCATCCCTTGCGACAATTAATCGATACCTTTTTGAAAACCATTCTCTATAATAGGACAAAATCAGATACTTGGGATGTTTTATATTAAATAATATCAAAAAAGTTGGACCCTCTACACAAAGGGGGGAAAATGAAAAAAAGTACCAACATTTGATGATATGAAAGCGTTTCAAAAAACAGGGCGGACTTTTTGGAAACAATTGAAAAAACGGCGGAAAAAACACCATACACACTCGCATACCATTCAAGCACATCTAAAACGAAAAAAATTTAAAAACACACGAAGTTTTACTCAGCTACACTTGTATGTTTTTTTTAAAAGGGGCATAATATTTACAATTGTACAGATTTCTGAATTTAGTCAGAAAAAAGGTTTGGGCCAGGCCCTTTGTTGTCCAAATTGTTTGAAACCAGGGCATTTTTCAAAATTGGGAAACCAGTAAAAAAAATGTCCATCTAAACATCACATTTTTGCATCCCAAAAGGGTAACTGACATTAACGTTAAACAAACAGAGCCATCAGAAAATCCCCCAAAAGGAACAAATAAAAGCGTTGGGTGTTAGCCAGTTTTAAGAAAATAAACATGTTCTTCTGTTACCACAAAATTAATGTTTTAGATGTTGATAATAAAACCATGGTTGGGGCTTTGTTAGACTGTGGTTCGCATAGTTTTTTCATATCAGTTCGTTTTTGGATTTATTGAAAATCGGCACAAGACAAATGTTTCTATTTCGGGAATCAACAATACGTCACCCAATATACAACAAGGAAAAAATAAATCTTCAATCAACCTTTAAACCATATGAAAGTCAGTTAAATTGTTTATAATACCCGAAATCACAGGTTTAATTCCAGACATCCCAATCAAAAAAACCCAATTGAATATCCCTACACATCTTAAGTTAGCAGATCCATCTTTTACATACCAAAAAAAATTGACGTTTTATAGGAAATGTTTTATTTTGATATTTCACGTCAAGGACAGTTCTTTTAGGAAAAATAAACCAATATCCAAAGGACAGTTTTTGGGATGGATTTGCAGGACCGTATTTACCCCAAAAACTTTTTTTTTTTCTATTAATTGTAATCTGTGAAAAAATTTCATATTCAAAAAGAACTACGTAGGTTTGGGAGCTTAAGGGTTTTGATTGTAAAGAATCAACTTTTCGAATGAAGAAAATTTTTTGGAAGAACACTTTAAAAAAGAAATACATATCGGACACCAAGGTAGGTTCGTAGTACCCCCCACCAAAAAAAACCCGTAAAAAGTTTTGGGATCTTTTGGGTTTGGGAAAAATAGATTTCAAATTTAGAACGTAAATTAAACGCGATTCCAAACTTAAAATTTTTGGGATTTCATTGATGAATACATCGCAATGGGTCATATGGAAAAGTCAGGCATAGCTGATTATCGCTTATTCAACTAAAAAAATAAGTCTTATTTCACCCACATCTTTAGGGGGAAAATTCATAACCACTGCTTAAGAGTCGTGTTCATTCTTATTAACCCAATGGAATTTCATTGAACAACATACAGATGAAACCCCTTCTCTACAAAACGATTTAATCTCAATTTTATTGATTTGTTCCGGCTTTGTTGTGAGCGGTGATATTGAAAAGATGTATCGCGGATCTTCAAATGATCAAACACATCTTCAACGCATTTTATGGAAAAGATTATAATGAGCCTTTGGGAAAATTTTTTAAAAAAAAAGAGCCTACGGGATGTGCACATATCTTGAATCAAATTTTGTTAACTAGGTGTTGAATGTGAGTATTCCAAGAAAAAAACGCAAAACTATTAAATCGGACTTTTTCGTAGACCGCTGACAGGATTGAGTCAAAAAGGAAATGCTAAAGCGGAAATTTCCCAATACGAGCCCCGGGGGTTTTTCCCATTAGGAAATTTTATTAAACGATTGGGGGATTTACTTTAACACAATTCTGCTTTGTCAAAAAAGAGTTCGGAGAAAAGAAAAAAGGGAAAACACTCGGTTCGTCCGGGCACCCAAAACCGATATTTTTTTATATAACATTTCAGATTCATTTATAAAAAAAAATCACTAAGCGTCGCATTTTTTCTGATATTCCGATTTTCGACCCTTTTGCCCCTTATCCATGCATAAAGTAAAAATCAAATTTAAAAAAATTTGGTTAGAAAATTATCATGGGATGATTTTACCATTGAAAAACGAAATTTTAAAATAACATTTAAAAGCAATTGCCAAGTTAAAATTTTAAAACAGGGCATGTTAAAATCAAGGAGGCCATAAATTGAACCATGGTTTTTGATTAAAAATCAACGAAAAATTCCCCTGAATCATTTTTCCCTTTTTTGCCCAAAAAGCAAAGTGGCCCCCATAAAGAGATTTCATACCCAAATTAGAAATGGGGTGTTGTCATACTTCGCTTTGGCAAAAAGGAAAGATTATTAGTTTTCATTTCGACAATTGTTTTTTTTGGTGTGATTCGTCCATAGTTTTTTGTTTTGGGAAACCCCCATCCAACAGTTTGCCTTTTTATGCAATAGAATCTCTAAAATTTTAAGAAAAAAGATTTTTTCACAATGGCGTCATGTACCAGGAAAAAACAATAGCGGTTTTCCCCCTTTTCAAGAGGACTTGTTTTGATCAACTTAAAGAAAAAGATTTTTGGGGGGAATCTTGGATACTAAAGGGAGGAAAAACCAAATTTCTTTTTTAAAACTTTCCCCGAAATCAAAAAAAATATCAAAACATTATTTATCAATCCGGGGAAAAATTTGATTTTTTAAAAAATTTTTCCCGCTTTCCCCAACTGAAAAAATGCGTTTCGTATATATTTAGATTCATTAATAATTCGTTAAAAACTGATAAGGTTCTTTTCAGAACACTGTCCGTTCAGGGGCTTAATCACGCTTAATACATATTGTTTAGGGGAAATTTTTTTCCCCAAAAGCTTAATCTTCTAAAAAAAAAGGTTTAAAAAACGCGGTAAGATTATAAACCCCAAACCTTTTTGTTGATGAAAGGAGTTCTGAGAGTTGGGGGGCGTTTGGGGCAACTCAATTTTTTTATGAAAAAAAAAACACCCAAATTATTTTTTTGTCTCATCCGTGAAAAATTATTTCGAATTTTTTTTTAAAAAAAGTTGAAGGGGGCCCAAAATTTATTATAAAATTTGGAAAAAAGGGGGGGTCACCCCCCACAAAATTTGTATAGATGTGTTCGTTGTTTTAAAATTTCCCGACCCCCCCAAACCCAACCCCTTTTTAAGGGGAAAATTTTTCCTGCGCAGGGGCCCCCCAAAATCCCCCAAAAATTTCGGGGCCCTTTAAAAAAAAGGGGAAAAAAAGGGGCGGTTTTTAAAATTAATTAAATGTTCATTTGCATTTTGTTTTTTTTTGCACGTGTCCATATTGGCAAATACCTTTTTTTTCCCTAAGGATACATTTTTTTTTGCTCTTAAACGTTCAGAAAAAGGGGGGAAACCCGGGAAAAATATTATTTCAGACAATGGGAAATTTTATATCTGCTAATAGTGATTTAAACGACATTTAATTTTTTTAAAATGCAAGCGCATCAAAACTTGGCAGATTCTTTTTGATAATATAACGTGGACCCCTTTTCCCCCCTTTCCTCCCCATTTTGGGGGACTTTGGGAGGCAGGGGGAAAATGTAAAACATCTATGCGATGTTTTGTTTAAATGGAAATTTAAAATATGAGGAAAATTTGGTTTAAAAGGAACCTTTCCCCTCCCCAATTTTCCCTTTTTCCCAAAAATCCCGTTTTTTTTCTCCCCCCCCGCCCCTTTTTTTTGGAAAACCTTCCCCTCCCCCATCCTGATCATCTAAAAACGCCTATGAATCGCCTTTCCAGAAAGGGGTTGGTTCGAAATTGTTAAAAAATTTTTGGTCGAAGGGTGGGAAAAAATATGTATCGGGAACCCCAAAAAGGGGGAAAAAAAGGGGGGCTCGAGGAACAAAAAATCAATCATTTAAAGCATTGGTTTTTAACAAAAATGATGTTACCTCCCATGAAGTGGAAATTAGGACGGGCGTTGAAGGGTACGGGGGGTGACGCTATAGCTCGTGTTTTCAAGATAAAAAATTTTAATGGGTCATATCACGTTCTTTTTCAAAACTTTTTCCTTTGCCCCTTTTACAAAAAAATTTGGGAATTATTTTCGATTAATACTAAATCATGAAAGACTTAAAGCACTCATTTTTTTTTTAATTTAAAATTTTTTAAGGCCAAAAAAAGGGCCCCCATTCTTATGTCTATTTGAACACATAAAAAAAAGGAAAAAAACCCCTTAATTTTTAATTTTTTAAAAAATTTTCATTGTCAAAAAAAAAAGAAAAAATAAAAAATTGCAACAATAGCCTTTTAAAAAAAAATCTTTTTTATATATATATATATAATATTATATATATTTTTTTATATATATATATAAAATATTTTTATATATATATATATATATTTCGTTTGGAATCGACAAATGAAGAAAAAAAAATTTTTTTATATTTTATTCTTTTTTGTCAAAGGGGGGTAAAAACTATGGGGTCATCCGAAACAATGTTTTATCCCAAATTTCCCGACATATCTTTCATCCGAGTCGTAGACGAATCTCCCCGCATTTTTTGAAGATCTTTTTCTTCATTGGGGACCCATCGCTCCCAAAATTCCCCAAAAAAAGGGCGGACGGTAGGGTTTTTGTCTCCTTTTTCCCTCAACTCTTCTTGGCCATTGAAGTTTAACTGGCTTGTTGATAACACATCCGGGAAAATTTTGGGGAACTTTCCCGGGGTCCGGGGGGGGGTAGAGTCAGCTTTAAAAATTTTAAAAATTGTTTTGGTTAGGGGGAATGAATCGAAAAACCCCCCAATTTTTTAGATACGAAGAATATGAGAAAATTAAAAAGTTTTAAAATTTTCCAATTTAAGGGGGGTGCAAAAAGGGGGTTTTTAAAAAGGGGCAACAATACATCAGATTAAAGTTTCAATTTGATTTTTCATTGAGTTTGAAAATATCATTAAAGTTATTGAAATGGGCCACCGCCGAAAGTTGCAGCGTTTATCAAGTTTGTTGGGTGATGGAGCTGAAGTATTTAATCAAATGATGTGATTGCAGGAGTGGGTCAACCTGAACATTCCAACACTACAACACCAGATGGTTGCGGAAGAGTTTTGATGGCCGAGTTTATCATGATGACTGATGAACCAACAACGGCAGCAGCAACAACAATTGATTATTTGGAGCGTGATATTGAAATATCTGAGATTATTGCCAACCTGTTCTTCGCTGCCCAATAAGGAGGAAGAGAAAGTAAGACGGGTGAAAAATAGGAGGAGAAATACCTGATCGATGTTACCGACCTGGTTGTTCCCAAGCCGCTTCTTCCAAGGCTAAAGGAAGGTCAAAAAAAAAGGCAATTCAAGGAGAACAGCATCATCATCATCTCTTACCCAGATTCCATATCAACGTCACTATTGAGATTTCATTGATCTTTCATCGTATGCCCCTGCAGAAATGTATTTGGAATTCAAAAGTTGGTGAAAAGAGGCATCCTTGATAAAGAAAGCGATCCCTTGCTCGAATACGTGGGATCAAAGTTTGCAAGAGGACGTGAAAACCATGTATACTTCAGGGCGCATTGCAATCATGAAAGGGATTTGGCAAAGTTGAAAATCAATATGATTCTCTGCTATGAAGTTGATGTGGAGCGGAGAAATAACGATGATTTGCGCAAAGAATGCAGAGAAGGAGCTGAATTAATTCCACAACACCAAGGAAGCTGTCATGATGACATATCAAGTGCATAAAAGACTTGAACAATGTATTTCACAGTGATAGTGAATAGTTTAATTTAATAAATGTATTGAATTGGGCATATTGAATTTAGATGTGCAAATGTAGTGTGTGGGTTGTGGACAATTAAAATAAAAAAATACGTTGAAGCATAAACTAGTTTATTATTTTAAAACATTATATCATATAGAAATATTACAAAATGGCATTCTTTGGATCCATGAATTGTGTTCATTGGAAAAAACCCAACCATTTGACAAACACTTTTGGCTCTTCAATATCTTCTCGACAAGGTACGTCAATTTTGAGTTTTCTGCAATTCAGCTTCATAGAAACTACTTATTGTGAGATAGGATTCTTATCCATGTCTTCGAGAATGTATGTTGGTGGATATGTACTGTTGGCTTTGACGACTTTGAATAATTCCGTGGTGAAGTTGGCTTCATAGCCCTTTTCGAATAAATTTTTTATACTTGCTTATACATGTCATTCACTCGATATTTTGGCTTGATTTTTTTCATCTTCTTTCTTTTTTCTTTTTGCAGTGATTTTTTCAACTTTGTAGTGGTTTAACTTTGATGGGTTTCATACCTATTGTGCGATGTTTCTTATGGTTATATCTATGCGTTATGATTGGAAGGATTTCCAACCATTTATGATTTCCATTCATTGAAAACTCCTTATAAGATCAAGTTTTGATTGTTCGAATTACTCTTTCAGCCATAGATGCTTTTGTAGTACTAAAAGTGGAATAATGTTTGCAATATTTTTTCGCTCCATCAATGATGAGAAAAGTGCTGTTGTAAAATTCCTTTCCTTGATCGCTTTGCATGTTTCGGAGAATATTTGGCATCTTCAATACCATCGCCATGGCATCAGTAATATCTTCACCGGTTTTGTTCTGACTGGTTTTGTCCACAAATATTTAGAGTAACGGTGATGACCACCAAAATGTATCGATAACCTTTATTAATTTTGACATAAGGCTGAAATTCTGCCAGATCTATTTACCACAAATCTCCTCTGCCTTTGACGACAGTTGATCTTCTCTGGAGACGACGACTGACATGTAGCTCATCCACACAATATCGAAGTTTGATAGTATTAGCCATTCTTCTTCTTGTTCTGTTGATATCCTTAATGAAGTGATTGTTCAATAAAATTGTATCAATATATAATACAGCCTATTCCGCGTAGCTCCTCTATTATTGATATGATCTCATTTCATGTCCGCAATGACCGGATGCTTTCCGAAGCAATTAGCAATCGCAAACGATCCACTAACTCTTTAAGGTTTATTCCAGTATACATAATTCTTCGGTTTTCGATGTAAAGCACTTTCTGCGACTTTATTTTTTTTTGATTCCTTCACCGCTTTGATTCACAAATGTATTGGAATTATTTCTCGATTTCAATAATTGTTAGTCTTATGACTTCTTGATATTTCTTTGATTTTTATATCTTATTCCATTTTTCACTTCATACTTTTTTGTACAATGATTTCGTAAATTCCAAAGTTTCGATATATATGTGTTGCGAATTTTTGCATCACCAACTCAGGCGGTTTCTTGAGGCATATCAAGTTATATAAATCCGAAGTCCCAGAATGATGACGTAATTGCATGAGTACCATCCCAAAGGCGATCCTTTGCGATATCGTCAATACATATGATCACATCAATGACAAGGAATCCATACTGATCATCCCAACAATTCACGCACATCATTTGAAATTCTTTGAATGTGACATCGGGCGAGACGTGATCAGAAAATATGATGAAAAGTTCATCTCGTCTTGCTTGAATATGACGATAAAGTTGGTATTGTCACGCACTAGCTGTTTGGGAACTCGTGAATAGGTCTGTGCAAGATAGAAGCAATCAACATCTTTATGGCGTCCCATAAAAAAAATATGATCGGATAATATCCTGCTTTTCACAAAATAAATCATCGAAAATGAAAACTGAATTTGGTTTTGGCATCAGAGGGCTGCACAATGTCTGCATTATTACTGAATGTGAAGAAACCAATCCTTTTATTGGCCCCTAACACATTGCGCAAGTATTCATATTTCGGCTGATTCAACGACTTTGAATAGAGGTAAACGTTTGCAAATCGCAATCCTTGTGGATGTGTCAGTAGAGATATCATGGCATTTGTCTTTCCGCAATTTGACGGACCGATGATTGGAGCGAACAGATGATGGAAGTAGTGGACCATGCCCTTGAGTTCGCCCCATTTAATCAGTCTTTTCCTTTTAAATTATCTCCGAAAACTCTTTTGCTTGACAATGCGCATTTTTTGACGGTTCGACACTTATTGATGCAGGATGTATGAGATATGTTTCATTTAAATGTCTACCACCACCACGGAGCAGACGTAAAAGAAAAGAGATCGAATAATAAAAAAAAAAGGTCGAGGATTTGTTAATTTTTTTAATAAAAAAATTGCCGTTTGAATTGCATTTACCTGGAGGATATAAATTTTGGGGACCCGGAACTAAATTAAAAAAAACGATTGGCACGCAACGATCAGGCATCAATAAATTGAATAGGCCTGAAAAACCCGGACATTCAATACTCGGAGAAGTCTCGACGATTTGAAGCTAGACATAAAGCAGACAAACAACTTGAATACAGTGTTTTGGGATAGGGTCAAATCGAAGGACGCAAGCATTCGTGAGAGACCCGCTCTACTCGTCTCCAACATAATGAAGGCAAAAGGCACTTCGGTATGGGTTGTGATGTGGGCAACCCCAAAACCCCGAAGGAAAAAAAATAAATCATCGAAGAAATGGGCGGAATAAAATCAGAAAAGTAGCATTCGGAGCAGGAATTGTACGAAAGTTCGGGATGAATTACATAAAGCTGGAGGTAATCAATTCGTGACAAACAATGAAAGATGGCCACAACAATGGCGTTGAAAGCAGCACGTAAATATTTGAAAGCAGGCAGGCGGAAAGAAAAATTCGTACACCTCGCATAATACCTATTCCGAAAGTTGGTGGAATTTTACCATTGATACCAATTTTGCCGGATTGTCTGCATTGGGTAGTTTGGCCGTGCTGCTGCAGGTATAAGCAGAGCTATAAATTCGGCAAGTGCGAGCAGAAATGATCTGAAGAGGATAAACATCATAACAGAAAGATGGGCGTGCTTTAGGAAAAAGGTAGTGGTATATTCTTGAAACCATATCGCAAAGGCCTCAGTATCTACCTCAAACCATATACATCAAAAAACTAATTGATGACCTCTTAAACTCCTCACAGATATCGATCTGACATATTATGCCAAACAATTGAAAATTCCACATTTTCGTGGTGTGTTCATGCGTGACAATTTGCCAACCTCAGGACCACGTAATCATGAAACAGCCATCATCAATTTGGATAGATTCAGCGGTCGAGGAACACATTGGGCATACAGGAAAAGTGGAGGAGTTGCAACATATTTCGACAGTTTGGAGATTACCCTCACCAGTGGAGTTGGTCCATTACTTACGGAAAGGTATACATGCAGTCGAAAAAATCATGTATAATTATGAACTGTGAGCAGAAATACAATACAGTTGTGTGTGGACACTTATGCTTGAAGTTTCTCTCTTCCAATCACCCGAAAAGCAAAATGGATTTCACGCCAGAAATGGATCGAGAGGCTATTAAGAGAATGGGGCATTCCCTCATCGCATATTCGAGATCATGCAGCTTAGAAAAAAATGAGTAAAGGTCCAACTTGCAGATATGCCCAAAGAGGTCATGATTTCTTGTGCAGCTAATGAAATTGCATCAGTTTGAAATGCTTCCCAAACACCTTCAAGAGGATATTGATATTTTAAAATATAAATATTGCTATAGACATCATATGGACAATGCAAGTGTTGGAACATCAAATTCCAGTGATGTGAGATGACGGACCCATACCTCGAAAACTATTTTGTTGTTATTGCACCATCGATGATTGTAATATTGGTGCCAATAACAATCAAGTTGAATTAGGACACACAATGCGCCGAGAAACGAAAATTATATATCACATGTGTTGTGAACAACAATAAAAATGATTTGATATCATATGAATGTCAATCAGTCATGTCACGAAAGTTCGAGCTACAAGCTGTTGGAACCAGTGTCTTGAGTGCAGACTTCTACCACCCATTGAGCTGGATAAGAATAGCCGTTATGGATTGGGGCTTTTGGGATTCTATGGATGCAACACAATCCACAACATCACGGAAAAGAACAACTTGATCACTGTTGCCATCCCTTTAGGGGAAACAACACTCAGTATGATCCATAAGATAGAAATTCCAAGTGGCGCATATGAGATAGAAGAAATAAATGCTGTTATCCAACGAGAACTTGAATTCCACGTATTTCATGGCGCGAAACATGATGACACCACACTAGATGAATTGTTCAGCCTTCGAGCAAACAATAATACATTCAAATGTATGATGCAATCAAAGTATGTGGTGAACCTGGAAACACAAAAACTCAATAGCATCCCTATTGGGATTCGAGAGAAAAGAATTCAGTGCGAATCGCATGCATGAATCTACATATCCTGTGAATATTGTACCCGTGAGACTCATTCGATTGGATTGCAATATCATTTCAGGATCATACATAAATGACGAAGAGAATCATATTCTTTTTTCATTTGATGTTGATGTTGAGCCGGGTTATAATATAACAAAAGAGCCAAACAACATTATTTATATGCCCATCAGCCCAGAAGGACGTCAGTTCATCGACAACATTACTCTGCGCATATTGGATCATCGAAATAATCTCATTGATTTCGGTAGTGTGGAAGAAATAGTTGTCATATTGGAATTGAAGAAACTACAATAACGAATGTAATGGGTTTTTGCTACAACAAACGACAAAACAGTGAATACGAAATATTTTCACCAAACAAAGATCGTCTTCCATCAAATATCGTCAAAAAGAAAAGTTTTGCCAGGAAGAAGGTCATTCCACAAGTGTATGCTGAACGGCAAAGACATACATTGTCCAGCGAGAGATCTTAATTTTCTAAAATCTATTTGACTCAGAATTCGACAATAAAATGGTACTCGAAGCAAAGCAGTGACAAGTTGAATATTTTCAGTGAACCAGTAGTCGATCGTTCTCTCATAAGTCTGCACGAGCATACCTATAAGCCGTACGGATCACCATTGTTCAAGAATTCAGATGAAATCCGAATTGCAATCAACAATCAAGATGTAATACTGGACATTGCCGACAGTTTCATTTACATTGAGGAAAATTCATTCCAAAGAAGTGAACAAAGTATGCTATCTTTCCAACAATGCTTTGGCATTCCTCTTCGATGAGATCCGCTATGAAACGGGTGGTGAGCAAGTTGCCGTTGTTCGAAAACCAGGTATAACATCCACAATGAAGAATATGGTTTCATTTGGGCAATCACACTCTCACATGCTTTTGACAACTGGATGGGGACTTTCCGACACAAAACAACACATCATTGATGCACCCAGTCATTTATTCAGTGGAAAACTTCCTCTCAAATATTTGATGGGTTTTGCCGAGGATTATAAAAAGAGCATTCTGAATGCAAAACAAGAACTGATTTTGATTATAGCTCGATCATTCAAGAATTCATATATTGGAGAAGTTGATGCCTCTTTGGAAATTACAAAGATTGAATGGAAAATAAAACATGTTGTACCCGATGACAAGCAGAAGCTCAAATTATTCAGTAGAATAAATAAGAGTGGCCTGAATTCAAAAATCAAGTTGGCTTATCGTATGTGGGATCTTTATGAATTACCCTCATTGCGCAGCACATCTTCAGACATATGGGCAATAAAAACAACCAACACTTTGGAAACACCTCGCTTCCTAATTATTGGTTTTCAAAGTACTAACCCTCCCAAAAAAGAACACTGGATATGACAAAATTCATAAATGCAGACATTAATAACATCCGAGTGTTTTGAATTCTGAAGTCTACCCATATGAGCGTTGGAACCTGGACTTTGATAAAAACTATTCTCTTCAGCTTACTATGCATATAGGGACTTTCAACGTAGTTATTATGACAAAGATATGAGTGAACCTCTTATGGATCTTGAAGCATTTCAACAGAATCCCTGTTCATCATTGATTGTTTACATCAACCGAATGCTACAAAATCATCTACAGTGGATATCAAGCTGGAGTTCCAAACAAGAAAAACCAAATTTCCAGCCAACACCAAAGTCTATGCACTCATTATACACGACACCTTCTTGACTTACAATGCATTGGATGGCTCTGTTCGTAATTCACTTTGAAATGTTCAATATTTTATTTTTGTATTGTATCTGAATATTTTTAAGTATATCAATAATGTTTATGCGTAATGGGAAAATAAATAAACAAGATTTTGTAAATATGTGCTTTATTTCATATCAAATATCTACATGATTATATTCATCATCATATTCATCATATAGTTGATATTTCTCGATGATGTCATCGGGCAGGAATGGTAAAGGGTGTGGAGAAATCCTTCCAGATCCAATTTGATCATTTCTTCACAGAACTGTGGTATGCTCATGACGCCTTGACTGAATTCCTCAAAGTACTGCACCCTTTACGTACTTCTCGGATAAATGTGCACATCTTTGGATTTCATCTTCATCGAAGCAAACATTCAGATCATAGACAGTGGCATGGAGGGTATCTTCCGCCAAAGCATTCAAGTAGGAGTTCAATCTTTCGATGGCTGTATTGATGTCCACGGCTTCCGTCCAACATTGACTCGAGTAATGCATCCACAAATTTAAAACTGAAAAAAAACGATTTGTTAATAAATTCCATTGATATTCAAATAATTTTACTTACATGAGAAAATGTGATGCTCCAAATATAGTACTTCTTCACTGAATGTTATTTTTTAATGGAGAAATATCTATATTCAACATAAAATCACTATATCCCAACTATTAACATTTAAACAATATTATCATTCAATGAAGTTGAATTCTACTAAGAGTCGAGTTCTTAAACTCCTGCTACTTGTGGACTCTGACCCAAATATGTTATTGTATATTTGAAATCTGAAGCATTTATGTATCTGACACTGTCCGCATCGAATTCATCTGAAATACTTTTTGACAACCATGATTTGAATAAAGTATCATTATCATCACGTAATGTCATCAGAATAGATCTCTCATACCGAGTTATACAAATCGCCATACAAATTATGTTGAAAGATTTACCGATGGGTAATGATGATATTGGTCTTTGTTCAAAAGCTCCCACCCTCTTTTCAATTAGTAAAGCATTGATTCTCTTCAAATCCACAACTTTTGGAAGAAAAGACATAGTAAGACTGTATGAAAAAATATAGATGATTTCACCTTATAAAAAAAACACTCACTCAATTGAGAAACTTCTCGTACTCTGTATTCACTCTGATGATATTATCTAACATCTGATTTCTCATCAGCGACTCCACACATTTTATAAGAGACATCCCCACCCCATTTCCAGTAGATGGGAGCGTGAAGGTCAGTGCACGCTTGAACATCAACACACTCATCAATACTCGCAGTTCACTCTTACCTCTCTCACAGGATAAACGCCCTCCTCGCTTGGAGAGTGCAAGGATTCATGAAGGTCATTACCACACAGAATATGTATGTCTACACCACAACTTTAGTCAAGGTCAAACAAACATCGAGATCAAATCTCAAGGTTGCCGAAACAAATCCAACATCAAAACTCAAGGTCAAATCTCAAAGTCAAAACTTAATGTTATGAATCTCAAGGTCAAACTCAAGGTCAAAACTGTAGTCGAATCTCAAAGTCGACCAAACCCAATTCAAAACTCAATGACAAATCTCAAAGTCAAATCTCAAGGTCAAACACACACACATTGCACACCTGCAACATTAAGGGAATCTCAAAGTCGACCAAACCCAATATCAAAACTCAATGACAATCTCAAAGTTGACGTCATAGTGGTGGGGAGACCCAGAACAGCTTAAATCTCCTACTGAAAGGAAAACTCCTTCAAGAATATTGAATTTGGTAGTGTTTCATAGAATATTTTTGAATTCGATACTCTTGCTCTGCATGCATCTTAGCACCTTTGGGAAAAAAATAATTAGTCCTTCTCATTTTTCAAAAGGAATCTCCAGTTCAATTTGACACCATAGTTTTGTGAAATCTTGTATTTGGACTTTTCCAAGCAAAAATAATTAATTGGGGTAATCAATCAATTTCATTGCTATAAGTGGTAAAGTTATAAACTGCAAGTTAATTTTTCTACAAAGAGCGAAAAGTACCATGTTTGCGCTTCAAAAAGAAAGCGCTGAGTTATTATGGAAACCATAATGGAAAAACGTCAAATGCTTTTGCGACATTTGACACCAGAGTAGGTGTTGAACGGTATTTGACAAATGTCAACTATTTCATGAACAACGCGTGATTTTAAGATCGTCATTGAAAATAAAAATTACTTTCCAAGAAAATTCAATGGAAATCAATGAAATTAGTGTAATATCGTGCACTCCGCCGGAAATTGCTCAAGCTGCATAATCAGTTTCTCTTAATTTACTGCCAGAGAAGCAAGTACGTAAAGCAGTATGAACTTTTTAGTAGATGGTGCGATTCCAAAGGAACCAAGAAGATATCAGAAAACATTCTACTTGCGTATTTTGCAGAGAAAACCAAAGTAATGAAATCCTCTACGCTTTGGTATATTTACCCAATGCGGAGATCTACAATATCAGTGAAACATGATATGAACATCAGCGAATACAAAAAACTATTGGCTCATTCAATACGTCAAGCTGTTGGTCACAAACCAATAAAATCAAAAACCTTAAATTTTATTGAAGTCAAAACCTTTTTAACAGACGCTCCTGATGAGATATATTTACTGCAAAAAGTGATCTTGATTTTCTGTATCATTGGAGCGTGTAGAAGGGACGAACTTGTCAAGATGGTAATGGACGACATTGAAGATAAGGAATAAATCCTTATTGTGAATTATTCTAAGACATACACTAGCAGAAAATTCACTGTCACAAATAATGCAACACTGAATTATATATCAATTTATCGAGAAAACATCAACATCACGCCCAAAAATTGAAAAATACATAGACTATTTTCAAAATATTCGAATGGAAAATGCCATAATCAAGTTGTTGGAATGAATTATATTGCAAAAGTTACAAAAAATATAGCGCAGTATCTTGGACTTTCAGAACCATGCAAGTATACAGGCCATTGCTTCAGGAGAACTTCCGCCACTCTTTCAGTTAATGGAGGAGGCGATATCACGCAATTGAAAAAACATGGAGGATGGAAGAGTACTAACATAGCAGAAGGTTATATAGATGAAAATATTACTAACAAAATTTCTACTTGTGAAAAAATTTTGGGACCGACATCGACGCCGACGGTAAATAAACCACCAATAATCGTGGAAGCAAGAAGCTCTGAAAATATCCCGGTTCAGTCACCACTAGAAACTTCATCTGGAATTGTCATATAAAATTGCACATTTACCTGTAAATAATAAGAAAAATGATAGTTTCTAGATATAGGTAATAATTGTATTTGAAAAAAATTAATATGTTATTATGTTATTGTGTTATTATGTTATTTGTGTTATTTACATATCTGTTAATCTGTCTGAATTTAAGATCTAAATGTACATACTATGAAGGGGTTTCTCCCGCTATTATCAAACTTTGGCGCTTTTCACTATTATCGGTTTTCCTCGGGCGCCACCTTTTGGTTCATAGTGGAAAAGGCCACTTTTGCTCCGGGCAGTCTCAGTGAAGAAAAACACTCCAGGGGTCAATATAGTCGTGACACTGTAACAGGGCCAGCAAGGCAGGCTTTAATTGCCTTTAACTGGGTTCCGGACCTGGGTGGCGACTGCGTACTAGATGTTTGAATTCTACTCAATGAAAGAATACTAAAAACAGGATAAACAGGTATATTAAAAATAAAGAAATACAGGAAGGGCGGCTGACGGCGGCCTCAAGTTATCACAACAAATAAACACATGGCAAGCACTATATACAGAGAAAGCGGGGAGGGTGTTTTCAAGCGAGCGGGGTAAACTTAGCAACCAAAAGCTTTCGCGGTGGGGGCGGGGTATCGTACGGACTCGTATGCAGAAATTACCAGCACAGCATTGAAATGAATATGTGCCTCTTACGATCATGCGCACATCGCATCTGTGCTACTTACAAACATTTTCTGGTGTCTTTTACCTGATACAACATATTTACCAAACTCCGATCTCACTGCTTCGGCAAGGCCCGGGACGGTCGTGGACTGCTTCGCTCTTTGGCTCACACTCTGGATACTAGTCGGACGCGTGACTGCTTCTGCTGGGCTCGGCAAGCTACTAAAACTTTGAAATATGTCGAAACGGACCTACAGCCGGCTTCCCCCTCTTTTCCGAATACCTCTCGACCGACTTATATGCGCGCGCCGTTTAGTGGACTATGTCGATTGCGATACAAATTATACTTTCACAGAATAATTACCCAGCTCGTAAAATCCTTCGTGCTGTGACGTCAGCTTGCGGCGTGCGTCTCTGTCTCGACTCAACTGTACTTGGTGGCTTCTATCGGATGACTGAATGTGTTCCGCTCGCTGCTTGTGGAATTCTCCTAAGTGGGAATCCTCGTGATGTGACGTCAGCTTGGTAGCGTGTGCTTTTGGCTCGACTGGACTGCTGGCTAGGGCTTCTATCGGATGACTGAATTCTCTCGTCGGCGTTTGAACATAGCCCAGCTTGTTTGATAAAAATGTTTTCTCGAGAAACGATAGCCGGCGCAGGTTATACTCGTGCGTGCTATTTTAGCTACGCCTCGCGTGATTTCCGGAAGGCGTTTAGTCTGTTTATTAGGATATATGTAATCCACGGATTTATCACGAACACGAATGGTATTTCTAGACCTATTATTACTGTCAAGAGGATTTTAATTTCTTACAGGGAGCTTTTGGCTGATAATTATAGCGGGAAAATAGTAACTTCGTTACAATAGATAATAATTATTATAATAAAATGAGCTGGTATATTAGCCACGGTTTTATCAAATCTTTTTTTATTAACTACTTCACCTACACTTTGCATGTTCCGTTGAACGTTTAATAGTGTTAAAATACAAATTACCAACTATAGTTATACAAAATAACAGAAGTATATGTTCGGAAAGTCTAATACATCGTTCTGAGGGAGTTTCCTTCCACTAAAGGTGGTAGAAATATACTTTTTCATAAGTAATTGAATTTAAGATTCTACATCATGTAACTATGTATATTACGATGAATAAAGCAATAAATGAAGCAAATTACAAACTTCAGTTATGGAAAGTAATTAAAAAATAGTTATTATGATTATGAACTCTTATTTTCTAATTTTTCCATTATACTTAAGATGGTAGAAATGTATATTTAGTAAATTATCCACATTATCTATAAATTACATTGATGCCCAAATTATCGCGTTGAATAAAATACAAAACTACCAACAATTCAAAAATTGGTTGGTGGTCATTCTTCTTTTATTCTTTAACAATTTTTCACTACTAAAAGTGGAAGTTATATATTTTTTTCTGATTCAAAATAATTATATTTATGACTTTCGCATAACACAAGCGAGTATTATGCTTGGACATGATAGGAGGCCATGCTTGCCGCTGTTGTCAAGAAAAATAAACAAATGCTTATTTGACGTATCAAAGAGTTTTTGAAGCAGCTATTTGTGTTCAATAAATTGATTGTAACGATTATCTGATAATGGCAAGTTTTCAAAAGTATAACTTATATAACTGAAAACTGCAACCAACATCTGTCGAAAAATGTCTACTACAAATGTCGAGCAAAAATTATATAATATTCCCAGACGAAAGATGGATAAAATCGCTTTAAAATATTACGTATATGTTATCAAACACAGACATTCAATATCGAGTAATAATTCGCCTGGTTTTTCACCACTTAAGAGGGAAGAAGTATCAGAAGAATTCCAAGAATATTTAGATATTGTTACACATATATTTAAACCATTGAGTGACACAATAATATGTAAATAACTAATTGAATAGGTATTGAAGTAATTTTCCATTGTTTTTTTTACAATAACACACATGTGTAGCGCAAAGGAATGCTCGCACGTTTAAAAATCTGAACTGTCAAATTTGAGGTTATCCATAATGATTAATTTTTACCAAATATTTTTGTAAAATCTGCGGTTGTAGAAAAAATCTTGTGTATAATTCGAGTGCAAAAACTTCGCCGCTTTCGCGCGTCAAACTTTTTTCCTAAGCGGCAAAGTATTACTTTGCGCTCTAAATACACAAATAGCTATTTTTTATTGTAACAATGACATCATATGTTTGTCATAAATGTATGGTTGTATAATAGCAGAAAGCTATTTTCATTTCCACAATGACGGTGTTGAATAACAATAAGTGAAATCAATTGATAGTACCAAATGTACACTTTAATAATGACAAATATATTTTTCCTTATACCAACTAAAACCGACAATAACAACAATCAAAATATATTGTTGAGGCATAAACCATGTGTCATTACCGTAACATAGACAAATTGAAAATAAAGAGACTGTTTGAAACATTGGCGATCTTGACCACCAAGTTTTTGGTACGGCCAGTCGCGCATGGAGGCGCTGCCCGCAATCAACAGACGACTGGCGACATGATAATTTTCCAATTTCGACATTTGTCAGAAAATGACAAACCACGTAATAATTTCAGAATAATTCTACTGTTAATTGTCATCGAAAAATTAATTATAGAAATTATACCATGGACTTGAATTATGAACCCAACGTCGAAAATGGAATGTTATTCGAGTTGACGCTGAAATTCCTCGAAATATTCTTTCACAAGGTAAAATATAAGCTGCTTTTCACAAACTGGTAGTTATTTCCATCCATCAGTTGCAGGATTTTTTTCACAAACTGGTACTTATTTCCATCCATCAGTTTTCATTTCCTATCACCATTTGAGGAAGTACGAAGTACATGGTCTCCTTTGTGCTAATGAATCAACAAAATTATTGAAGGTTCGTTGTAAATGTAATATGTTTTTATTTTGGTTGATTTGATGATAAGCGACTGAAGAATATTTTTCATCTTGTTGTTTTTCGGAGTTTTATTATAGTTTTGTCTGTAGTTGTACATTGGCCTAGATACAATAAAATGTGTTTTTATAGTGTTCAACTTATTATTCTTGTTTTATGAGATGTTTAATTTTGTTCTTGATATCATGAAATAAAGATTTACTTTGGAACTTTATGTTAACCACGAACGAACTAACAGATTCTACGAATCGATTACGGTATATATTTTATTAGTGATCGATTTGCCATTCCAGTATTTCATATGATACAACCATTCATATGGAATACAAGAATGGCAAATCGATCACTTATAAAATATATACCATATCAATCATATAAAAGTAACACATTTGAAAAACCCGCCTTATCTCAATCGGTGTTACCAACTGTACTTAGTTCGGCCAGTTGCGAGATACGTCGCCACTGTCTAAACGTGGTGCCAACTTTTACTGCAGGTTTGACAACTCTCTTTAATTTTAGTTTCTCTATGTAACCGTAAGTACCTGACATGATAGTAGGTAGCACTACTTTATATTTGAATTTCAGTTCGATAATGGCAATTGAACAGTGTCAGGGACTGTTTTTTCCAGTGACAATCGAAATGAGACCCAGTTCCCAATACGGATGCTTTTTTTGATTGCCAATACTAAAGCTCTAATAGAGGTTATTGATTTTCTCTCGGTGAAGTACCCAAGCAGATGATTCTGTGTTGTGCAAATATTTCTTTAGGGCAGCTCAGAATGAAGTGAAACTAGCTTTCTGAGTGATATTAGCAGGGATACAATTCCAAAGCTGAGAAAATCTGACCGAAAAACTATTGTGAACTGGATTGGTATCGTGGGCGGGTATCCTTAGAATGAATTCGGAATGTGCTCTCGTTTGACAAATTTTGCAGCCAAGAGATTGAAGATTGGCGTGTAGGTATGCTGGCTCGTGCGTTTTTATAAGTTTGTACCCCAGTAATAGGATATTCCAATGTCCACGTTGTCTGATGGGTAGTAGGTTTAGTTGCTGCCTGTAATGACTAACGTGGTCAAACTCCCTCAAGTTGAATAGGAATTGTATGCCGGCATTTTGCGAGCGCTTAAGCTTGTTCAATTGATTATTCATTTCCATGTAGGCAATGTCCGCCCAATCTACAGTGCTTCTCAGAAGTCCTATCCCCCCCTCTTATTTTTTTATTATACATAAACAAGTGAAATTTGGAAACTGAATATTAAAGGTTGTAAACTTCCCTACTAGTGATGATAGATGACGAAATCGTCAGAGATGACGTCGCAAGGCCATTGTGACCAATAATTTTGAATGGAACCCTACGGCAAGCGACACCTCTTTTAAAAGGTATCGAAAAAACCCATTCAATGATACTTACTTTGTTTGTGTTTATGGTAGTTTTAATGGCTCATTAGTAAACATTGAAATTTAAATTCCATTGAGTATGATATTAATTACAGATTTAAGAATCAGTATCTACTCAAAGAAATTGCTCGGAGTGACCTCCATTTACTTCCTGACAATGAAATATCATATTTTTGAACTCTTCTCTTCACATTCTGCAACAATACGTTGTTTTGAAACGTCAATATTGTCAGGTTCAGTGGCGTAAACCTTCGATTTAAGGTACCTCCACAGGAAAAAATCCAAAGTAGTGAGGTCCGGTGATCGAGCCGATCATTCCGTTGAACCTCGTCGTCCAATCCATCTACCACGATACTCCTCATCCAAATACCGTCTTACTGCACCGTAATAGTGTGGAGGAGCACCATCCTGTTATTTACAAATTGCCGAATTCATCTGGATTATCTTCCAAAATTTCAAGGATTAACGGTTCTATTGCGTTTTGCAACAGCTCCAGATAAACCTCACCAGTTAAATTAGTATTTAATAACAGAGGCCCAAGGATGTGGTTTTCCAGGATACCTGCCCAAACATTTACCTACTGGGGAAATTGGGTATGTGTTTCATGAAACAGGTGAGGAATTGCGTCACTCCAATACCTCACATTCTGTGTATTTACATTTCCATTTAGATAGAAAGTACTTTCGTCACTAAAACAAATTGTTTTACTAGTCTAGGGGTTGGTTAATTTCAGTTTCCATATTTTCACAAAATTCTAGTCTTCGGTCTGGGTCGTCGTCTGAGAGTTGATAAACCATTTTTTATTTGTATGGATGAAATGTGTTTTTTTTCAACACTCTGTGTACTGTACTTCGACTGACTTCACAGGTAGATGCAACGTGAGTTGTTGAAGAAATAGAATTAACCATTATTTCTGCCAGTATATAAATTTTCTTCTCATCAGAAATTTGTGGACTGCCAGATTGTTTCGCATCATCAATACTACCCGTTCTTTCAAACTTACGAAGAAGCTCCCTCAAATAAATTCCTCGGAACGGGGCGATCGGGAAACCTCTCATTAAAAATGCGTTCTGCTGCATGAATGTTTTGTCCAGTTTCACCAAGAATTAGGATCGCTGCTACTTTATCACCTGAAGCACGTACCATTTCACTTCTTGAAGCACTTAAACGTTCGGCTCACAACAGTTTAACAAATTATAAAAATGTACAAAAATATTAAAAGTACCAAAAGCTGCTGAAACAGTTGAACGTTCGATCAACAATACACAAATTATTAAATTTACAAAAACGTCGAAATAGGGAGACTAACAAAAACGTCAGCTCATTTAACAACTATCCAGAGGCGGAGCTTGAATTTGGAATTTCAGTATTAACTGATTTAATTCATCACAGCTTTGCGTTTTTTAAAAGCGAGTTGCCAAAACCGACATAAACACAAACAAAATTGGTATCATTGAATAGGTTTTTTCGATACCTTTTAAAAGAGGTGTCGCTTGCCGTAGGGTTCCATTCAAAATTATTGGTCACAATGGCCTTGTGACGTCATCTTTGACGATTTCGTCATCTATCATCACTAGTACGGAAGTTTACAACCTTCAATATTCAGTTTCCAAATTTCACTTGTTTATGTATATTTGTTCGAAAAATAAGAGGGGGGAAGCGGACTTTTGAGAAGCACTGATGATTAGGAGTAGAAGAGAATAGAATGAGTTTTTTTTTATTCGAAGTGGCAAAAAGTTTTCGAAGAGGCGAAGTTGATGTAGGCATTGATATAATTTTTTGGATGGTTAGTTTGAAGTTAGGGTCATAAAAATTGGTATTTCAAGTCTTTATTGCAAAAAATAATATATAATTCAGTGTTTTTGAAAGTTCAACTCCCAAAGGGATGAAATATTATTATTTGGGCTCCTCATTTCTAATGAAGAAACATGTATTTCGGGGTTTTTGGAAATGTAACCCCAAAAAGGGTGAAATGGGTGTTGAAAATTTGTATAGGAGTACAGATGTTACAGATGAAGAAATACGCGTTCCAGTGTTTTTGTAAAGTTTGAATGGGGGTTACCAGGATAACTAGATAACGGGATACGAAGCGACAAAATATCGGGATGACTGGATAACAGAAAAACAGTATAACGGAAAGTGGATAAAGCCACAGGCATATGCTAGATTGAACAACACGAAAAAAATGTAGAATAAAATATAAAGTCTACGCGGACGAAGTCGCGGGTACCAGCTAGTCGTCATATGATTATGTCAAAAAACATTTTCATAGAAACCATGAATGTATGACAATTTCATCGAAACCAATAACCAACCAGGAATATTTGATTACAGAACCATTATGTTGGATTGTCATCTATTGAAATGAACCTCGATCTGATTGAATGAAGAAAGACTTCGATAAATCTTGAATAATTTTCAGCTCTACATTGGGCGATGTATTCATGTATGTCGTTTGGGTCCACAGAGTCCTTCTTGTCAAAAAAGATTTCCCGGAAGACACGCTGTTCCACTCTCGAGTAAACACTTCATTAAAATCGCTAATGAGAGAAAGAACGTGGGTAGGAACCCCTGAAATGAAATAATCTGAATAATTGACAAAACATCACAATAACGAACATTCCGGTTCAAATTCAGCAAAACTCTACAAATATTTACGTCGATCTCTGGAGGGCATGCTTTGTTGAGTCTCCGGATCCGTCAGAAGTGTGCCCCGACAACACACGCAAATTTGCCGAGTGGTTGTTTTCTCTTTGGAGTATTTTATTGATGCAACTGCTGTTCGCGACAACTTACGACTAAAAATGATGAGTTGCAAATATTGTGATCGGGAAGAAAATGAAATTTCCTCCATTGGAATTGTGGTCTTAGGACTGCAAACAAGTTAGTTTTTCACAACATTACGCCAATTATGATTATGCAAAACTTTACTCACATTCGACCTTTTTTGCATTTTATATTATTTTTCAGTGTCACAACTGAGAATTATCAACATAGAAAAAGTAAAGGAGAAAAATTATATTCTCAGCTATGATGATTTTTCCACAATATGCCAATACTAGTAACTAGATAATTTGATACATTCTTGTATAAAACGCCATTTTTTTGGGGGTGATAAATCTATATAATGAAAATGAATGTCAAATTGTGTTGCTAAGCGCAAAATTTGAGAACGGCTGGACCGATTAGGCTAATTTTTACGGATTTTTTTTTTTAAAGTTGCCCGGAAAATTAGAAAATTCGGGAAAGTGCCTTTTCTCATGGAATATTTGTATGAACTCAAGACCATAACTCACGATTCGAATGATGGATATGCGTGATTTTTTTTGGATTTGTTTGTTGTGGTTGGGACAATCAGGACAATTACAAAGGGAAGTCGGGAAAATCGGACAAACTGCAAATATCATAGGAACGACATATTTGGTTGATTATTTTTCAAAGTGAGTGTTTTTTCGGGGAGAAAGTTCTCATGATATATATTTTACTTTCCCAACAAACATTATAAGTGAACTTTACGTCATTTCGACCTCCGAATAGGTCAGTGCCCAAACTGGCGGAGATAATTCTAACATTATAATTACCTTAAATTCACCAATATGGAAAAAAATTGAAGCAACTCAGATTGGGCAATCAAGACATTTTGCCTAATCAGTCGAAGGTATGAATAGGTGAAGTCGCCTTCAGACTAGTCAACTGTTGCTGAAAATTTAGTCATTTCTACCTATTTTAGGTTATAAACACTATTAGTTCATAAGGTTAGAAACATATGATTAAAGTTTACTGTATATTATGTATCTCAACCTAAATGCTTTTTTGTAAAAGCTTTGAAGATGACATGACCATGGCGTATAAAAAAAGAACTGTCAAGAAACAGCAGAAAATGATGTATGCCAGTGATGGTTTCGCATTCACATCTAGCTCGGAATTAATTTCTTAACATACCACGATTTAAGACGAACTTAAAATCAAAACATAATTTCACTAGCTCCATACAGGTTTATAACCCCATACAGATTTCCTACCACAAACAGATTGTCCTGAAAATTTGTGATTGTGAACTTTCAATAACTATAAAAATTGAGAGAGACTTATACTCTGTTTCCTAATGTGAGAGAGTTATAAATCTTCATTGAACTGTAAAACCGAGTCTTCTTCGCCGTATTCCATAGGCGTACGTAGGTGATGTCTTTGGATAGCTAATGAAAAACTGAGATAGGAATGTGCAAGTTGATATAGGATATCATGGAAGAAACATATCTAGAATTTTCCGGAGATCCAAAAAATGCAATAATATACTGGGTGTCCCATTCGAAAAAACAAAAGTTTATATCAATACTTTTTAATGCGACGTTCAATCGTTTTTCTATTCACATTCCCTGGCTGTTCAGAAAAAAATACTGCAACTTTCCTAATTTAACAATTTTTCTAGCTCTTCAAATAAGGAGGATGTCTATTGGTCCAAATATCACCCATAATCCTGTGAAGTTGGTTCAAAGATATTTCGTAGCAGCTTAGTTACTGTTAATATGATTAGCCCCTAACAATGGACAACGCTTAAGTATGCTCTGTAATCTCCTGTTCCAGGTACAATAAAATAATGAATTTACAATCACCTACCTGATCATCTTTTCCTTACTACAAAAGTATTTCGAACAAATAATATTATGTAGATATAAATCCGTCCGGGCGATAAGGGCTAACAATATGGTCGGATTTGTTTAAAAAAATGGAGGGTTTTTCTAAGTAAAGGATTATAAGCGTAGGTAGAGGCACAGGAACTTTACCTACCTGTGGCTCAGTGTTTCAAAATTTTTGAATGTTCATTTACTTTACGGTTGCGGTTGTCTTTCTGAATTTGTTGCTGAGAAACGGATGAGTAGAAATGAGCTTTCTAAAAATGATAAAATTATTATTCACAATGTGTTCAACGTTGGTCTCCACCAAAACTCAACATTTCAAGTTACAAAAATAGTTGAAATGTGTTCTAATATGACTGCAGTCGGACAGTCATTAATATACCGACTTGTGCACGAAAATAAACGCAGGTCACCAAAGAGAAGTACAGGAAGAAAATAAACTGGAATAAATGAGGATGAAAAGACTTCCATCAGAAGAATCATACGCTCGTTTTACTTGAAAATAGAAAAACCTACCTTTAACAAAATAATATCTGAAATGAAAAAAGGTTGATTTTATTCCACCCATGGGTAGGGTGACAGTGTGGAAGATTTGAAAAAAAATGAATTTTTGTTAGGAAAAAAATTCAAAACAGATAATCACTTCTGATATCCTCTTCTGGCGACGACGATATTAGAGGACAGTATGACAGTTTCGAATGGAAAACAGGAATATCTATTATATGGACGAAACTTGGTTGAATGGACGATATACACTTGATAAATTATGACAGGAAAAAAATATAAAATGCGCGAGGCAAGCTTTTATGGAAGGATGATACCCTGGAATAAAAGCACCCCCGGAAAAATGTGAAACGTTAACGATTACTCACATTGGTAGCAAAAATAGATTTGTCGATAATGGCTTGCTAGCATTTCAATCAAAACGTACTGGAAACTATCATTAAGATATGAACGCTGATGTTTTTGAAGGATACTTCCAACAAATGCTAGATCTTATTCATCCTGGGTCTGTTATAGTCATGGAAGAAAATCCGAAAAAATACCAACGTCTCCCTGCAAAAACAATGACATCATTCATTGGCTTACTTCAAATAAGAAGCCATTTCACAAAAATATGCTGAAAAAGGAGCTACTGGAGATTGTAGAATTGAATTAATCTTTTGTACGAAATTTCTTGTCGACAGAATCGCTTCAAAACGGAATATAACGGTTCTTCGCATTCCGCCATATCACTGTGAATTAAACCCCATATAATTGAAAACCTCTTGAAGAGAAAATAAAGACGGTGGATTGCGAAAAATAGAGTGAGTGCGTCGAACATGTGATTGGAATAGAAGAAAAAAATGTGAGTTTTACTTTTATATAAGTTTTTATCTACTTAATACTGGGAAAATTTATATCTCAATTATCTACCTATCTCAATGATTATGATCATGTATAATTATTATAATACTCATTATTCTAATGAACTACCTGTAGTTACGCAGCTGTCACATAAATTCAGAAAACTCCTCTTCCTATTGTTTTCCAAATTAAGGTGACCCTAAATTCAGAACTGATTCGGGGTGTGTACATCCCAAATAACTGAAATACGGAATTTCTAAAAACTATCATTGCAAGTTTACAATACAACCTTTAAGTTGTCCACCCTGTTTAATGGGTTCTGTATTTGCAAATTCACATATTATCCCTCTCTCACATTAGGAAACAGAGTATATCTGAGCTATTCACGAATCAATTATCTATTGCATGCGTCCCACGTTTTTTGTTTTAAATCTTACAATCGCACATTTTTAGGTCAATGACCCACTCCAAGCAATGACGCGCTCTAAACACGCGTATTGATGATAAAATTTAATAGAAAAAGTCAACTTCAACATGATAATTCTATTCAAAAATGTTATACAATAATTATGTTTGGAGAAAAAATAATATATATACTGTGAGATACAAGGGAAATGTGATAACACCAATTAGCTTCTGCAATTCCTTTATCTGATAAATTATCATTTCCTTGATAGTTGCGTATAAAGATATTTATTATACGACGATATACTATAGAGGAGTATACTACGGTCTCTGCGGAATAGGGGTATAGTTGCTTTTGAGAAAATGATCCTCATCGAATTTTGAGCAACTTTTGTTTTGTATGTGGTCTGCCTGTCTGTCTGTCTCTCACTCTGTACTCTGTATCAACCATAAATTGAAATATCTCCGGAACCCTTTGACGTAACGTCTTAAGACTTTGCCATTATGTTCCACAAAAAATAGTATCCTGTCATCAAAATATCAAGGAAATCGAAAAATTCGGAGATGGTTTTTCCGGGATTTTTTTGGAAAAATTCTTTGTGACTCGGCTACAGGTCGCATGGGTGATTCGTTCGATTCCATTTTCTGTACCAGAAACCCGAATGAAGCTCAGTGAAACTGGGCGTGATCGGAAAATCCCAAATAGATTTTCCAGGGGATTTTCCGAAATACAGGGTCCGACTCAAATTAAAAAATCTTGCACACTAACAGAAAACATGGAAATGCAGTGTATACCTCTCAAATGGTGCTACAAGATATTTCAAATACATTTTCTCTCACTTCACTGGAAAATCAAAAAACAATTGTAAATCTGAAAATTAAATCTCGAAATTATAACAATTCAATTATTCTCGAAAACGACCGAAAATATCAAAAATTTTCATGGAATCAAATATATTGTACCTGACAGTTTCTACAAAAAACCTCCATTAACTTTTTCTCTGAATTGAATATTACTGGAGATATAGCCGAAAAACAGTAAACATGAATATTTGACCATAATATTGGAATAAATGACAAGTTGAAACATTTTATTTATAGAGTTCCATTGAAACATCTGAACCATAATCTTCTGATGATTCAAAGTAAGAAAAAAAAAATCAAATTCAGATTTCTCAAAAACTATTGGACATAACAAAAAAATTATGGTGATCAAAAAGATTACTCTTAACTATTCCTACAAAAAATCTGGGTAGACTTCTCCTTGAAATCGAATAGTACGGAAGAAAAAATCAAAAAACGAAAGAAAAGTAAGACATTTTCATATTTTCCCGAAACCATTTGAAATATCGCAATAATATTCAAAAACAAAATTATAGCTTTCCATTATTCCTACGAAGTGAACGTAGAACGAAATAAAATACACAAATTTGGTCGCAGTACATCTCTCTACTCATACAGTCTGTTTCAAAATTCAGTATCAAGATTTTTCAGTGGCTTATTTTCAGGTCAAAATAAGATTTTTTTTTTCCATAAACATGTATCCGCAAACGCTTCGTTACCGATCTACAGAGCGTTGAAATTTCAAGTTTTTTTTTTTTTTTCATAGCTCTTTGAGTTCTTGCGATATTAAGATCAAATTTGAAACATAGTTCACGTTTTAGGGTTTACAGCATCCAGTATGCCAAGTGATTGTGAGAATCTACAGGGATATATTTTTTCAGGAGTCAAGCCCTTTTTCGCTTCATAAACTTTTTTTAGTGCGCCACTGGTGGATTCTAACATATGCAGTGACTAATTTGTTTTGTTTCTGAATTTTGTTGTCTCCTGTAATTTTTACTCATCGACCGTTATCGACAAAAAAAGTAAAATCATATTTTGTAATTCGCTACATTAAATTACAATTTTGAACAGAAGGGGGAAACCTATCATCACAATGAGAACAAGAAACGCTACTTATTTGGTTTGTGATATAAATTACAAGTTTCCTCGAACATTACCTGAAAAATAAGAAACCTAACGAACCTTGACTTTTTATAAAAGGTGCTGGAAATGCTCTCCTCCTTCTGTGATACAACCTTCCACTCTTCTTCTCATATACTGCCGTACGCGTTCTAAAATTCCAGGAGTGTTTCTTACGGTGTGGAAGGTATCCATAATCCGTTCAGTGAGGACTTCGATGGAATGCACCGGTTCTGCACCATAAACTAGGCCCTCTGCCAATCCACCGATTGGGAAACACTGTATCTAAATGATCGCGAACGATGACTCGAAAATGAGGAGGGGCATCGTGCATAAACCACATTTGTTGACGAACTTATGAAGGCACGTCCTCTACTAATGCCGGCAATTCGTTCTATAGGAAGTTAAAATATGTGGCACCATTTAAAAGACGCGGTAACCAATTGAAGTATCTCCTACTGTTCCTGCTCATATGTTAACGCTGAACCGTTCCTGGTGTCGAGATTGTCTGATGATGTGTGCCTTTCCTAGAGCCCAAATATGAACGTTGTGGTAATTCACTACTACGTGTGAAGTGAGCTTCGTCGGTAAGGAGAATACGAGATAAAAATGCAGGATCCCTAGTACAGTTGCGCAGTATCCATCGGGAGAACTGCAAGCGCCATAGAAAATTTTGGGAAAGCGAACCTTGGACGCGCTCGATATGATATGGATATAGCTTGTTTTCGTGTAAAACCCTCCAGACGTTGAATGGGAAACATCCAAATCACGTGCTATTTATCGAGTACTCATACCAGGATTACCGTCGATAACATTTGAAATATCTTCATCTTTCACTGGGTTGCGTACTTGTCGTGGTCTGCCAGCATTGTGCCTTGGGGTCTGAAATCTGCCGTATTCCCGAAGGTGCTGATGAGAATTTATAAAAGTTCTATAGTTGGGAAGCCGGCGATCAGAAAATCATAGCACGTACAACCTCTGAGCTTCAAGTCCGTTACCATTAGCCAGACCATAAACAGAATGGATGTCAGCCAGATGTTCAAATGAATATGGTTAATTTTCCATTTCAATATAGAACGAATACACGATGGGACGTCAAATAATGTCACATGCTTCAAAACAAACCTAAACGTCAAAATAAAAATAACAGTCAATGCCCACTGATTCTATTTTTCATTGTTTCCTTGAAAAATTCAATTGATTCAATTGTCACAGAAGACAGAAAAAATTATGAACAGAACAAATAATTCATTTCGTATGTTAGAATCCACTACAAAAAAGTTAATGGGGCGAAAAAGGGCTTGACCGCTGAAAAAATATCTCCCTGTGGATTCTCACAATCACTTGGCATACTGGATGATGTGAACCCTCGTACGTAACCTATGTTTCAAATCTGATCTAATGATAGCACAAATTGAAAGAGTTATGGAGGGAAAAATAAAAAATCTTGAAACTTTAACTCTCTCTAGATCGGTAACGAAGCGTTTGCGGATACATATTCATGGAAAAAAGGCTTATTTTGACCTGAAAAATACCCCTGTAAACTTGATACTGAATTTTGAAACATTATGGGCCCAATGTTTGTTTCCAAGTAATAATATGTTCATGGTATATGCCATAGTCTCTACTTCCATCTCACACAAATCTTGAGGAGCAATATGCTTTCATTTCGTCGTAATTCTTTCTACGACTATGATTATCTCCAAAACTGAAACGTTCGATATTTTCCAGATTCTCAAATAACACTAATTTCAAATTATCAAATCTAGGACACATTGAGTATTTGTTCTCTGAACAATGCGTCAGTCTCGCGTCCGAATTCGAGGCAACAAAATTGAGGTAGGCAATAATCCATTATCCCTCTTGGACCATTTTGAGAGAAAGGATTGCTCCCCGTGTGGCAATACATGGCACCGTTACATGCTTACTGACCGTCCAAATTAATGTTATTTCCTATAACTATAAAGGATATCGGAAAAGTTTCCTCCTTCATCTAATATACGATTTCCCCTTGCGATAGAAACGTACCTTTATTGGATTTGGGTCAGAGTGACACCAAATAATGGTTGTTTTTTGGTATCGGGATAAATTTGTTCAAGGTGGACGGATATAACTCATATTGTGGAGATGAATTCGGTTCGAAACAATCAATATAATGCCATACAAAATGGATAGCTCAGTGAATAAACTAATTTTATAACGGGCGTGTTTCATCTGATATTTCCACTAGTAGAGTTTGTTCCAGAAGTCAGTTTATCTGAACCATTGAAATTGGACAATCAGTTCGGAAGCTTTTCTAATGATAGCAGTGAAATATTTCGTTATTGAACTGGAAACTTCTTATGGCGCGGTAGGCATACTTTAGGTGAGAGAAAATCGCTGGACTCGCGACACCGTAAGGGGACGCGACACCGTAATGAGTGAGACGCAGCTATAGTGTGTGCATAGATGCTTGAAGTGTAGATTGCTTGTAGCGCAGTACGCATATTATTAGCTATAGTGTGTGCATATATGCATGAACATATAGCAGACCGCAAAGGCGTCTAGATAAAAAAATTGAATGTGTGAATAGAAAATTTGATTTTACTATGTCCAATCAACGCAATATTAGCACAACGAGATATAAAAGTACAATTGATGCGGTATTCACGAGATATTTAAATAACTTCGAATCAAAATTGTTTATTTCCTATTTTAGTTACCATGAACCTATAGTTTCTATTTCAGATTGTAATAATGTTAATGATAATGATGATGATACATGAGTTGTCGAAATTGTTAACGATGATTCATAAAAGAATATTAAATGTATTTTAACGTTTCTAATAATTAATACAATACAATTCATAAATAAAATTCGTTTTCACTTCTGTCGGCACTCCCGAAGTGCAACCAGGAATTTTCTTTTCATTATTGCCAGTATTGTATCCGCCCTCATCCTTCATAGAGAGATATATTTTCCGAATCCTTCATGATCATAATATTATATAGGATACGCAAAACAACAAATAATTCTCAATCAAACTACATATACATAAAAAAATATAACAATTCCACAAGAGTAGAAATAAAAATATAAGTATATAAAATAATGAATTAAAAACCTTCATAAAGGCAAGCAATCATTCAAATGCACTGAAATGTAAAAAGTAATTGCTTTGGATGTGTGACGTAGGTTATTCCGTGAGTTATAGATTCAAAACTTCACACATACAAAGCAATTATTTCTTACTTCTTAGTTCATTTACATGAAAGTTTGCTTTTCCAAAGGTTTTTCATTAATGATTTTATTTTGTGCATTTTAGTTCTTAAGTAGGCCTTAATCTCTGCATTTTTGTTGAAGCATCGTTATGATGATGCCTTTTTCCTGTTAGTTCTGATCTATCTAGTCAATTAACCCATCCGCCATCTTGGAGTTGCCATCTTCAACTTATGATTTTTAACTGAAAATCAATAATCTTGGACTAAGTTCAAAATCTCCGACCTTAAACCACGACATACCCATTTTGGATCGAATCGGGTCATGATTACAAAACCCGTCCGCCATCTTGAATTTGTGAATTTTGATAGATAACTACCTTATACCAATTTTGAATGGAATCGGACCATGAAGACAGAGATCATCTTGGAGCCGCCATTTTTTTTATGAATTTTGAAAAAAATTATAATATTCGACCCTGAAAACCCCCACATCGAATCGGACCATAAACCTAAATCTCGTCCGCCATCTTGGAGCGCCATTTTGTTGTTTCTATAAAAAAAATTACATGAGCCGCCATTTCAATCCCATATATTTTTACAGAAAATTAATAATCTCCGACTCCGAAAACCCCCCATATACAAATTTTGAATAGAAGGGGACCATAATCACAAAACTCGTCCGTCATTTTGGAGCCAACATCTTGAATTTATAGATTTTTACGAAAAATTCATAATCTGCGAGCTCGGAAATCCCCACATACCAATTTTGAATCGAATCGGACCATAATAACAAAACTTGGTAACCATCTTGGAGCCGCCATTTCGAATTTTATAACTTTACACGAAATTCACAATCTCCGTCCCCAAAAACCCCCACTCTCCAATTTTGAGTCAAATCGTACCATTATCACAAAACTCGTCCGCCATCTTAGAGCCGCCATACTGGTTTCTATTCTAACAAAAATTTAATAATGCATTGTTCCCGGAATTATGTCGGCAAGTGCTCCAAAAATTGCTTGAAATTGCGGAAAGAATGACACAATGACATTCGAACGAAGCAGGTTGAATAAAAGCTTGTAATAAAAAGATAATATGATTGTAGATCACATTATTGATTAAATACTTTTTAACAAAAAATCAAACCGACAAAAAAATCAACTGAAAAGCAGAAAATGAAATAAACCTTCTTAGTGTTAAGAATAATTGAGCTCCTAAACTAATGTAAGTAACTATTTTTGAATCGGAGCCAAACAAACAATTATAGGAGATCATTATATTATTTTGAAGTAATCAAAACGCCGCTCTGTATTTCGCTGCCATCATTTTACGTTTTCCTAATTCAATTGCTAGTTTGTTTGGTGCCGACTCAAAATTAGTTACTCACATTAGTTTAGGAACTCAATTATCTTTAAGACTAAGAAGGTTTATTTTAATTTTTACTTTTCAGTTGATTTTGTCGTCGGTTTAATTTTTTGATAAAAGTTATTTTTTCAATTTTTTGTGGCTGAAATCTACTAATTACTACCCACTTTATTTTTGATTACTTCCAAAATACTTACTTACCTAGCTTACTTCAACCATTAACTGTTAAATGATATGATTATCTACTTTAACTATTTATTGTTATATAGTATAAATAATTTTTGAAAGTTCTGGTTAGTTTATTTCATGACTTTGTATATAATTCCATCCTTTCATAGAATGTTATCATTGTGACGGATGTAGGAGGATCTGTCAATGTCAACTGCATGTGTGTGCCAATGTTCACAAGTGAAAAATAAATCATCCCCTATTTTTCTACCCTGAGGATCATTCCATTCCAAAGTGCAATATGATCAACTATGAAAAAAATCATCCAAATCGGAAAACCCACTACAAAGTTATGCCTGATAGAATCGGTTAACGGTCCAAAATTCAGAGGGTGAACGATCAATATCCTCCATTTTGCTACCCTTAGGGATGTATTTTTTGTTTAAATTCAAATGGTACCAAATTCGAAATACACCCAATCCAATGAAAACAGGATCATCGGAATTCAACTGCTCTGTGAAAAGTTATGCGTGATCATACATGAAAAAAAACTAGAGAACCTCCTCCTCCTTGATTTCGTCGGTTAAAAATACTCATCAATACTATTAAAACAAGCTTTATTCAACAACAGATATAATACAGACTCATGGAGACGTTATTTCAACTCGATTACAATAATTTTACAGTTTCTCATCATGACTATAAAAGTAACAAATGTTTTCAAAGGTATGATGAATCTTAGGGAAGCAGATACGTATATTTGGAGAGTATGATTTTGAATATGTTTATATATTTCAAATGCTGCATAATTATGGAACTATTTGCTTATGATTTTTTCATAGTTTCCGAAGGTGTTATACGTGGAGGCATGATCATATTTTCCCTGAGAAATGAAGTATATTGTTGCAGCAGTGAAGGTTTCTGTAAAATAAATATTGGGAAAAAGCGAAATATCAGGAAAGTCATGCAATATTTGGTTGTTGTTGAAAGCACCTCATTCTCATATTGCGTGAATGGAAATACATGAACAATGTCAAGATTCGAATGCTCGTATCTCCCATAACAGTACGCGGAAATGAAAAATGTATACTTTGGTGGATACTGAATTGAAATACCTTTCAAAAGATCTGTCACAGAACTCAAATGATGTCATAACAGAGACAAGTTACCTTAAAAGTAGTTTTATGTAGTATTCATACAACATATTTAAAATAAATGGTACAATTATTTAGAATAACGTTAGTGCGATAACTCACCCTGCCAATCAGATGTCTATCGTGAATGATTCAATTTGTACACACATGTTGAAAACTTTTCGATACATATTGAAAATATAACTTCATTTAACCAGATTCGTAGAGCGTCATATATGAAAGAGCCAATCCAGAAAAATGTTAAAAAAATCATCGTTGAACATAAAATTTAAAAAGTATATGGGTCAGAATTGTATGCTTTTATTCTATTGAATTTTCAATAAAATAATTCATTCATAACCATTGTTCCTCATCATACAAATATGATGATGAGGCTTGTAATCGAATTCATTTGCCAGGATTTCTCTCATCAGCCTCATATGGTGATATTTGCTTGAAACTGCCAAATTGATTCACTGGTAATTATGGAGAATGAATTCGGCGATCATCGAAATATGACGATTTGGGCTTCAAATCTAATTACCCGATTTCTCCAGGTGGAAATCTTCCATGAAGAAGGAGACTCCACTCAGGAATTACTCCAACTCAAATCCCGACGAAACCGTAAAATTATTTCTCAAGTGTACATCGGAAACAACATCACTTCGCATGTTCTTTCGAATTTCGTCGACATGTGGAAAATACGGAATAAACTCAAAGCAAATTTTATGAGACCAAAGCTCTCAAGTGCAGGAGCCCATCTATACACATGTGTATTCTCTCTTATGGGACGCCCGTCCACTTGAAAGTTTCGTTCGCCTTAGATGAGGTACATAGAATTGAAATACGAGGACTGAGCAATATTTTAGGTAGATTTCATGAAAATACTACCCATTGGTGACGTCACCACTTCATGAAATTCTTTATATTTCACCGGTTATGGTCCCCAGAACTCAAAAATACTCGATGACTTTCAAAAATAGGTGTTATTCACCGATGAATCATCCTTCTCAATTCATCGAAAACACAACCCATCCGTAGTACGTTATTGGTCTCGTAAAAATAAATATTTGAGTATTGCTGTGAGGACACAGTACCCAAGCAAATTGAATGTGTGGACGGGACTTTTAGGCGATCACGTCATAGGCCCATTTTTTTGCAAAATCAAATTATTCCTGCAGTTCGCGCTCTTCCGATTTACTTTAACGACGTGTGGTTTCAACAAGATGGTTGTCCTGCCCACAATGCAGGAACGATGGTTACATTTCAGAATCAATTATTTCCCGAGTACAATCAACTGGCCACCTCGATCACCAGCACCTCTCGATTTTTATTTCTGGGGCATGCTAAAACCGGAGGTATATCGGCATGAGTTCAAACGTGCCACCAATTCAGATGAACTGAGGGTAAAAATTATTCAGTTGTGTGCTCAGGTGACACCAGTTACCCTTGCGACTACCAGAACAGAATTGTACAATACATTCGGCTATTGTTTGGCCCAAAATGGTGATTCGTTCGAACATTTGATAAAATAATTCCTTACACAAAATATTTAATTTGGTTTGTCTTTTCTTGTAAATATTTTTGATCTCTCCATTCGAAAAATAATTGTTTTTCTGTTAGAAATGAGTTTTTTGTTTTCATTGTTTTACAGAAATATCGTTTGCTTTTGTTTATGTTTGAGAATTTTCTTTTGTTTTGGCGGCCACCACGGCACTTAAGATATTCTGATCTACCTATCGTCCGACAGATTAAATTGAATCAATGATTCAGTTAGTTTAATTTGTTCAAATTATCTGATGTGAAATTATCGTCAATAATTCTTCTTCATTGTAGCGCACAGATTCTATCGACTGCTGCTGGTATGATACTGACGTCCTGAGCTGACCGCCCTGACTCTCCCACCTCCGTGTCGTGACGTTGATATCCCTTTCTCGAGCGAGTCGAGGAGAAATTGTAATGCTCTCTCAACATATAGCACGCTATTCTTTACACTCTCATGAAACCACCATACCCAAGATAAATACTTTCCGATACTGTATATATATATATATATATAGGGTGTCCCATGAAAAAATCCGCGAGCATATTTCTGGGAGATGAAAGGGGATATCCATATTTCGATATCAGAGGGTCCTCTTATTCACGTAGAGATCCATCACTGGACGTCATCCGTTAGGGTGTCGCGACACCAACGCTATATTTTTTGAATGACATCCCGAAATTTCCATTCCTTTTTTGGAATCTGCATCAAATTTTGGATTGGGCGATATAGCAAACTCATAGTTTACCTTGAATATTGATGAAAAACGGCAATCTTGTTGCATTTTATAAAGAGGGCCATGAATATCTCAAAATAAAAAGCAATAATACGCCTTTAAATGATCTACCACTTATAATTGTGTTTTATTTTCAATGCCATCTAGTTGTGTGTTACTGTATAATTGCAGACAAAACAATTGTTTCGAATTAACGGAAATTTATTCTACTCTGAACTTAACTCGACCAACATGATAATTACGAAAGAATTAAACTGATAACATGAATTAGTTTGGTAGGTGTTCAAATCCCCTCCGCTCACGTAGAATACACATGATATTGTATCTTTCTGTTAATTCTCGATTCGTGACAGCTAAGAGCGTCGCTCGCGATATGGAAGCACAAACATAGTATTTTTTCAATCATCTACATTTCCTGGACGTCGCATATAAACTGAGTCTTTGATATATCCCCACAAAAAAATCCAGTGGAGTCATATCTGGATTTTAAACTGGCCATGGTGTTTATTTCCAATCCAATTCTCATTAAGAGTTTCATCCAGATATTGGGTAATTATTCTAGTATTATGCGGAGTTGCCCCGTCCTGTTGAAAGCTTTCATTGTTTAATTCTCCGAGATATTTGGCAACACATGTTGGGAAAAAAGCAAGTACCTCTCTCCATTGGGAATTCTTTCGAAAAAATGAGGTCCAATCAAATAACCATCAATGATTCTGCATCAAACATTCTGGGGGGTGAATGGTTGATATGTCGTTTCTTGAATCCAATGAGGGTTCAAGTCAGACCAGTAGTGACAATTGTTTGTTTATCATACCGTTATTATGCAAACCACTTTCATGATATTTTGTTTAGAAACTGATCATCATCATGAATAATACGGTTGCAATGAAGTTCAATCTCCCAACATTATCTCCTGAATATGCTAATAGAATAATGGTTTTGAATAAAAAAACATAAACATTATTACCTGGCCGTATTTCTCGAACAAAATGTGTTTTATGGAAATAAAATTTGTTTTTTGACAAAATACGTTATATTGACTATTTTAATATATCATAAGCTATTGCTACTTCTCTGATAGTACTATGTGGTTCCAATACCATTCGACCTAGAACTGCAACAGTACGATTTTCATCTGTAGCTGATTTTGTTTTCTTCGCATCCGTACATGAACATCCATTCATGCCAGAGATTTGGATGAGCTAGTGAATGTTTTGTCTGACGGTAATCTTCTGTCGGGATACCGATTAGCGTATATTCTCACTGCCCCTTTTGCATTACTTCTCCATAAATACATATCATATATAACTCTCCTGCATTAGAAAATTGAACCATTTTTCAATTTTACGAAAAACCAATATAAAATTGAATGCACTTCCATAAAATCTGACAGGTTTTCTGACAGATCGATGAATTCTCCTATTATTGTTCATATTTTGTCACATTCATGGACCTCTTTATGATATGCCTTGAAATTGCCGTTTGTCATCAGTAGTCGAGGAAAACTATGAGTGTGCTACATGGTTAAATTCAGTATTCGAAGCAGAATTTTGACAATAAAATCATAATCTGCGAAACCAAAAACCTCCAGATAGCGATTCTGAATAGATTGGGACCATATATGATAGAACACACGTCAGCCATATTGGAGCCGAACAAAATCATAATCGCCAAACCAAAAACTCCCACATATCAATTAGGAATAGAATCGGCTAATTAATCATAAATGTCGTCTGCCATCTTGGACCGCCATCTTTTTTTCCTTAGTAAAATGTCATAATGCATAGTCACGCGAGTGATAAACTCCTGTCAAATCTCAAGATGATTAGATGACTGTGAGTGGTTCAAAATTGACCTGCAAAATGTTGCCTGAACCCTGAAGACACTAGCAAAGCACATTCGGAGAAAATATCCATGTTCGTGAAAAATCGCCTAGGCCCTTTCGATGAACAGTTTTCCGGCCCCCAAAAGTGTCCCAATATCGCCTGCAGAGAGTTCAGAGACATAGAGGTCCGCCAAAATGATAGTAAAACATAATTGAAATTGGTGTCACTTTGACGACTGGTCTGGTCAAAAGACCCTCCCAGTCACATAGAGTCATAAGAACATTTATTCTTCACTTATAACTGTTCTTAATTTTTAATATAATCAGAGCTGGGCAGTACTCGAGTAAATTGTACTTAAAATTGTACTTAAGTACTCAAAGTACTCAGTAATCGTTACTCGTTATTAGAATATGACATTTTGAAAAGTTTTCACGGCTACTTAATTTTTTTAGAGTTTATAACATTACATCTAGGTGGGCTATGATCGGACGTAAACTAATCTGAGGTTGAGTGACTAGTATGGTAGATATAAATGAGACCAGTTGGCAAAATTACATTTTCGTGTCTAACTATTATTTTTCAAATGGCGACCATTTTTTGACAAGCACTTTTCGAAAAATGTATTTTTTGACGAATCTAAGATACTAATTTATTTGCGATTGGATTGAAAATAGGAACATAAATTAAATATTACCAAGGAAAATACTGGAAAATAATTTATTTATTTTGTCAAGTGTGCCATGGATAGCCATGATGCATAATATTCAGCAGTTATTATTATCAAGTCTTCTTTGGAAAACAAAACACTCACTTAGGTAATGACAGTGACATAAACTTTATGAGCAGACAATGAAAGTTTCTCAATTTTCGTTAAATTACAGTTTAATTTTTCTTCAAAATAATATTTACTCAAAATGAGAAAGTGGATATAATATCAATATTTGAAGAATTTCATAGAAATTCAAGGAATGCTGCTGAGATGTATGCTCAGATATATCCCAATCGGCAACATTAAGCCCATCAGTATTTTCCGTATGTTGAGAATCGTTTTAGGCAAGAAGGAAATCGAGAGGCGAAACAGAGGTTTATCATAAATGAAGAGACTGAGATTAACATTCTTGCTATGGTTGAGGTTAATAAAATGGTTTTCTCAAGACTGCTGGGCAACTAGTGCACAATGTCTGAAAAACGCACGGGTAAATTTTCGCAATCTTCGTCACGACAAAAGAGGCGTGGAGTAAATAAAACAAAAGACGCCGTAACCAGGTAACATTGCCGTAACCATACAGACAATATAATCACAAACATATGTGACAATTCAATATTTCTTTGACAGAATGATATTATAAAGGTATTTCGAAATTAGTTCAGCATGGAAAGTAGTGACAGTGAAAGAAGTTCAACACCGCCAAGTGTTATGGACGCAGCAAATAACGCTTCATCAAATTTAGTGCCTGAAAAATCTAAAGAAAAATAAACAGTTTCGTATACCCTATTCATGGACTGGTGCAAAGAACAGAAAACTAGCTCTCGTTCAGATAATGTTCTGATGGCTTACTTTGGAAATATATCAAATAAATTTAAATCTTTCACTTTATGGGCACACTATAGCATGTTAAAAACGATGCTTCGTATCAATAATGGCGTGGATATCAGTAAATATTCCAAATTGAGAGCATTTCTAAAGCGTAAATCAGATGGATACAAAGCAATAAAATCTAAAGTTTTTACAACGAAGGAGATTGATACGTTCATTAAAGAAGCCCCAGACAACGAATACCTTTATATTTTTTTATTGCAGGTTATACTTATCATGAGAATTATGGGTGCTTGTAGGAGAGATGAGATGTACAAAATGAAAATTCACGATTTTGAAGATTCAGGTGCCGCAGTTTTGGTGACGGGATAATATGCTAACATCGCGAAAAAAATTGGAATCTGCGACCAAGTAATGTCAACGATGCTTATTTTTCTGAATTATCAGAAAGGAAAATGCACTGTCCAAAAAATTGGAATAAATAAAATAGGAAATATGGGAAAAAAAATTGCTTCATACTTAAAACTTCCGAATCCTGAGTTATACACCGGCCACTGTTTCCGCCGATCTTCAGCTACAATATTGATAGATAGTGGCGAATATATAACGACATTAAAACGGCATGGTGGCTGGCGCTCTACAACAGTAGCTGAGGGTTACATCGAAGAGTCCCTGACTAGTCGAAATAACATAGTCAATAAAATATTAGGGTCGATCAATAAGTTGTCAGACCTTCCATCGACATCAGTTACAGAAAATGTTAATAATGTCAACTTTTCCCTTAAAACTGGATTCTATTTCCCCAAAATTTGTTTTTAATAATTGTACCATAGTAACATTGAATATTGTTGATAACAAATGAGAAGATATTTTTTCGCTATTATTGTAGTAGGTGCTTAACACATTTACCTAGTACGTTATTTTTTTCAATTAATTAATAGAAGTACATTTCTCATGTTTGTTGTTTTTTACTTACACTGTATATTATAACAGTCGTAGAAGAAGTATAGTGTGAAACTCGCACGGAATGACCATTTCCTACTCGTTTGATTTGCAGCACTCGCTTGCAGCTCGTGCTGCAAACTTTCATACTCGTAGGAAATGTATGTCATTCTGTGCTCGTTGTACAATTTACTATTGGATGTGTGAAAATGGATTGTTTTTGTATTTCATTTATCTAATGAAATTACCATCATCTTCCCAATCAATTCAATAGGATACGAGTCTAAATATTTGCTTGATGACGGGATGAATTCAATTTTTTTTATTTGTTTTTGTTGCATACTATACAGGTATTCAGATTTTCGTTGATTATATTGAAAAGATTTTCATCAAGTTTTGGTTGCGTCAATTCAAATAATATATATAAGCATGAATTCCAGGTCTTATGAAAATATAAGAACAATATTTAATGTCACTGAAAATGAAATTGGAAGAATAAGTTGAATATGGAATTAAAAATCAATTCAAATAATAAAAACAAAACATCTAGAATAAAAGAAGTGATAATTACGATAACGGTAAATAATTGGCCATGTATGCCAAATCAACAACCATTTAACGAGTAGAACATCCGAAAAGAAGGGTCGTGAATCGGAAATGCAGGGGTTAAGTACGATACGAAAGGGATATGAGTAAATGACGGTATTGAGGACTATGGTTTGAAAGACGTCTCATAATTCCCCGTAGTACAGGGTGAAAGCACTCAGAATTTGTTAGGAGCCTTCATAGATATTATTTAGAGCAGACATTGAGTTTTCCAAATGCTGAGATGGAAATGAATTCCTGCTGTTTTGAAACAACCATCATATCCCTGCAATAATAGTTTCGTGTTCAGTATATATTTTAATTGTTGGCTAATTGATTCAGAGTAAAATAATTGTTGTTCGCATAGAGAATAGTAATATAATTGAAAAAAAAAATCAGTGAGAAGCTCATTAAGCTAAGGAACATTAGAAAAAAGTCCTATGACGGCCCCATGTGGTATGAATGTTAGCCAATTGTTAATCTGAGAATGTTTATATATCGCCAAACCATTAGGTTCCATAACAAATCGCTCTATGGAGTCGGGAGTTTTTCCAAATAACCAAAAAACTGGTTTACTGACCCCCATTTTCAAAAAGGGAGATTATTTCATCGTCAGTAATTTCTGACCTAAAGCAGATCCAACTGTGATAGGTGAAGGGATCGAAGAGTGCATCTATAGTTAAATGAGTTTTCCCGGCACGTTCATCAAAAGTGGTTTTTCGAGTTGTCGAAGGCATTTGATATTATTGATCCCAACATTATTGGAAAAAAAACTTTCATTGTTTAGGATTTTATGGAAACTTAGTAGTGCCATGCATTCGTTTCAGGAATAATTGAAATCAACGAGTAGGCATAACATTTAGCAATAGGAAAAAAGCGAATGAATTATTCGTTAATGATGAGTATTGGAAAAGGAAAGGATATAAAATTTATATACCCCATAAAAAAATTACAATCAAGGGGGTCATAGGGGACGTTGACACTTTCTTGAGCGCAGAAGAAATAAAAAATCTCATATAATCTACAATTTCAATTATTAATGTTATAAGATCAAATAGAAGGATGAAGAAAAATGATGAAACAACATATAAACCAACCACAATTGTCTTAATAATATTTGAGGGAACAACCATGTCAAAACAGTGGAGATGTGCTATCTTTCCTACTCGGTAGTTACTTATGTACCGCCAGTTACCCAGTTCGAGTAGACAAGAGGGATCATAGATATTATTCTTATTGAAATATGTGTTGTGGGCTTGGAAAGAGTCCGGACAATATCGAAACTAACATTTATGGAGATAATGTCTTCTTGCTCAGGAAGGCAGTATACAGTGCGTTCATAAAGTGTGGAAACGCTCGAATATTTCACGAGTTAACCCTTTCACTGCGAAAATGATTTTTGAAATATTACTTCACTTGCGCAAAATTTTAGATTGTGCGTATATATACGTCTAGAGCAGTGTGGACCAATTCATCGGGTATTCAAAGAAAACAAATTATATATATTTTGGATTGACGTTTATATTAACTGGAAAACACATACAAAATACCATAACTAATAAAACATTAAAAACGTTTTTTGTATGTTATGTTCCTAAACAAGGAATGAGGCACGATGGTACTTCACATGTGCGACATATATGACTGATTTCCCGTCTTCTGTGCTGTTTCGCGCAAACTTTACATCGTTGTTTTTTTAGTCCTTGGACATAATTTAAGGAAATGTTTTTCAGTTGAACTTAATTCTCGATTCCGATCTAGTACTCGTCTGCTTATCCTGCGAGAGGAAACCGGTGTATTTTTTTTGTAGCTGTTCCTCAAGTCTACATCAAGATAAAAAAAATCCAAAAATGCTACTTTTACTGACTTCTTCGTAAAGTATTGCCATAGCCATAGCAGCACTTCACGGACAATTTTGGAAATTTTTTCAGTTCCTAAAGTTTCCATTCTTGATTGATTATTGATATTTTGATGGCAGAAATAAAATGCTTTTATATGAAACATTCTTTGAAAAACTTGTATGTAGCTCATACGCAAATGGCTTTCGCGGACTCATCATCATGTTACGGACTCAGCTAGCACCTTACGATTCGACCGCGAAAGCTTCATGCGTGCTTATTAAAGTTTAACCAATGTCAGTTGAATATGTACAGGGTGTTACAAAATTCAATACAAATATTTTAAGGGCGCATTCGTTGGGTCAAAGTTAGCCTTTTTTCCCATAAACATGTGTCCTAAAATTCACCCCCTCCAAGCTACAGACATCGAAAGTTGCGCGAAAAAAATCGTGAATTTTGAATTGTGGCTACAATTATGCATCAAATGTTCGGGAAATTCACAGGCTCTTGGTTTTTTGGGCGTTCTATTCATTACTTGCCTCAAACAATTTCTATAGCCAAAAATTTCTATTTTCGAAAAAAAAAACTATTTGGATATCACAGTTGAATTGGTCATGAAAAAACCTAAAATTTTGGTCTCCTGCATTTTTTTGAATCAGCTAACAGTTTTCGAGAAAATTGCTGGCAAATGAAAGGGGAATATTGAAGTAACAAACTAAAATACTTGGTGGGCTATGACTTTTCACCTTGTTTTCCCCTTTGACGCTTTTGACGTTCAAATTGTAACAGCAATTTGATTTTCTTGTAAGTGTGACGTTTGTGTTTCAGGGTTTAGTGAAAATAGTTTATATCCATACCATGTGCAACGCGTTCAAGGATTGCTTCCAGGGGGTTTCTCGCGACGCTTTCAGTTCACTAGGTGGGTACTTGGAAAGTGCGAAAGAAATCCGATTTTTTTAACCCGCATTCTATTAACTGACTAGGCTAAATTCAGCCGCGATGAAGTGGTTAATTCCCACAATATTCATGTCTGGTCTGTAGAAAATCCGCACAAGTTTAGAAAAAAACGTCATCATGTGCAGTTTAGCCTTAATGTATTGGCCGGAATAATGGAAATAAACACTCCGAAGTCGCTAATCTGTAGTCTTTACCCTCCGAACTGACTTAAATCTGTACTGTGTACTACATGTCACAGCGCGTCAAGGCCATATCACAGTTTATAGCTAAAGAAGCAGTTAGCTCACTTGGCCCAAATGCATGTTCCAAGGTAACATCCACTCCAGGGAAACAATTCAGGATGCGCAGGAGACTGTACGCGATTATCGCTCTTCGAAGTATAAGAAAAATGTCAGTATTAGTAACACAGTAACATGCGGTATGCGCGAGGGATAAAAATCAGAGTTGCGCAGTGTACAAACGGGAACATAAAGATCAAAGTGCCGACGCCAAGTGAGCGAACTGTGGCCATATATTGAATTCCAGGCTCTAGTAAGTACCGCTGCTGGAATATTCGTGAACATTTCGAATATTCGCGAGGCGTAATGCTGGTTCTCGATTCGTTTCCGCTCTAGACTCGCTGTGTTTTCTTGGAATCCTGGCCAGTGGCGTTTCATTTTCCAGGGGCGTAGGATGGATTCGGAACAATACATCCCTTTATGTTTAATGCACGGAGAACAAAGAACAAAATCAAAATAGATGAATATCTATGTTCGTGTTCTTCAAATAAAATTTTCATCTTTTTTTATTTTTTAGCTTTTATAACTTGGCAACCGCGCATTATAAAATTATAATTACCGATTTGGAAAGAGATTTATATTCATTTTTTATCTAAAATTTCCATAAATCTTTTCTCAACGGCAACCATCGTCCAAAACATGGCAACAGCGCATTTCTGCAAAGACGTCTTTTTTTGCAAAATTCACTTGATTTACCATTCTCATACCAAATTTCCAATAATCTGAAGTGACCAACTTGGCAACAACGCATTTTCTGGAGACGAAAATTACACCAAAAAAACTTATTGTGCAGAAGAGTTATCTCGATATTCTCCAAGCAAAATTTCTATAAAAATTTTACCAAATGATTTCTAGCGCCCATAACTTGGCAACAGCACATCCTCGCGGAGTTCAATTTCATTGCACGATTTGCTGATAGATTGGTATAGTAATTACTTCGAATCATCCCCATATCAGATTTTCAGTAATCCAAAGTAACCAACTTGGCAACAACGCATTTCTGCAGAACAAAAATTATACCATTAGAATTGGTCAAGGGTATACAAACGCGATTGTATTTTTTTTAATAAAGTATGAAATTTTTTTTATCGCTTCGGAGAATTTCCCAAGATTGGATATCCCGAAGATTTAACTAGACTAATTTTGCAGAATACAGATATAAATGACATTATCAGCAAGTGTATCCAAATACATTAATCCTATCTAATTTTTATTTTCGATGCGTATATATACGTCTAGAGCACTTAAGCGGCTAGCGTATATATACGTCAAGAGCATTGAAAGGGTTAATCATTTCCGGAGGTGAAGCTCGGACATGTCGATTTTGTATTTTGGTTTTCCACCTTTTTTCCAAGAAAATTTTTTTCCCCACCATCTTACAACATATAACGTCATCGATATTATTTTTAAATTGGAATGGTATATTTTCATATCAACAATTGAAAGCTCATTTTTTACTGAGTTCAACCATACCATATGTTACTTCAAGTTACATTATACTGAATATAAAGGAAACCAGTGTTCATATTTCTTAACATTCATTTAATTATTTATTTTGCAATGAAAATATTATAAGTCAGTAGTAGAAATGAACAAAAAACAAACAAAACAAATTTTTGAACTGAGCTACTTGGGTTAGTTGACAATATCCAAGACGTCTGATGTAATTCGTTGAATTTCAGTTCGAATTCTCTCTTTAAGGTATTCCAAATTGGTGGGTCGATTTATGTACATTTTTTTTATAAGTAACCCCAGAGAAAAGAGTCCATGGGAGTTGTATCCACTGATTGGAAAAGGTTCATTGAGAAAATCTCCAACCACTAACATAATGTGGACCTGCTCCATCCTGATGGAACCAAATAGTGAAAACTATTCGACCAAGTTGATTAAGGTCCAGAAATGTTACAGTTGAATACGGAACTATATAAGTTTATAACATTTCCAAATAATTTTTCCCCGTCATAGTACCGTCAAAAAATATGGTCCTCCAATGATAATCCTAGGAATCCCAGCCCACACAGTTACTATTTGTAGACATTGGGACATCGTCGAATTAGGATTTTCTGTTGCTCAATAACGACAATTTTGCGTATTCACGGTACCATTTATACAAAAAGTTGATTCTCCGGAAAATACTTTTTGCGTAATTTCACAAAACTCCATGCGTCTCTCGAAGTCGTCTTCATTAAGTTCATGTATAAGTTCAACTTTTATATGGATGTAATTTGGCTTTTCTTAGAATTTTCTGCACAGCAACCCGACAGATCTCATTGTTGTCAGATGAAGTTGTAATTGAACAATGAGGATTTTCTTCAATTCCAAGTAATACATTCAATTGAATGTTGAAAAGGGAAACATTCTCAATTGAATATTGATAGAAAGGTTTTTCTGTGACTAAAGTTCATCTTTCAGTCGCAGATGATTCCACATCTGATTTTATGAACATCCTGTTCATATTTTCAACAAATCAATTGAATGTCTTCGGCAACGGTAGGCCTGTCACTCCTAGGCTAATTCCCAACATTGCCAATCATTGCCTGCATAGGGTGACTTTCAAGGTGACAATGTCGCGTCCGATTTTTTGTCCAATATGCTCACTAAAACTGAACAAAAGTGTTTTTAAAATGCATTGTGGGGTGTGTAAGCATTTTTTCCACCTATAGTGCGTAAATATTCCAGAAATTGAAGCGAAAGTTCTTGAAAAACAGGAAAAAACTTTCGTTTGTAACACATGTAAAAGTGGGGTTAATAACACTAGCAAAAATGAAAAAGAGAAAAATATACAAACTGGGCAGAAAAAAGGAAAAGATAAAGAAACTCCGAAGCAAATGGGTGAACCAGTAGAAGCTATGGACGGATGCCTTTCCGAACTTTCATCCCTGGTCAAAGAATTAAGGATTGAAATTGCCGAGATGAAGGAGTCTCTTAACTTCTTAAACGAGCTTCTAGAATCAGAAAGGGTTCGAAATCAGGTTCTCTCCGAGATGGTCGGTGAGTTGCGAGCTGAAAATGTCGATCTCAAGCGGGATGTTAGTTACATGACGAGCTACGTTAATAGCATCGAGTATCAAAAAATAAAAAACAATCTAGCAATTGCTGGATTATGCAAAAATGGTAATGAAGATTCGAATAGCATAAAATTAAATATACTTTCGGTCCTAAAAACCATTGACAACTCAGTACAAGCAGAAGATATAAATGAGGTTAAGTTAAGCGAAACTAAAAATGATCAAAGACCATTGGTTCTTGTGACAATAAATGATCTAAACATAAAAAACGGCATTTTGAAAAGGAAAATAGCCACCGGCCAACTTTCTGGCCAAAAATGTAAAGTAAATGGAGTTGATAAAATATATGTTAATGAGCAACTTACCTTTTCAACTTTGAACATTTTACATGAGGCTAATAACCTTAAAAAAGTTGGCTACAAATTTGTCTGGAGTAGAAATGGTTTATGCCCGTATCAAGGAAGGTGAGAATGCAATCAAAATCAATAGTATATATCACTGTCGAGAGTTATTGCTAGCAACAAAGTAATTCCTATCTTTTTGTTTGAAAACTAGTGATTTAACACTGTTAAAATGGCTTCCAACACTTTTTTCGACGATCTTCCAGAATATAAAGCAAAAACTTACGACTCAATTGAAGAAACTAACTTATTCAATAACCCTGAAAATGATCTCAACGTTATTCACCTCAATGTTCGAAGCATTTGCTGTAATTTTGTGAACTTGACCTCATATCTATCTTCACTTAATAAAGAGTTCGATATTATCGCACTCTCAGAAACCAATAATGCGGTATACAAATTAAACAACCTGAAGCTTCCAGGATATACATTGTGTTATAATGAAAGTGTATTAAATAAGTGTGATGGATTTATCTTCTATATCAAAAGTAACCTGCTTATCAATTCAGAGGTTGTTTCAATTAATAGTGCAAAAGTTTTAAGAATGTTCATAATTAAAAATGATATCAAAATAGGCATTAGTGGTATATACAGATGTCATAGTATAAGCCAAAAATTGTTTACTGATAGTATAAATGTATATTTACACAAATTGGTTTCATCAAATGAGATAGAAATTTTTTGCGGTGATACAAATATTGATCTCATGAAATAGTCTTTTGTTACTAATAATTATTTAAGTTCATTAATCTCAAATGGATATGTTACTAAAATAAATAGTGCTACCAGGAAAGTTGGTGGTAGTCGCTCCTGTATTGATGACTTTTATGTTAAATCTAATTTTAAATCTGAGGGTAAAATTTCAAGGGGTGGATACTCCGATCATCATTCCATTCTTCTGAATATAACATTAAACAAAAACAAAACTTGTAATTCCAAAAAATTTACAAAAAAACTAGATGAACAAAAATAAGCAATTCGTCTCAGCCTGGAAAAATGGAGAGATGTGATGGGAGAATCAGATCCGAATGTTTGTGCTAATAACTTTATAAATAATGTATCTGGACATATTGACTATTGCACTAGTGAAAAATATATAAAATGCAAAAATAGAATTATAAAACCTCGGATAACAAAAGGATTACTGGCATCTATTAGAGAACGTGACAAGCTAAAAAAATTATCAGCAGTCTATCCTCTTGATGTATCAAAAAAAAATGTATAATAATTACAGGAAGATATTAACCAAACTTTTAAATTCTGCCAAAGCCAACTATTTTAAGAATCTTTTTACAATACATAAAAATGATCTCCGCCAAATTTGGAAAACTATAAAGCATGCTGCTAATAAAATTGAAGGCAAACAAAGTATTACTAGGATTATTGGTGAAGATAATAAAGATTACTTACACGAAAAAGATATCGCCCAAGAATTTAACAAATATTTTAGCTCTGTTGGAAAGAAATTAGCGTCAAAAATAAAAACCCCAAAAAACGTTACACCTAATTTAAATAAGGTAGACCAAAAACTTATTTTAGACAATATTAATGAAAATGAATTGATCATTATTATAGGTTCACTCAAAAATAATAACTCTTGCGCCCTGGATAACATTTCAAATATGATAATAAAACAATATCATAAATACCTTATTCAGCCTTTACTTCACTTAATAAATTTAATTTTTTCTACAGGGATCTTTCCCAACTCACTTAAGAATACAATAATAGTACCGCTACATGAGAATGGACCGAAGGATAGTTTACAAAATTACAGACCAATCGCTCTGACCAGTAGTGTCAGTGAAGTTGTTGAGAAATGCATTAAACTTCGTCTAACTAACTACATAAATAAAAATAAACTTCTTTCAAGTAATAAATTTGGTTTAAGAGAGTCATGTAGTACTGAGGATGCCCTCATAAAGGTTAGCAGTCAGATAGGCTCCAGCTTTAATTCAAACAAAAAGTGCATGACCATTTTTCTCGACCTGGCGAAGGCTTTCGACACTGTGCCACACCACATTCTACTGGAACGGATGGATAATTGGGGCATCTCTGAATTGCCAAATAAACTAATCGCATCTTACCTAGATGGACGTGAGCAACAAGTTAAAATTGGAGATGCTCTGAGTCCACCGTGTCTGGTGGAATGTGGTGTGCCACAGGGTACTGTCCTTGGGCCCCTATTATTTTCCATATATGTGAATGGCATTTTTTCAGTTGTTACTGGAGATTGTCTGGTATGCTTTGCGGATGATACATGTATTATTATTCAAGCTGATACTTGGAAAGATGCAATTGAAAAAGCGGAAAAACTTATTTCTACTGTAAAACATTGGTTAGATTGTAGCTTACTTACAGTTAACACTGATAAAACAAAATTCGTATGCTAGTCTATGAGAAAATTTGGTCTACCACATATTGATTCTATTGTTATTCATGAATATGATTGTGATAATTACAATCAATGTAGCTGTAATATAAAAATTGGCTCAGTTGATAACATAAAATACTTGGGTGTAAATTTTGATAATCTTTTGAAATGGGATACACACAATAACTACGTTAATATTAAACTACGTAAATTACAACACAAATTTTACATATTGCGAAATTCGATGTCAAAAAAATCTTTGATAAATATCTATTATGCATTGGCAGAATCGGTTCTAAATTATGGAATTTGCATATGGGGAGCTACTTTCAAAAACCTCTTACTACCATTGGAAGTAACTCAAAAAGCATTATTGAAAATATGTTTATTTGAGTCAAAAAGGTTTCCATCTGTAGACCTATTCAATGAGGCCAATGTCTTCCAAATTCAACAACTATATATTAAATCTGTGATGAGATTATTGTGTTATAACAAAATTAATGATAGTATAACTAATCACCAATCAGAGATAAATACTAGATCTAAAAGTGAACATGCACGTATGTTACCTAGAATTTTTTATACTAGTGTAAAGAGATCCTCAATATATCTGGCTCCAAAGATTTATAATTCCTTACCACAGGAAGCTAAAGCAGTAAAATTTGCAAAGATAAAAAGAAATATAAAACCATGGATTTTAAGCACTAACTTCAACCATATATTCCTGTAATTGTCTTATTCAACCACATTTGTTACTGACCATTTTGTTTCAACACAAAATTCCTTTTAAGTTATGAACTTGATATGTTTAGATACATAATATAATTTTAAATTTTTTTTTAATACTTATGAAATAATTTTTTACTTGAAACAAACGATTTTTTATTTATTTGATCATTTATAATTTATTAATATATTAAGTAATATTCTGCTTACCGTCATTTGCTTATTGGTTCTCGATCGGGATAATTTTCATTAAAGATGTCGCATACTTCTGACATACTTATTTTACGATCGCCGTAACCTAAGACCATCAAAATTTCTATTCGCTGTTTTTCTGACAGCACCATCGTAATTTCAAATAATTTCTTCTTGGGTAATATTTTTCAGAAAGGTATTATTAAAGACTTATGGATCGATATGCTATACAACAAATCAATTTGATACTGACATATGCAATGGTAACTGAGAACTCATTGTCTGGTTGCTAAGAGCTTTCAGATGTTTTCATAGCCTACTCAAGTTCAGCAATATACTCGTACCAACTACTGGGTAATTCTCAGGTTTTCATTGCAAAATAAATAATGCTGTAACTTGAAGTGTTACTTACATATGCCGTATGTAGTATGGTTGAACTCAAAAAAAATATAAACTTTCAATTTTTGATATAAAAATATACCCTTTCGAAAAAAAAAAAACGATGATGTCACATCTTGTAAGCTGGTGGGGATTTCATTTTTCAAGTCAAAAACTGAAATGATTAACTCGTAAGCGTTTCGACAATTTATGAACGCACTGTATATTTCCATCTGTTTGTATCTGGATCGCACAGGATTCAATAAATCATGATCATGATATCTTCGTTTGATTACTCAAAAAAGTCCAGTTTTTTCAGAAATGTATTTCTTGGAGCACAGTCAAACGTTTTAGACAAATCCAAGAAACAGACAATTTTGGTCGTGATTGTGCCGCTGAACGATAGAACAATGAGTGTTTTTCTATGATTCATCAGCAATTCCAAATACTGAGAATCTACTATTACCCTACAAATAAACAAGACATCATTTCACCCTCCACCATGCGTATTCTATATATCGCATATAATAATCACGAAACTCATTACCCGAAACTAGTTCCCCGTAATTGAACTGAAAATTGCCTTCAATATTGTAATACATGCTAAGACATGTAGCCCAGTCATATAAGCGGAAGTGAAAGAGATCCTCAAAGTACAATAGAACTGTTTCACGTATATCAAGTTGGAGTTGAATTGCAAACTAATTCAGCGGATAGGGGAATCACAGGGAAGAGAGGTATAGCGGGAGTAGAACCAGGAAAAGCATGTATGTTCTGAGACTGCCTCAAGGCAGTCTCGGGAGGTTATGCTATATTACAAGAATGGGAACGAATTCCATGCAGATTATTGAATTGTGTATTTCTTAGTGGAAGGAGGGCGAAATCATATGATATCCATCAACCTCAATCAAAGAAACGGAATTGGAGGAATGTTTCAGAAGGGAAAATTTGCTTGCTGTTATGTTTGAGGGTTTCTCGAAAGGAAGATAGAAAATGTTTTTTGAATCGAATTTCTTCATCCTCGGTTCACAAGTGATCAATTACAAACATCACACTGAGCAAACATCATTAACTTGGTTGGACGTACAGAGTAAGACTATTCATAGTGGATGAGGAGTTATTTGCATAATGAAATACAGGGTGCTCATATTCAAAAAATTATTGGCAACATTTATGTCATTTGAACCTTCGAATGAGTCGGCGAAGGTCGGCGAAATCTTACGTAATATAAATAATTTTGGATACAGGGACCACTGTCAAGAAAATTTCAAAAAACTCAGGATTATGCCATTGCCAACTGTATTCCTATATTATGTTTTGATTGAAATACATAAGAAGAAATCATCCTTGACAAAACATTGTCATATTCACGAACATAGCACACGAAACTCTCACCACAATAGCTCAAACCGATTTCGTCTTCACCTATCGCGAAAAAATTCCATAGATTACTCTCTGTACAATATCTTGCCTCAACATTTCAAAAATCTCTGAATACTTTCAAGAGGAAATTGGAAAATTATTTGTTGAGGCATTGCTTCTATTCTGTCGATGACTTCAGAACACATTTTTGTGGTATTACACATGTCACTACTTCTCTTTGATTTTCAAAGTTTTTATATTTGTGATCGATGTTATTTGCTTGTTAGTTTTAACACTTTTTGTACATTTTGTACATTTTTATGTGATTTTTAGACGTAAGCCAAACATGACTTGCTACAAACATGTTGTATTATGTAACGTAGTCAAGTAAAATATTCTATTCTATTCCATGAAGAAATATTTTCAGAATGAGCCTCATTTTCGGCCTATCGTTTAAAAAAAACAAGTCGATAGCTTGGATAGAAAAAAAATTCCCCTTGGTCACCATGTATATCTTCATTTTCAAAAACATGGAAAAAATAGTATATTACGTATGCGAAGTGTTGTAAAAAGCATATTACGCACGAATGGATTTACCAATACGAAGAAATATATTATATGTATTATATAGAGCACCTAACGGTGATTTTAATGAATTTTTGATACTATTTAACGGAATTCTGTCTATCATAGATAATAAAGCAACAACGTTAGTTATTGGTGGGGACTTCAGTATCAATTTCATGGTTGATAGTGCCAACCCTACACTATTGGAAGACTTGCTTTCCTCTTATAAGATTAAAATTAGTTCAAGAATGCCAAAGGCAAATTCCATGACATGCATTGGTAAATTTTTAATTAAGACAAATCACCCCTACAATGTAGCAGTAGTAGACCTCAATTTATCTGATCATTACTCACAAATCCTGAAAATTGCTACTAATCCACACAACAAAACCAGCAATTGTAGGAGCAACAAATTTTTCTATCGTCGGGATTTTTGTGATGATAATATAAGGAGATTCCGTGATTACCTGCAGCACGTAGACTGGATAGAGATATTTGCGCAACAGTGTCCTAACTTGGCATATGAGGCTTTCACAGAGCTTCTATTATATTATTTTGAAATATCTTTCCCATCAAGAAAGGTATCTACCGGACCACGGAGAAAGAAATCTGATCCGAAAATAACGACGTCCCCCGAGCTAGAACACCTAAAGAATAGAGTTTCACTGTACAATATGCTAGCAAAGAATGACACCAACTATAGTGAAATTTGTAGGCAAGCTAACAAAGAATATGGGGAAGAACTAAAAGCTATAAATATAAAATATCATGATGAATTGATTATTAATTCTGACAACAAATCTAAAACAACACGGAAAATTATCAACGATTTACAAAAAAAACAAACCAATAAACATGAACTGATTTTATTAGAAAACAGTATACAATATACGGGAAAAATATTAGCTGAAAAATTCAATGCTCACCTTACAAAGCCTCTGTCTGAAAATTTCTCATCAGATACTCGATTTCTTGAGAGTAACATCCCACTCAATGCCTCCACTTTTTTTATGTCTCCCATCACTGAAAGGGAGTTGGTACAGTTAATAAATAAACTGAAAAACACTAACTCATGCGGTACGGACCAAATATCAAACAAGTTGATTAAATGTTGCTCCTCTGAATTATGCACTGTACTCACCTTCCTAATCAATCTGTCAACAGAAAAGGGCATTTTTCCAAATAATTCAAAATTAGCCAGTGTATCTCCTATTTATAAAAAAAGGGATAAAAATGATCTAAATAACCACAGAGCAATCAGTATTCTCTCTAGCATTTCGAAACTATATGAAATGAATTTAAAAGAGCAGTCAAATGCTTATTTGTCTGCGATGGAATTACTATCACCATAACAACATGGTTTCACAACTAATAAAGGCACTAATACAGCTCTTTGCGATTTTCACAGTCGAATAATAACGGCCTTGGACCAGAAAAAGTGTGTGCTTGGATTGTTTATTGATTTTTCACGTGCGTTTGATTGCGTGAATCACAGTCTTTTGCTGGAAAAACTCTCGAGATATGGGGTTAGAGGATTGCCGCTCAATTTATTGACCTCTTACCTGAAAAATAGGACACAAATAGTTAAAATTGGGGAGAATACAAGATCCGAAAAACATATTGCTGACGGTGTGCCTCAGGGATCCATTTTAGGGCCTGTATTATATTTAGATTTTGCTAATGATTCATTAGTATATCTGAATGGAAATTCTTCCACTCACTGTATATGTTATGCTGATGACACAAATATACTAGTTATTGGGGATGACCTAAACTCCCTACAAAATACAGCTGAAAGCACTTTCAGTAAAGTTATTACTTGGTCGGAGCAAAATAATTTAGAAATGAATAAAACAAAAACCAAAATGCTTCAATTCATGATAAGACAACACCATGTGGTGAGTCTGTTTTAGAATACTGAATCATCATTGGATTCCACAACAACAACCAACATGTTAGGAGTTGTCTTCGACAACAATTTACAATGGAAGCGACAAGTAGATAATTTGTGCAAAGAACTCAGAAATTCCTGCTATTCTCTTGGGTTTCTCTCCAATCACTGCAGTCAAGAGATTCTACTCACGCTTTACTATGCGAATTTCAATTCTCACCTCAGGTATAGCATACTGAACTGGGGCACAAGTTCCTCTGTGGGTCGAGTGTTCATAATACAGAAATATGCAATAAGGATCATTGCTAAGTTGGGTTTTAGGGATTCCTGTAGGGAAGCATTCCAGAACTTGAAAATATTAACAGTTGCAGGACTATATATACTTGAGGCGTGCACATATGTATACCGCAACAAAAACATATCGGCTACCAACAGACCACCACATACCCATTTGACACGAAATGCACACTTACTCCTACCCAGTCAACATCGCACTGCACTCTAACCAAAAAAGCTTTGAATATCAGGGATGCAAACTGTACAACAAACTTCCCGATGATATTAAAGCTTCAGGAAATGTACATATTTTCAAGACAAAAGTTAAGCAGCTCTTATTGTCAAAAAACTGCTACACTGTTGAGGAATTTCTGTCGTAACTTGTTTTGTAACGTGAACGTTTTCTTCATAGTTAATTATTGTTATATTTTTATATTTATATTTTATATTATTTCTTATTATTGTTTGTGACGTGTATGTGATGTTCCTATATACATCCAGAGATTTTAGATTGTCTCTTTTCGACTATGGCTTGATTTTATTGACGTTTTTCTATTTTTTTTTTATTTTCACACTGTTGAGGAATTTATGTCGTGACTTGTTTTGTAACGTGAACGTTTTCTTTATATACACCTAGAGTTATATAGTTATTGTCATATTTTTATTTTTATATTTTGAATTATTTATTATGATTGTTTGTGACGTGTATGTGATGTTCCTTTTTACGTCCGGAGGTTTTGGATTGTCTCTTTTCGACTATTTCTTGATTTTATTGACGTTTTTCCACTTTTTATTTGTATTTTCACACTGTTGATATACAAATTAATTTGTAGAAATAAAGAAATTATTATTATTATTATTATTATATAGAAGTAATTTAGAAGTCGAGAACTGGGATCTCAAGACGTTCCGCTCTGTAGGTCCGAGTGGTGGTTCCTTTCCCCTATTCCTGATCTAAATCTAACTATGAGAGATGAAAAATCTACTATCTGTTAGTGTTCTATTCGTGGGAGCAGTCATGAATATTGATGGTATTACTCTTAGTGAAAATTGTGGTTGAAATACAAACTTTTTTGAGATTTTGTTAATTTTCACTTATATTAAATGAGGCCCTCTTCGATAGGTTTCATTTTCTGAAGGAAAATCCGATGGAATATTGTGTTTTCTATAAACTTTTTTCATGAAACACTCCCGGAACTGGTATCCATGCATTTTATTATGGGTAATCATTGGGATGTGGTTGTTGGGTGAGAATTGGTGATTTTTTATGCAATGATGAAAATACTGCGATGAAAACACTGTAAGCTACCAATAAGTCAATGAAATGTCTACAAGTTGATTTTCGACGAAGTGAAAAAGTAGTTATTTGGCACATTTTTATCGACTTCTTCACTCCCTAATCTTAAAAACACATCTGTGAATATAATAAGGTAAACTTTGAAGAAATATTATCACAATTTGATAACTAACATATCATGAGTATGTTGAGGAAGTCGATATATGTATATATATATATATATTTGAAAAACTTACACGTCCACTAGACGTGATACAGAAGAAATTAATGTTGAACAAATCTTTCCGCTATAGTAGTGATAAGTTGTATGAAGAATCAGGCATATTCGACCTCAGACAATTATTCCATAACACACTACAAAAAAAATACAAGGAGAAGGAAAAACTAAGGTAGCCGAGCCATGAGTATATTATACTCCATGAATATAAATACGTCATCCCCGAAGCGTTTAAAAATGTAGGACAGTGATCCTATAATTTTCTTGGGCCAACTGTATATAATTCCCTATCAGAATGCATATAATCCTCAAAAACCATTTGACAATTGAAAAAAGTGCTCGAGAAATTAGCAATACATCAACTTAGTGGAAAAATTGGCAAAATATTAGAATTAAAGTTCATAGTATTCCTTAAAAAAAAGTGATTTTATTACTACCACTTGTGAGTTATTCTATATTTATGTGTCTCCAATGGTTTTGTGACTGCTCTAATTTCTAAGTAATTATATCTATAGACCATGTGATCCATTGAATATGTACATGTCCTCAAGGTTTTGTGATTCATTTATATAGTTTTTTTTATTTATTTCTCTGTGATTAATTTATACTATGAATTTTATTAATATTAATTATTTTATATTTTCACGTCCTCAATACCTCTGTGATTGTGTGAACTTCTGAGCAATTTCATTCATACGTTTTTTCTTACTTCTATGCTCCTAAATAATTTATGTATGTAGATTCATATTCCAAGTTATTCGTTTTGATGCTTTCAATAATTGATTGTTATGAAATGTATTTAACTGTTTTTCAACACATACAAGCAGCATTTGATGCTTCTGTGGATTTTCCAATGTTTATTTACAGAGAGAGAGTCTTGTTAAACTTGTGAAATTTTGTGTGGATAAACGATTTGTATATATATATATATGAATATAGTTATATATATATATATACATGTATATATACATGTATATTGTTATGATGCGTTGACTGCGGTCGTTTTTTTTATTCTATATTTGTTTATTTACTTTCCACAATCAAACATCATAACAAAAATTAATAATTTTTGTGTTTTGTTTCACTAATATTTTACTATCTTTGTTATTTTCCCAAAATCTTTGAGCTAATTCCTTTTTCTGAAGATTTATTCAATATGTATTGATGAATAAATATACCCATATAAATATTCAATATCTCCGGCTATGCTCTTTACCTTCCTTCCTTTACCTACCTTTACCTCTAGATCTCAGAAGTTGGTTCTACTGTGGAGCCCTCTTGACGTCAATTTCAAAAATTAGCAATCCATTGTTGATGAAACATTGAAAATAAAGTAGAATTTCATCAAAATAATAATTTCCTTTATTCAGGAAAAGCTTATTACTACCTAGTCTGCGATAAATGACCTAATCAGATCTTCAAAAACAAGTATATACAGCAAAAAATGAAATTATGGAATAATAAAGTGAATTCAACTCCGTTTTGTAGGTTATGTGTTACTTGAAGTAATTCGTGAAGAGTTCTATGAAAATTGTTTCAAGGTTCAATTCTTATTTGCACTGTGGCAAGTTTTATGGTTTCAACAAATACCTGGGACCTCATGTACCAAACTGCTCAGCGTTTCACATCCTCTCCCATTCTTGGAAACTGCTACTGCTCTCGTTACTGGGACTTCTCCTCATTTATGAATTTCCAATGATGCAAAGGTGATGTTCACTCGGCATTTGTGATTTTTTTATCTGGTAGTGTTCTTCATATTTTTCTAATGTTTTCTTGATTTTATTCCAAATTGTTTGTTTGTTCCAAATTTAAATTTTCAACGTGGTTCTTCCCAAAATTATTTTTTTCACCATCTACTCGCTTGTTGATTCTCTCCCCTTGATACCAACACATTTTGTTTTTCGTCTCGAATTTTCGATTTCGACACACCATTTGTAGCACTTTTCATAATTTTTCACTTTTTTGACAGTTTTTATTCATGAAACTTTTCTAACTACCTCATAATCTATATACAATAAATGTAAAATTATTCTGTTTCTGCTTTTCTTTATTCTCAAAATTCCCAATTTTGCATCAAGATCTCTCCTGGCATCTCATTGGTTGTTGTGTTCAGATCCAATTTCATATACAGGATGTTTGAACTTTTAATATTTTGTTATCTGCTTGTGATCACAAAATATATTCATAACTTTTGATTTCTAAAAATTTAAAAATTTTGCCAATTGCTTCTAATGTTCAAAACATGTTTATTTCAAACATAGGTATCGACTCATATTATACAATGTTTCAGAAAAAAGGTAGAATCTTCAGAAAAACTGTGAAATAACATAGCACAGACTACCAAATACGAATATTTTATTATTTATGGGGTTTTTCTTTATTTATATTATTATGTCAACTCTTTAAACATTTAACATACTTCTTAACATAACAAAAAAAGAAATAGTTGAAAATGTTAACATATTTCACCTGAAAATTTTTGAAATAAAATATATGCTCGTAGTAACAAAACAAGTACATTTCCATAGAAGGAGAGACAAATAATAAATAAAAAATTTAGGAAATAATCAATTGTAGGTTTGATAAATTTTACAGGTAATGTAGAGAATAAAGTTCAAAAATAATTTGATAGATAGATATTGTTTCAGAGTCATTTGAATAAAACAACATATAATGTAAAATAAACTTGAAGAAAAAAATTGAAATTTGAGAAAGAAAATAATAATATTAACAACAATCAATAATACTGGAAACATAGAATTTGATACAATTATTGGTACAGATCAGATAGAAAAAGTAAAAACCAAAATATAGTATGAAGGAAAAATATAGAAATGGATAGTAAATAATATGAATTGTGAAGAAAACTGAAAAGAAATGAAGATACAATTATTTTGTGTATAAAAAGAATGCATGTGAGAAATGAAAGAGAAAATTATGAAAATAATAATACTAAAGAAGTATATTATATGAAATATGAAGATGATGATAATGAAGGTATACAAATCATGGAAATGAAGGTATATTGATGAATAAAATAAAGGTATAATAATGAATTATGAATAAATATACTAAGTTAATGATGTATGAATAAAGTATAGCGAAAGAGTATATGCACAAAATAAAAGTAAATGAATTGAGAGATTCAGATTATTGAAATATCCAATTTAATATACATACTGGGAATAATTGAAGGAAGAGATAGGTAAAATAATCAAAACTGAGTATAATTGAAAGGAGTACCAATAATTATAAAAATCGAATGAATATTGAAAAATATATATCATTATAAAATATAAATATTGAATATATCAAATGTCATGAATGATGTTAACTTTGAAGAATTTTCTTCCTTGAGTTCAAAGGACTTCCAAAAACAGGTAGTTTCTGAAACGAAAAGAAAGTAATATTAGTCATTGTAAATAATTGAATTGATATTTAAATTCTACTAACTAGTATTAAAATGTTGAATATAAATTTAGGGAATTTGTTATGATTAGAAGTATGTTAAATGTTTAAAGAGTTGAAATAATAATATAAATGAAGAAAAAACCCATAAATAATAAACTATTCGTATTTGGTAATCTGTGCTATGTTATTTCACAGTTTTCCTGAAGATTCTACCATTTTTCTGAAACGTTGTGTGATATTACTCGATACCGATGTCTGAAATAAACAAGTTTTCAACATAACAATCAATTGGCATCATTTTAAATTTTTTATAAATCAAAATTTATGAATATATTTTTGATCACAAGACGATAACAAAATATTAAAATTTCAAACATCCCGTATATGAAATTGGATCTGAACACAACAGCCAATGAGATGCTAGGGGAGATCTTGATGCAAAATTAGTGATTTTGAAAAGATAGAAAAGCAGAAAAGCCAAAAGAATAATTTAACATGTATTGTATATAGATTATAAGGTAGTTAGAAAAGTTTCATAAATAAAAACTGCCAAAGAAGTAAAAAATAATGGAAAGTGCTAGAAATAGTGTTTCAAAATACAAAATTCGAGAAGAAAAACAAAATGTGTTGGTATCAAGGGGAGAGAATCAACAAGCGAGGAGATTGTGAAAAAAATAATTTTGGAAAGAAACACGTTGAAAATTTAAATTTGGAACAAACAAACAATTTGGAATAAAATCAGTTATTAGCCAAGAAAACATTAGGAAAATATGAAGAACACAACTAGATGAAAAAATCACGAATGCAGAGTCAACATTACCTTTGCATCATTGGAAATTCATAAACGGGGAGAAGTCCGAGTGGCCGCTGTAGAGAAAGTCACGCTCTGTGAAAATGCTGTTTTCGTCTTGAGGGGTTGTGAGGGTGAATGTTCTGGGGTAATATATTTTGATGACTTGTAGAAGTTCCGTGGTTGATTTGTGTGTAATAGTAAATTAAAAAAAAAGCGTGAACCAGCTCGGGATCGAACCCCCGTCCCTTGACTTTGAACGCGAGCGTTTATTCAACACGGCTACAAGGCCTTGATTGAAGAGGAAGTATTCGGAGTTATGCAGAGCTTCACACTCAGAAGGTAAGGAAGGTTTCTATGTAAGAACTTTTCTTGTACCTTATCATTTTTAGTTTACGTAGCCAGCTCTCAGTCTATTATATGTTCATTTTGACCTCCAATATTATCAACGAGTGTTTTTCTCCGAATGTCATTATTCCAGTAGGAAATCCCATTTTGCCTTGCGTCCTGTACGTTAATCAAACTCGCGTGTATATTCAACCCTAAATTTGATTCCAAATAGGAGTACACAAACGAAATTGCATTGTTCAAGGCCTTCCAAATTACATTTTGTCGGTTCAATCAATTGATTACGCAGAGGCAAATCATAACTTGGGAAACAAACAGCTGACCGTATTCCGTGACTTACAATCGTATCTGAACAATTTTATTGTAATTAAAATGTAAACGAAATTACCAGCACACTAAGGTCAAATGTCATTAGGTAAATGCAGATGGTAATATAGATGTGAGCGATATCCAGGTTTAAAATTATTCGACCTCATGGGAAGTTTTCGAAACTTCTGGGTTAATGACCAAACTTTGTGGCCGTTGGCGGTTCTCACAACACCTCGTGAGTTATGAATTGAATTGATTCAGGAGAAAATGTCACAACGGATCATCTTTCATACTATCTTGTTGTCTGGAACAATAAGGAACATTCTATCAATTTCTTTGAATATACCGTGTCCGACAAAAAGTGTGTACCATATGGGAAAAAAGTTTATTATTGGAGTATTGGAAAAATATTCTGGGCAAAAGTTTGTGCATGGTCGATTACCTAAAAATCAGTTTTGACACATGTCACGTGATCGCTAGTATGGCCGCAAATTAGAAAAAATTGCTATGAAAAGGCGAAAAGTGGAGTAAGATGGCAATATATCAAAAAAAGTTAATCTAAAAAGGTACTTAGAATTCAATTTTATGCACATGAACGAAGTTTTGAAAGATAATTCGAAAAAATTGGAAATAGCCATTTTTGTGAATATTTTTATATCTATTTAAAAATATTAATATTATTTTCTTATGAATAGCTTGACTATACTGACACATTCGCATTTCAATGATAATGGCCGAACTTTCTCATTTTCTCGTCACCAGAGGGCCCTATATTTAAAAAATAGGATTTCGTCAGAACCCTTGCTGTTACATCGGTTCGTATCTAACAGTTATATAGAATTCCACGGCAATTGTGATGACATGACACTCCAAAAACATGGTGTTTTCCAGATTATAATCAAGTTCCGATGATAATCGTGGATGAGCGTTTCACTTCGCACATAAACATGTAATTTATAAGTCTCTTAAATTTGACTCAATATTTCATTCAGAATATTTTCACAATTTTTTTGGCAAACATAAACATCGAAAATAAACAATACTGAAATGGAATCAGGTTCATTCAGTGATCTACATCGGTGTCCGTGAACATATTCCTCAATTATGTCACAAAATTCACTTTCCAAAATACTATTTCGTGTGCTTTTCAAACAAATACCCACCTACCTACTTATTTATTATATCAGGATTATATGATCGAAGAGAATAGTGAAATTCCTTCTTTCCCACAAAATCAGAATGTAGTACACCAAACATGCTTTCCTGAGTATGGAATGCACCAGAACATGAGATTTTGATCTCTTGAAAATATCCAGTGTTTAAGTATTGCATCAAAATTTCACTAATATTCCACAGGATATCCATGGATTTCATTTGACAGAAAATACGTAAACTTATTGCAACAAAAGTCTTAGTGAAAACCTTCATACATAGTGACGTTGATAATACCAGCAAATTTTTGGTTGAATATGTCGAAGTTAAGTCAGCAAGAAAATATCGAAATTGTTTTGATTGTGGAAGAAAATTACAAAAGCTATAGAGAAGCCGCAGCGATTTTCAACGAGAGGCATACCAATAAAATTATCTCACATTTGACTGTTGGAAGAATTGTTTCCAAGTTCAAAAATACTGAGTCCGTGGAAAACTTATTCAGAAAACAACATAGGCACTGGGTTACTGCTGAGGAAACAGAGTTTGAAGTTATACAGAATGTAGTTGCAACTCCAAGAACATCAATTCGTAAATTGTCTGGGAATTTGGGTTTATCTTCAACTTCTATCCGAAGATTGCTAAAAAAAACAAATTCAAGCCTTATAAACCAAAATTTATTCACATGCTTAAGGAGAGAGACTACGATCTACGCTTGTATTTTTCCTTTTGGCAGCAGGGACAAATTGAAGAAAATATATAATTTACGAAATTTATTTTATTTAGTGATGAGTCAACTTTCACTTCAAATGGTGTTGTTCCATCTCAAAATTGTAAATGGTGGACGGATGAGAATCCACATTTTGCAGTAAAAGCCTGTGATGAATGTTGAAAAGGGAAACATTCTCAATTGGATATTGATAAAAATATTTTTCTGTCAATTGAAAAATCCACGATAAAAATTAAGTTATTATTCAGTCGCAGATGATTCCACATCTGATATTATGAACATCCTGTTCATATTTTCAACGAATCAACCCGTGATAAATATTCATTTAAAGTGAATGTACTTTGGCAATGAGGTATTGGCTGGACACCACTTCTCCTGGAAAGTGGATAGGTAGGTTTTCAGAAATACCTTGGCCGCCACGTTCACCTGACCTGACCCCATGTGACTTTTTCTTGTGGGGCTACTTAGAAAATACTGTTTACAAATTTGGACCTTTTCGGAATATTGGGCACTTGGAAGAAACTATCCGTCATTGTGCAGCAGAAATTTCTCCAAATTTTTGTTGAACGTTCGGGAAGAGATATACCTTAAAACGATTTTATGTATAGAAAGAGAAGGCATATTGGGATATGGATTGATATTATATAGAAATAGTTGAAAATTTTATTGAATAAAAAAACCCATTCTGCAGAATGTCTTTTCAGGACCACATCTCATAATTTCGAATTGAGTACATTTATATCTACTACCAATAATTAGCCATCGATCAATGCCTAAAAAACTATGGAAATATTCAGAATTTCCATTTTAGATTAATAGTGCGATAAATTGAATGGTTTTCCAGTTTATGTACGAAGTGAAATGTTCATGCACGATTATCATCGAAGCATTTCGAATTTAATTGAATTCATCCTCAGTGCACGAACGTAGTATCTTCCATGTTGAAAATATTCCAAAATTGCGAAATATAATACAAAAGACACGTAGAATCCACTAGATGAATGACCATAACTTTACATAAGTTTTGAACATCCTGTATGACAATTCACATCAACAGAAAACCCACCAATGGGATTCGAAAGAGTTTGTGTGGCAAAAGTGATGATATACAATAAAATGTAATGGCAGAAATTGAAAAAAATATAATTTTATATGAATTTGTAAATAGTATGTGAGAGTAAGAATTAGATATCATTCATAAAATCATTAATATAAATTAGAACAGCAAATAATTAGGTAGGAAGTGATACAAATTCGGAAATCTGTGAAAAAAAAAATTGTGAGTGACACCATGGGATGAGATAACAAGTTTGGGGGGAGATTGGAAAAAAGTTAAAAAAGTGAAGCCACGTGGAAAATTTCAAAAGAAGCTTTTATAGATAATATAAGAAAACCTGCTATAAAATTCCCGAACGAGAAAAAAATCTGGAAAGGCTAAGCAGAAGAAGTACATAGTGAATAAAAATTCCACCTACCTGGTCTAGAGGATGAATCTTGGAAGGAGAGCAAGTAAGCTGTCATTGAGATCCCAGAAATACGTCCACGGGATTGGGAACTCCAACAGAAAAGCAGCCACAAGGTATTCAATAACTGAACTCATCAAAGTGCAACTTTCACATTGAAACAATAACTTTACGTGTTTAAACCACTAGTTATATTGTTTTGGGCAGGACACTCATCATAAATTCCATGCGAAAAAGACTGATAATAACTTCAAACTTTCTTCTTCAATAATTTCATTGTCACAAACATCCATATTGCACCATTTTATGTCATTGTTTGCTAGTATAGGGTAGCTATCGCAGAGTAGGGTATTTATAAAATTTGATTTGAATGAAAAACCAAACAGTTTGATTATTCTCTGCAACTGGTGTTTATTTTCAATTTATAACCTCACTTTTTTCCACTGAACAGCTTTTCTTATCGAATCGTTGGTGCCAGGTCGAAAATACAGATCGCAGGAATTGACTGCTGAGAAGGAGTGACTCATGAGGTATCTGACTGAGCTGGGATAAGGTAGAAGAGTTTTGAAAAAGAGAAAAGTAACATAACATAGCCGGAGTTTTTATTTGTTATGATACGGATTCAGAAATTATAATCTGTAAAATAAATTGACCAAAAATATATACAAATTTAAAATCATTTAATCAACCAATCATAACAATATATATATATATATATATATATATATATATACATATATATATATATATATATATATATATATATATATATATTATATATATATATATATATATATATATATATATATATATATATATATATATATATATATATATATATATATATATATATATATATATATATATAAATATATATTTCACCTTCTCACGGCTTATGGAATCGAAAGTTTCAAATCCTCGTTATATACAGGGTGGCCCATTCAGATCGGAAAAACCCCTGTAAAATTCGAAGTTATCAACCGATTCCAACCAATTTTTCTATTCATTGAGAAGCAAGAGGTCTACTGTTTTGAATATTCATTTTGATTTTCAGGGCATACTATGGGAATTTTTCTTGGTCGACAATTTTTTTCATTTGAAAACGAACTACGCCACTGAATTCAGAATGCCAGATCGCCATCGGTGTTACTCGATCATTACGATATGTTTTCCCCGTTCGTGCCCTGCTTTGAATGGGGCCGGAAGAGGTCGCTGTTGGACGTGCCGTTGCCAGGTCGCCATAGATGTTGCTGCGTGAACTCTCTGCTGCAGGCGTCGATGTTCCATCCCCGTTGATATTCTGTTGTTGTTGTTCAATTCGTCAATGATTCAAAATAAATCTTCATCAAGTTGGTAGTCTTTGACTGCCATCCTTTTTGTTCATATTATGTGGCCGTTTTTGGATGGCTTCTCTCATTATTCTTGAGTGGAAATTCTCATCACTTGCCAATGTCTGAGTGTCGCCACTAAAGTTCATGCTGTGTCCTATTGTTGGGCTACCATGTGACCAAGCCGGCGGGAGGGGAGTATCTGCGACGATCCCAGGCACTTCTGGGCGAAGTCCAGGTCCCTCTCTTGGTAACATGGTAGCGTGGTTAGTGGTCATGGCGGAAGACCATGGCGAACCCTCACTCGAACGGTTACTCGTCAAACGTTCACACGAGTAATATCAGATCGAAAGTCTGATATGGCGGTGACCCATCAAACGCTGACAGAAGGAGTCTTGTTAACATGGGTACCCAGGGGAAGGAGGATGGCCCCACCGGTTCGCCGGTGCCTCTCCACATGGTGTTGGACTCTGAGGGGCGTCGTGCTAGATAGTGGAACAATGGAAAACAATACCGTGATTCGGTAGAGACAGGGCAGTCCTTCACTTATGGGTCGAAGTGATTGTATTCCCTGCCAGACTCGGCGGGGAGCGGCGCATTGAGACGCTCGTGCACTGACATCCCATAGCCAGTAGTAGTAGAAGCCCCACCGTGGCTGAGTTATAACGGTAGCAAGGATTACTTTGCGCGCTGATCAGGCGTATCCGGATCCTCCTGCGACCCTAAACCTCCTTCAGGAGATTGATAAGCCGAAAGGCAGGTACCTTCTCCTGGGAGGTGGGTTTATATGGGAAAAGGTACTCGGACTGGCGTCCGAAGTGGCCCTTGGGGCTTCTGTTCCTCCTTCCTCCTTCCTTTCATTTGTGTTCTGTTGTTCGGGCCCAGCCCTACCGTGTGACTGGGCCGTCAAGACGGGAGAAACTGTGACGATCCCAGACACCGCTGGGCAAAGTCTAGGTCTCTCCACTAACATGGTAGCGTGATTAGTATCTCCGGCGAACCCTCACTCGAACGGTTACTCGTCACACGTTACACGAGTAGTATTTTGTCGGAAGACTAATACGACGGCGACCCATCAAACGGAACAAGAGGAATCTTGTTGACATGGGTACCCAGGGGGAGATGGATAGCCCCATCGGTTCGCCAATGCCTCTACACATGGTGTTGGTCTCTGTACAATGGAAAACAATACCGTAATTTGGTAGAGACGGGGGAGTCCTTCATCCAATGGGTCCGGATGATTTTATTCCCTGTCTGACTCGGCGAGGAGCGGCGCATTAACCCGATCGGGTACCGACAACCCATAGCCAGTAGCCTGTCTTATCAGATGGCCCCACCGTGGATGAGCTATAATGGTAGCTGGGATTACCCAGCGCGCTGATTGGGCGTATCTCAATTTCAGTTACTCCCTGGGTCGTGCCAGGCTCAGCCAAAAGGTAGGTACCTGGTCAATCCCGGGGAGAGTATAACTGAAAGAGGGTTGAACCAACTCTTGTTGGTGAATCTGGAATTATGTGTACTGTTGTTAGTACATGTTGGAATAGTGATGATGTGGTTTGCTTGTTTCGTATGGGAACCTTGTGTTCTTCTCCGCGGATGTTACCTATACACAAGTACGAAGTATGGATATAGCAGCAATAGGTATGAACAAATTTACTTAAAAAAGTAGAAACCAAATAGTGAATCGAAGAAACAATTTTCTTGATCTTAATCAAACTTGGCCAATGCCAGAAGGGAAATATCCACCGTGATGATTGTAAAACAATCATTCAAGATGATATAATGTTAATTTGTTTTGTATTGCTCCAAATCTTCACACCTATTTTGTACCTCGTCTGGAGATGGGTTTCATCTGAACCAGGAACATGTTTCTCGATTCAACCAATTCGCCTATTTGACCTCAATTATAAACATGTGGAGATGGCTTTGAGTTTCATTCATTTATGAAAAATTCCACTCCACTTTGAGTCATGGACTTCTACACTAATCTTGATAATTATTGCCTGGTTCCGCCAATAACAATTCCAAAGCTGGACTTTATTTTCAGTTCAATATTGAATTAAATAACTGATAAAAACTAATGTTACCGCCCAGCAAAGACCACGGGGAGGTACGAGCAGCATTCTTTGTCACTAAGGAAGAGGTAAGGATTATTAATACTGGTGGGGTAGTTCTTAAATATATAAATAAAAGAATATGTGAATATTTTTTCATCGCAGATGGTACTAAGATAGAAAATCAGACTTTTCGCAGAAGAATTATGAAAGCTTCAAAGTGATTGGCTAGAGAAATTTTGCTTGGGTATATAGTCTTCCGCAAATTCAATTCGGTTATTGGATTCTGGACAATATGTGAAATTAACCATCCCAGTCATAATCACTGTTGTCGGATTCATCAGAACCTTCCGTATTTACTGTGAGTGATCAGTATCCAACATATGTTCTTTCATCAATTCCAATGAATATTTCACCATTTCTCAACACTGACACTGAAATATTATTGTCTGGCAAGCTTTTCTGAATCATTCAATTCAAAAGTTACATTATTAACTGACATTGAAAGATTATTGTCTGGCAAGCTTTTCTAAATCATTTGAATTATAAGGTACATTATTGAAATTGAGTTTTTCTCCATTGTATTTGATCCTGGGTGATACTCACTAGAAAATGGCCATGTGATGACAGTTTTTCATCATAGCATATTCAACCCTCTACTGTAATAGCTTGCATTATCCATCACAATCACACAATTTGGTGGTGAATACAAAAAAAAATTCTTTATAGATTGATTAAGAATTTAAATCCATAGTGAATTATCCAAACTATCTTCATGCGTGGTATAATTGCATATCATTCAAAAGATCTTACACTGAATATAATCTCTGAGAATATTCGTCAGAGTAGTAGCGTGGCACCTCAATTCATGATACAAGTGGAGGTGTATTACTTCTGACTAATTCGTTATTTATACACGGGTTGAACATACACTGAACTTCATTTGACATTTGTTCAGGAGCTTAATCCAGTATTTACATTCCATTTCTGTGAACTCCCCCAAGTTTGATTAATCTCCGGCATGCCCTAGAAAAGATAATCCACTTATACAGATACCTTCTGGTTATTGGGATTGTTATACAAAGAGAAGGCGTCAACGGATGCCGAATGGATTGGATTGAAATATTGTTGCTAATCCGGAAACGAGAATCAAGCAGATTCAATCAATTTTGTAATATTTACGCACTTCATTCGGATCTTAAACTTCGTCCTTCCTCAAACGTGAACATATGGAATGATCAAAAAGAAACATTATCAGATGATTCAACTGTTATATTTTGAAAAAAGATGCTCAAAACATCAAATGGGACGTTTAGAAATACTTTGAGAAAATATACTTTTTTTTTGGTCCTATTTTGTTTCTTCGAAATAGAAGAAGAGCTTCCTCAATTCAGAGGAATACTACAGGATACTCAATCCATTTTACTAGAAGTAATGTTTTATTTTCCACTGTAGGGCTCAGCCCATGCAGACAGAAACTTATTGAAAAAAATGCCTCCACTGTCTTTTAATCATTACAAGAACTGTGTAGGATTCTTATTTTTTTTTCATTAAACTCTCCCAATAATGTATATCAGAATTATATTGAAAGAAAGACGTCTAAACGTAAACAAGGTGTACCACGGTCGAGGTGGATACATGACACAATAGAAAGGAAATTCAATGTAACAATTAAAAAAAAAGTTTCGAAAACGAAATATGGTGAAACATCAGAAATAATTGGAGAAAGCAGCCACAAGTGTGTGTTCATTGAAGAAAATATCAAATAGAGTTGCTTCAAGAGTCCTGCATTGACAATGGGACTCTCCAAGAGACTTGCCGACATTCCAAGGGACTTGCTGACACAACCCCCACCAAAGCCCCATCAGATGGTGTCAGAGAGAAAACTGGCACGGACACAAACTCACGTGGTGAGTACCTTTCAGACTATTTCTCTGCTACTAATATAGATATTATCAATAGAGGTAGCAAACCCATGCGATTTGAAAAAAATTATTGACCTAACCCTTGCTGATCCATAAATGTTGAAGATTAGAGAATGATATATTGCTTTTTCGTTTTCTTAGTTTTTATACTTTGTATGTTTATAAAAAATGAAAGGGGCGGAGCTATCAGATTCAGTTTTAAGCTGTAGTGTACTGTATTGTCAATATACAATTTTTAATGAAAGCTTTCAACGTCTTTTTCGAGACTACTCCATAACATTAATTGGTGACCGTGGTAGGACTAGACATGGAGAATCATTTATCAGCCAAGGAAGAACGTACGCTATTACGAAAAATATTTACCCAGACGTGCCAAGACTTGGATAAATAATTCAGTAGCGAGGAGGCACGAAATCAAAATATGGTGGTTATAATGGGCCAATTGGAAGAGAAAGCCCAAAGAATATTTGACCTCGATGGAAAAATGAAAAGTTTACTACTGACTTCTCTACAGAGAATCGATTATGAGGTACCGATCCAAATGTGACTTCATACGTGTGAGTGTCAACAGAAATGGAGATATCCCAATGAATACAAGTATAGAGAGTTCTTTCAATGCCAACTGTAGATTCAAGTTGCCGAAGTTGGAATTGAGAAGATTCAATGGAGATGTCAAAAGTTGGATATGATTTTAGGGTCAATTCCGAAAAATAGACGAAGAGATTGATGACGATGATAAGTTCCAATATCTTTCATGAGCCATGGAGCCAGGGTCCCCAGCAAAACTATTGGTTGAAAGTTTTCTTCCAACTATGGGAATGCCATAGACCATCTCAAGACCAGATTTGCCAGAGACGAGTTTCTGATAAAATTGTAAGGGAATTATTGTTATATGTTATATCCATTAGTTGAATCAGCTATCCCTGAAGAAATACTGAGAGTATATGAGAGGCATAGGGTAGTTCTAGTACCACGAATGGAGAGATCCACAGTAATAATCATAACATTTCGAATGATCATTTGCAATTGTTACTAGACTTTCTTCGTAACGAAGTAGAGAGTGAGGAACGAGTGAATTTGACCAGGAACAGCTTTGTTGCCGCAAAAGATCCCAAACGCAGTTCGACAATGGACAAGACATCACACAAGCACTAGAATAGAAATGAGTCTGAGTTTCACATGGCTACCCCGATTCTGTCAGTTGGACAAGTAGGTAACAAAAAATCCAATTATTGTTTATTTTGTGAGAGCAAGTCACATTCAAGTAAGGATTGTTTCAAAGCTCGTTCATTACCTGTTTCTGACAGAAAAAATATTTTGATCAAAAATAAAGCCTGTTTTGCCTGTCTCAAACCGAATGATAGTATCAAAAAATGTACTTTGTACTGAATTGTCTTCTAAGAGAGATCCTGAGAATAAATCAATATAAAATTCCATTTCAAAAATTGAAAATCAGCATGAAAATATTCTTATTAGGAGCGATACAACTGGAACATTTTTACAAACTGTTGCTGTTGAACTCGTTAGCAATACTGGTTCAAAGGTTGTCAGAGCTTTATTAGATTCGGCTTCACAACGAGCTTAGATTGCGCTGATGAAATGGGTTTTAAGAAAATTGGTTCTGAAAATGCTATATAAAGTGTTATTGGGGGAATACAATCCAATCCCGCAGTTCATGCACTTTATGAAATAGAGATTCGAAATTTGAGTAATTTTTTCCGTTGTAATGTGAATGTTCTCGAACAGAACAAAATATGCAATTATTCATTTCGATTTGATGATAAGGATATGATGCGGGAACTGAAGAGAAGAAACATACTCATTTCGGCAACCTCTACTATTTCTACTGATATAAGTTCACTATTAGGTGCAGATATTTACGGAGAACTTATAATAGGAAAAATCTAAAATTTGGAAACTGATTTAGTAGCTATCGAAACTCATTTAGGTTGGACGGTTATGGGAGAATGTAGAAACGGTAATACTGTGTTTGAAACCCTCTGTTGTTTCGATGATATGAACAATGAGCTAGTTTATGGAGTTTCGATATTTTTGGAATTGAAGATTACATTTTGTTGAGAAGTAGGGATGCCGAAAACGCTGAGGCAGTAGACAATTTTAATAGAACTATTAACCGTAATGCAGAAAACAGATTTGAAGTACGTGTTTTTCGTGTTGAGGGTATTTCAGCACTTTTGGATAATAATAGATAATTAGCAGAAAAAAGACTAATATCCACAACGAAAAAACTGAATGGGATGAATACATTTTTCGAATATAATAATATTTTTGAAGAATGGAAAGCATTAGGCATCATAGAAGAGGTTTCAATAGATGTTAAACATACCGCGGAATATTATCTACCACATCACCCTGTATCCAAAGATTCTAGCAATACAACAAAATTGAGGCCCGTATTTGATGTTTCAGCTAAAGATAAAAATGGTTTGTCACTGCATAGCTGTTTGGAAAAAGGACCAAATTTGATAGAATTGATACAACATTATTTTAAAATTCAGATTAAGACGAATTGGGGTAGTTTCTGATATTAAGAAGGCTTTCTTTCAAATCAGTTTGATACCCAGAGACAGAGATTTTTTGAGGTTTATGTAGTGGAAAGATGACTCTCAAAAAGAATTGATAAATTATAGGCACTCAAGAGTCGTATTTGGTGTTTCATCGAGTCGATTTTTATCGGCAGCCACAATCGCCTATCATTTGGATACAATGTCACCAAACTTTCGACAAACTGCATTGAAATTGAGAGAATCATTTTATGTTTATAACTGTATAACGAGTGTGAATAGTGGAGCTGAATTAGAAAATTTCATTATTGAATCCAAATATATCATGAACATGGCACAATTTGATCTGAGAGGTTGGGTATATAATTGTAGTAAAATTTTCGAGGAAGAAATAATTGAAATGCCCACTATGAATAATATCGTCTCAGTGTTAGGTTTGCAGAGGAATTCTGAACAAGATACGTTATTCTGCGATATGTGAAGTTTGAGAGAATTAGATAAAATTCCATTCACGAAACGAGGTCTACTCTCAGCAGCTCAACGTGTTTTTGACTATATTGGTTTTACATGACCCGTTGCACTCTTACCCGAAATGTTATTACAGAAAACATGGAAACTCAAAATCACTTGGGATAACGAATCACCTGAAGAAATGAAAGGGAGTTTTCAGAAGTGGTTGAGTCGAATTCACCACTTACAGTTTTGTCATATACCAAGGTATATATGTAAAGAGAAATGTTTTCAACAATCTGATAATATTTCATTATATGTTTTCTCGGATGCCTGTAGGATACATTTTGCAGCATGTATTTCCGTTCGGACAGAACGAAATGAACTTGTTTTGTCTCATTTATTACTTGGTGAAGTTCCAAATATTTACTTGAATCCCAGTTGTGAAAAGGTCCTGATCGGTTGAATGAAAAACCCGATACTTGGCCTTCTATGACTGAAAAAGTTGACGAAAAGGAAGCATATGCCGAATCTATAAAATATGAAATTACAACAAACTTGTTAAGCCATGAATATAGTAGCTTAAATTCTCCACTAAATATCCCTCTCAGTATTCGAAAATTGTGAGAATGATAGCATGATGCTCAGATTCTATGAAATATCTCGTAAAAAGACTGGGAGGAATGTTTCAGAGTTAACGTTTGAGGAGCAGAGATTCGACTCATTCGAATCGTACAGAGTGAATGTTTCAATAAGAAAAGAGAATTTATAAATATGCAGATATTTCAAGACGCGAAAGGGTTGTTAAGAGTTGAAACCGAATTAGTTTGTAGCGAGAAAAATGATACTTTCAAGTTTCCTTTTTTGATGCGTTACAAACATGAAATCGTGAAACGGTTGATAGTAGAGCAACACAAGATTTCGTTACACGCAGGCGTTCAAACTCTCATTGGAAAATTGGGGGAACTATTTTTGATAATCAAAGGGAGAAAAATGGTTGAAGATATCATTTCTGAGTGTGTCATTTGTGAAAGGTTTAAAACGAAAGCACTAGAAACACCTTTTGCTCCACTTCCCAAAGAAAGAATGAAGAATTCTGCTGATTTTGAGGTAACTGGGATTGATTTAGCTGGTCCATTATATTTAGAAGGAGGTGCATTATACAGGTAATTTCGAAGTAGTTAGGTCACCCCAAACAAAAGATTTTCTGCTCGCATTAAGAAGATGTATTGCTCGAAGAGAAAGAATTTCAGTTTTTTATTCCGATAATGAAACTCATTTCTTGGGAGCCAATAATCAAGTCAGAACTCTAGACTGGAACGAAATATCCAAGTACTCTACAGTTAACAGAATCGAATGGCGTTTCAATCAAACAGCCTAGTGGGGAGGATGGTGAGAGGATTGTACGAATTATCAAAGAATTACTTCGGAGAAACTTGGGAAAATCATGTATAATGTACGATGAGCTGGTAACAATAATATGCGATTGTGAAGCTATCATCAATTCACGACCACTAACATATACATACGATAATTCCGATGATCTGATTCCCATAAACCCTGCATTATTCATTCAAGACATTCAGAGTACCGAAAGTTCCGACTTAGATAGTTCAAATAGAGATAATTTGGAAGAACGAATGAGGTTTCTTCAGAAAATTAGGCATCCCTTCAGATGCGGGTATTTGGCGAATCTGGTTCATATAGGTCAGAGAAAATATGGCGAATTGAAAATTGGAGATGTAGTATTAGTTGGCTCGGATAATACGAAACGTATGAGTTGGCCCATGGCTCGGATTCTCAAAGTTTACCCTGGAAGAGATAATATTTCGAGAGTTTACAAGGATCAAACTGTCATCGGGAAGAGAAGCAGTTCGTCCATTCCAGATACTTAACTCTCCTGAAATTTCTAGTCCCAACAAAGTTTCACAGGAAATACCAGTCAAGCTGAAAATTCAGAAGAAATGGAGTCAAACCGGGAAGAAAGAAGTAGTTAAGAGATGTGGTCGTTATATCAAAGCTCCCAATCGTTTTGGTTATTGATTCATTTTGCCAATGCAAAAGGTGGGAGTATGTTGAAGATCAAGGAATGATATATTGCTTTTCCGTTTTCATAGTTTTTGAATACACTTTCAGATTCAATCTCGAGCTGTACTGTACTGTATTGTCGATATACAATTTTTGATAAAAGCTTTTAACGTCTTTCTTGAGATTACTCCATAACGATGGATCTACAACTGACCGTATTGATGTCATTTGACCAACACATGAAATTTGACATGGAATCATCAGAAACACGCTCCGAAGAATACAGAATACCCAAGCTGACCACATGGTATACGTTCAGAGAACTCATCGAAAGGTAGCTGGCTTACCAATAAAAAACATCCATCGACTCAGCAAAGAAACCCGACATACATTCAGACAGCTTAAAATGCCGCGTAATGAAAGCATATGAATGAAGCTGCCCAGAAAAACAAATCGACCAACAGAAATGTGCCTTGATGGAATGAAGAGTTATCTTCACTCAGGAATTGCGTCAGGAAACTCTCCGATTGTGCTTGAAGCCTGGGAAGACTACGAAGCAGCTTTTGCTGAGTACAACAAGGAACTGAGGAAATTTAAAAAGACCATGGGGGTAAATGTGAGGAGGGATTACTGAATAAGCCTCAGCTCAATACCTCAAGATTGTTTTATCCAAAGAACATACCAACGGTATCGGTCTGATCAAAAAGCTGAACGGTGGATATTCAGCGAAACAGAAGGAGAGCATAAAGACACACTTTTCTGGGTCCAAGGTTGCTGGAGATGAACTGCAAAGTGCTCACCTGGAGGCAGCTCTCACTAACTCCAACCGATCCAGCAGGAACCTACCGGGGAAAATTTTCACCGGGCCATTGAGATCAAACGGGCCATTGATAGCTTGAAACCTCTTTAATTGGCCGGAAAAGACGAAATAACTTCCACCCCACTACGAAATAGCCTTGACGTGAGAGAGCCCTTCCTGAAAAAAATGTACAGGGGCAGTTTGATTTTCGGTTACATACCGAAAGCCTGGAGGAAGGCTACAGTGGTGTACATACCAAAGACACCAGTTTCGTCCCATTCCGCCTGAAAACAATGGAAATAATTATCCACAATCAATGCTCTGAAATGCCTGGTTAAAAGCATCGAGAAGACATACTGGGTCACAGAAATGGCTCAATGTGCATTATTGGATATAGAGGGTCGCTCCGATAAGGCAAAGGATGAGGGAAAGGATACACGCACTGCTCAAAACTAAAATCATTGTAGCTGCTTTCGGAGAAAAAATGGTCAGAATGGTCATTGAGTGAAAGTGAAGCCACATAAGGAGAAGGTAGTGCGAAAAGGGGTGACGAACTGTAAATCCCAGCAAAACATTGATGGTTCCATTCACAAGAAGGCGTAACTTAAAACTTCAACCATGGATGTAGAAAGTGAACAACAGCTCAATAGTGAAATAGACGATACAGGCCCACATTTTCCAATTTTACGTAGATATCGTGAATGTGTTTTCGATCTTAAAATTTATCGACTATGAAAAACTCAAAACTATTATTTTCTCTTTGCCCACTACAGGTAGCCCAGTAAATAAACATTCCCTGAAGAATTATTTCCATAATATTGCATAGCCCCTGTTGAAAGTCATCAAGTCCTCTCTAGACACTTGTAGAGTTCCTAGTGATATCAAAGTATCCACAATCGTACCAATTCCTAAGGTAAGGAATTCCAGATATGCTAATGACCTGCGACCAATCAATATGCTACCTTCAATGAAGAAGATATGAATGAAAGCTGTATATGAGCAAATTTTGGATTTTCTGGTCTAGTACAGAGTAATCAATAGTGCGCAGTCGGGTTTCCGTGCTGGGCACAATTGTGAAATAGCTTTACAGTGCTTGCTTAATGTTTTCAAAAATAATTCAGATGAACATTCAATACCCAATAGTAGTTTTCATTGACCTGCAAAGAGCTTTTGAAACTGTTGAAAAGGGTAGATTGGTGAAAAACTCAGAAAGTATTGGTATTATTGAGGATGCATTGAAAACAAAAACTTAAATTGAACAATATTCTATCTGATGAAAACATAAACGAAAAGATGTGCCACAGGGTAGTGTACTTGGTCCCTCATTATCTTCAATATACATTGACGATGTGGTTAATAAGGTTGGGATATTCTCAATTCATTCATTTGATTTCGACACACTGATTCACTTCTCAAATTCAGACTGTACAACGGTAGTGAATATAATCAACGAAACACGAGAAAACATATACAGATGATGCTGTGCCAACCGATTTGAGGTAAATGTAGAAAAAAAAATCATGTTGATAGGTATTGACAAGGAATATAAAAAGTTCAGAGAAAATATGTGTGGAATAAAAATCAACAATAGTTCAATTGAACTAGTGGTTACTTACAAATATTTAGGAGTAATCATTGATAGAGATTTTGAATTCAAAAAACATGCAAACTCTATAATGAAAACAATATCATTTAAAATAAACTATTTGTTTAAAAGCTCCAGATTTCTCTCCATATGGTCAAAATCTATTATTTACAATACAATAATTCTCGAACACTTCAACTGCTTCTCAACCATACTATTTTTGCTACAGCACAATGAAGTGGAACGGTTACATAAATTGCAAAATCAAGCAATGAGAATAATATTATCCTGCTCTAAACGAACACCCATAAATGGAATGTTGAATACGCTTGAGTGGTTACCAGTAGAAAAAATGTTACTATATCAAACACTGATCGTCATCTTCAAAATAAAAACAGGTAAAGGTATCAGAACACCTCAATTACAACACTTGAAATAGGAATAATTTATTCATTCCAAATGTGAAAACAACAAAATCGCATTTTTTTTTCAGAGGACTAAATGAGTTCAATGAAGTTTTTGACATCCTCTGTTACTGTATTTGAAATTAAATTGAAGATTCTTTTGTTGAGTGAGTGCAAAATACGATAATGATATCTTTTCTTGTTCTATTCGCACCACAATGGTGTTTACTGAATTCAAAGGACCACATTTCCTTCAATCGTCGATGCACAGCTATGAAAGTACTTAAATGTGGATGATGTCTGTTTGGATATCTATGTTGATATACTTCAGCAGCGGCTCTGACATTTCCCCCTGTTTCACCATAAACGAAATTTCTATCTGTATATTATTCGAATAAATAATTCATTTTGAAACAATGTTCACTGACTGAAATGATGACTTGACAATAATACAAACTGTTTTGGGTAACTGTCAATAATTTCTAATGTAAGTATCGATATATCAGTGTGTTTCTACCATACATCAAATCTCACTAATTGAATATGGGAATTCAGACTCCTCTAAAGCGTTCAGTTGGTTTGTCATGAGAATCTATTGAAGAAACTTTGAAGGTATGGCTTCAGAGAAAATTCCTTCAACTAACTAAAGAGCTGTCTCCCGAACAGGCAGCAACAAGTAACTATGTGTTGACGATGCCATCAGCGAAATGAGAGACATCACATATGAGTGCCACACCAAACTGTTACTATTCACGCTTTATATAAATATTTTATTGGTGATTAGAAAAATAAATTCGAGCCTTTTCTCGCGCGCGGAGTTGCTTCGAATAGGCTAAGAGCAGGCTGCAGAAAACCTGGCCAATCGAGTAACAGAATGAAATGTTTTTAAAATGTTAGTACTCACAGCAAACATAAGGAAAATCATTGACTGCCTCCGCAAAAATTGTGCATAAGTTTTATGGCCTTTTTTCAGAAAAAGCAATTATACCATTGTAGCAACATATTGGCAATACTTTCAACATAAAGTATCTTCCGAGTTTTTCGACTAGTCTAAGATGCCAGACAGAATCAAACTGATTCACCAAAGATAACGTAGGTCAGCGTGGGATCAAACCCCAGCTCTGGCAGCTTTTTTTTTAAAATACTTAGAAATTGAAAAATGATTTGTGTGGGGCAAATATTCGTCCCAAAACAAATATTTGGTTCAAATCTCGCAAGTGAATTCTGAGTCACTTCCAGTTGTTTGATTAACGTGGAATTTGGCATGTATTCATAATTCCGGTGGCAATGCATTATGGAATTTACGCCGAACAAAAAAACGAAATGACGGCTCCAATATAGCGGACGAGTTATGTGATTATAGTTCGATTCTATTCAAAATTAGTATGTGGGGGTTTCTGGTGTCAAAGATCATGATTTGTTTGTCAGAATTCACGAATTCAAGATGCCGGCTCCAAGGTGGCGACGAATTTTGTAATTATAGTCCGATTCCTTTCAGAATTGATGTGGGGGGTTCTTGGAGTCGGACATCATGATTTAGTCAAAATTCATAAATTGAGGCGGCTTCAGGAAGGCGATGTGTTTTGCTATTAGGGCTCGATTCCATTCAAATTGGTATGTGGTTTTTGTTTTTGGTCGTTGAATATCAATATTTGTCAGAATTCAATAAGATGACGGATTTCATAAAAAACTGAAAATAATTACAAAAAATTATTAAAAAAATTAAGACAAGCTTTTATGCAAAAAACGAAGAAAATATTTCTTCAATTGTTTGACCTGGGTTATTCTATGGGTAACAGATCCAAATGCTTCAATTATCAACCGATTTGAATGAAATTTCATACATAGATATGAGACACAATTTCGAATTGACAAACTTATGGAAACAGAATGACCGACCTCTGGTTTCGCTAGAATAGGCACCAACTTTGATTTTTCAAATAGGACACCCTGTAGGTTTAATGTTTTTCGGATTCTTCGGCTCAAATTACATACGACAGTGTTGCTAAATTTTCATTTTACAATTGAAAAAAAAAATTCTCAATTTGTTTTCAGCCCAGGAGATTCTTGATCTGGTTGAAATTTATACTAATTTACATCAGTAACTAATAGTTATAGTCATTCCATCGATAAGATCAATAACAAATCCTAGAGCAGGAATTGAAATTTTCAGAACGCATATTTAACGAAAAAATAGATTTTTTCGAATGTTACCTACACAGGGCCATCTTGCCATTCGATAAAGAACTCAATTAGCAATTCAACGATATATATTATGTACCACTTTATTTTTGTTCAAAACTAAAAACGATCAATTATTGAATTTGTACAATATTTTATACGATGCCTACAAATTCCAATGAGTTATCCGTTTAGGTTTATGAAATGAAAAGTAGCCGTGGAATCAAGGAAAACAGTAGGTGATTAATGTCATGTCAAAAGTGAAGTACCGATTTCACTCGTCGTCTCGTTTCGTTTGTAAAAAGTTTTTTCGAAATGGAAAATTATAATCGTTATTCTCGAAACGAACAAATAGATATGATATTGATATACGGAGAATGTTAGAAGAACGCTGTCAATGCTAGTATGCCAAACGCTGGTCGTTATCCGTTGAGACGGCACCCATCGGGGACCTATTTCAGGAAATTGCAAATGATGATAGGGAAAGAACCAGCTGATCAAAACCAGATCCACTTCATCGTCAGTGAGCAAGCGGAAACTAATGTTTTAACATATGTTCACATACTTATTCTAATTATTATTTTAATTTTTGGGAGAAAAATCGTCTGAATAATAAAAAACATGTAAATGCAGTAGTTTTTTTAGCTGTGTTTGGAAACGATATTTGCTCAGGAATTTCAAGTTGGAAGGTAGGTAGTTGTATACTTCGATTCCCGAATAGAGTGACCCCTTTCTAGTTCTGTTGTAATTATAGTTTGGCAGAGGGTTTTCTTGATTTCTAGTTGGATATGAGTGCTCGTTTGAAGATAGTGACAATGTTGATCGATTTTTGTGTATCAGCATATTTATTTTGGATATGTAAATGTTTGCTAAGGTTAATATTCTGTAGTCTCTGGAGAATGTTCTGCAATAGTCCCTATAACTTACTAATACTTCAGGCGCATATACCGGGTGACGAAGGATATCGGGCCACCCCTGTAACTTCTGCATTCGTTAACAGATTTGTCTGAAATGCAGTACAGTTATATAAGCAACCATTTCGGATATGATCACATTACAATTCAAAATGGCGGACTTCCCGTTTTCCTGGAAATGCCAGTAACTTAGTTTTTTCAAATGGAACACCGTGTATATTTCTACATATTCAAGTTCAACAGGTCGAAACAAGTCCAAACTCTATGTCAAATAACATTGAAATTGATTTTTTTTTATTTTACCTCGTGGATAAATGAGATTTGGTCAAAGCTATTCACAATGAGTCGCAAATGGAAGAAAAACTTATTTTTTCTGAAAAACTATTTTTTGTGTCACTTACTGGTTAATCAATTCAGTCACATCACATTTTGATCAAAAATTAATTTTTTTCAAATGAAACTTCTATGGGCCACCTATACCTGTATCTCTAGAACATTCATTAAGGAAAAAAATAACATATTATTTTTGTATTTCGGTGCAGTAACAAATTGTATAAATTCAAAAATCTACAACTAGTTCATGAGTTTTCTGGCAGTTCGAATAATTTTTCAACTTAGTGAGCTGTGGAAAACAACATTTCTGAATCTTGTCAACTAATTGTGTAAGTTATACTTCTAAGCACGATAATGGTGTTTTTTTTTAAATCTTCTAGCGTCTTCTCGACTGACATTGCATTGGTATTCCAATTCCCGCGTCAAAGCGGTTGGATCAAAATCAACATTAGCAAAACATTCAATTCTGCCTCCTCACTTTCGATCATCTTCTCCATTGTTGGGTTCTTTTGGGAATCTCCTCTCCACATTTTTGAAAAAGTTTTTTTGTGGGTGTCTTCTGTGTGGGTATCGTTCAGCGTATAACTGACAAGCAGCGACAATGTTTTCAAGACATTCTCCGTAAATTAATAACATATCGATCTGTTCACTTCTTGTGAACCAATAATTTTGATTTTACATTTCTACTAAACTAATTCCTGGAAGTTAACCAATGCCATAGTTGAGATGAAAGATGACAGCGAAACACAATTAGTTGACAAGATTCAGAAATGTTGTTTTGCACAGCTTACTAAGTTGAAAAATTATTAGAACTGCAAGGAAACCCATGAACTAGTTGTAGATTTTTGAATGTATTCAATTCGTTACTGCACCGAAATACAGAAATGATATGTCATTTTTTTCCTCAATGCATGTTCTAGAGAGACAGGTAGGTGGCCCATAGGGGTTTTATTTGAGAAAAAATAATTTTTGATCAAAATGTGATGTGACTGAATTAATTCATCAATAAATGACACAAAAAATAATTTTTCAGAAAAAATTATGTTCCTCTGTTATGTGCAACTCATTGTGAATAGCCTTGACCAAATCTCATTTATCCACAGGATAAATTTAAAAAACAATTTTAATTTCAATTGTTTCAAAAAAAAATACATTTGACTTAAGGTTTGGACTTGCTTTGACCTGTTGAACTTGAATATGTAAAAATATACAGGATGTTCTATTTGAAGAAACAAAGTTGCTGGCATTTGCAGAAAAACCGGAAGTCCGTCATATTGGGTTGTAATGTGATCAAATCCGAAATGATTGCTTATATAACTGTACCGAATTTAGGAAAAATCCGTTCAAGAATTCAGAAATTACAGGGGTGGCCCGATATCCTGTGTCACCCGGTATGTAAAAATATACAGGGTGTTCCATTTGAAAAACAAAGTTACCGGCATTTCCAGAAAAACCAGAAGTCCGCCATATTGGATTGTAATGTGATCAAATCCGAAATGGTTGCTTATATAACTGTACCAAATTTCAGAAAAATCCGTTCACGAATGCAGAAGTTACAGGGGTGGCCTGATATCCTATGTCACCCGGTAAAGATGTGCCCCAAAATTTCATACCATACTATAATATGCCATGAAAATATGCGAAAAAGACTAATTTTGTTCACGAAGTTGGTATTTCTCTTAATATTGCGTAGCGCAAAAATTGACCTACTGAATTTCACTTGAAGTGAAGAAGTATGATCTAGCCAGTTCAACTTGTAGTCAATGGTTATTCCTAGGAATTTTGTTGAGTTCACGAAATCAATGGAGTTCTGATTGAGGTGCTCAGTGATACCATCAATATCTTCATTCAATCTAAATAATACATTATTCGATATAGAGAAGTTGAGAGACAGTGAGTTTGCCAGAAACCAGTCTGAAACTCCTTCCATCATTTTTTCGGACGATGTAGTGAGTAAGTCAATGTTTTTCTCGTGAATTAGTATACTTGTGTTGTCGACAAGAAGTGTCAAGGTAACTGTAGGAAACCAGGAGTCATCCTGGTTCAGTGATAGTGAACAGACGTGAATCAGGAGAGTAGTGATTGCAAAAAATCGAGAACTATTTTTCATGTGTAAAATAAAAAGTGTGCATTGATATCCAGCCCAGTTTTTCGTTGGTAAGAAATTAGAGTTTCTTATCAGTTGTCACAGAATAGTGGACATACCTTCAAGCAGGGTCGCACTCAGGAGGAAGAGATGCTAGTTATCCTGTTGAAATTTATATAAAACATGTACAGCAATTACAAAGCGAGTACCTCTGACTACAGGGGTACTCAAAATGATCAACCAAATCAAGAACACTCACTGAATCACCCAACACAGTCTTACTCCACAGTAGTACAAACTTTCAAATACCCATCAAAGGAACAAGCCATCATATTCGCCTTTATTCAAGAAGTGAAAATCCATGAATACATCATCGCTCTTCGAAACAAAGTTCAACCGAAAGATATAATTTTCTTATCTAAAATTTCGAACAACAGAGTATGCATCTATCTCTCCAGTCAAACAATAGTGGATACATTTTTAAGTGAAGGAGGAGAAATTGAAATCAACTGTCAAATCTTTGAAGCCCGCCGATTAATCTCACCATCTATTCGATTAGTCCTTTCTAACGTAAGCCCAACAATCCCTCACAATATTATAGAACAGAGCCTTAGAGAGCTTGGATTAACTCTGATGTCACCCATTACATTTCTTCGGATCCGAATTTCACAACCTGAATTTAGTCACATACTGAGCTTTCGCAGACAAGTCTTCATACAACCTGCTCTTAACAATAATAATAGTGTTCCTCATCCAGAATCATCTAACGTATCATATGATAACACTCCCTATCGTATTTTCCTTTCTGAAGATGAACTTATGTGCTACAATTGTAAGAAAAATGGTCATATCTCGGTTAATTGTCCTGAAACTGAACCTATAGCCAACACTCCACAAGATAATCCAGTTGAAAATTCAGCATCCTGAACCCCAGAAATTCCCCTAATTGTTACAGAACCCATATCTTTAATCAAGATAAATCAATTAAAGATGTTACCCCGCAAGGCCAAGAAACATGCACCATCTCGCAAAAACGGCCTCATTCAGAGATCAGTCCTCCGATTCAGAATCCAGCCAAAGAGTTGGAGCCTTCCACCATTCCCAGCTCTCAAGTTAAGGAGAAATTGAAATCCCAAATACATAACCAGTCCGTTGAATCCCTGGTTGCCCCAGCCAAAAAACTCTTTGATGATAATCCGGCCGACTTTCCACTGGACTATAGTCAAATAGTCAGTTTCCTTGAGGATTTGTTTGGTACCCTAGACCCCCTCAGTATTGTCCGCAGGTATACCGGAGAAGTTCACACGCTTCTAAATATACTTACTAAGATCTATCCAGCACTTACTGAACGTAGCATTAAGACCCGAATCACAAAACTAAAAAAGAAAATACTGAAACAGCTCAATGGAGAACTAGAAACTGACTCTAACATTTCAGTGTCTAAAAATGAAAGTGATATATCGGTAGAAACATTCTGAGACCTCACAATTCCATAAATAATCAGAACCATTCATTTTACAATGGAATATAAATGCAGAGATGCTGCAGATGTTGGTAAATGAAGAGAAACACTCAGTTATATGTCTTCCGGAAACCAACTTTACTGGAAGGCGAAGATACAATATGAAACACTATGAATCTTTCCACAAAACCAGAAACAATCAACCCCGGGCATCAGGAGGGGTAACAATATACACAAAACATTTTCTAGAGGCTAAGGAAATCCCACTTTCAACTGACTACGAAGCCATAGCTGTTATATTGAGTATCCCACAAAAAATGTGCATTTGTAACATTTACATTCCACCAGATGCAGAAATCAATATTAACGATTTGGAAAATCTGATTAGACGATTACCAAAGCCTTGCGTTATTTTGGGCGATTTCAACGCCCATAACCCAATATGGGGTTGTTCGTCAACCAACCCAAAGGGCAGTAAACTAGAGACGTTCATCAACACATCAAATCTCGTACTTCTCAACTCAGGTGAAATAACAAGAATAAATACCGCAACTGGCAAGCATTCCGCTCTTAATTTGGCACTTTGTCACCCAAACCTTTCCAGTACCTTAACTTGGACTGTTTTACCAGACCCGTATGGCAGCGATCATTTTCCTATTATTCTTGGAGCAGATGTAAAAGATACGCGGCCTACATTTCGTCCCAGCTGGCGGCTAAAAAATGTTAACGACAACGACTGGATACGTTATGGAACACTTCTGGAGGCTAAAATATCCAATGAACTTCCCCACCCGGTACAAGACATCCATATGCTTGTGGATGAACTTACTGAAAGCATTGTCCAATCAGCAATCGTAGCCATAGGAAAAACTACCCAGGTAATGCACCATCAACCTGTACCGTGGTGGAATGAAGAATGCCAGAAAGGAACCAGAGAAAGCAAAAGGGCTTTCAATGAACTGAAAAGGCAACACTCTACTGAGAACAAGATCGAATACAATAGACTCAGAGCTCGTCAAAAGTACATCATTATACAGAGCAAACAAACTTCTTGGACACAATATGTTTCAACCTTGAACTACTCAACGCCGATGTCTGAGGTATGGCAGAAAGTCAACCGTATAAGAGGGTCGAAAAGTCATATTGGTATATCATCTCTGATTGAAAATGGAAATACTATCACAAATAGTCAGGAAATTGCCAACTTGTTAGCTGACAACTTCCAACAACAATCGAGTAATGCGAACAATGATGCCAATTTTTTACAGATGAAAGAAACCATGGAGACATATCCTTTAGATATTGAAGCAGATGTAGAGAACCCTTTGAACTATGATATTACGATTGACGAACTAGAGGATGCTTTATCCAAAGTTAAAAAATCCACTTCTGATCCAGATGACATTCCTTACATTCTTCTTGTGAAACTACCTCCAGTAGGAAAGCGACACCTTCTTGGAGTATTCAATGAAATATTCCGCAGTCGAAAATTCCCTACTTATTGGTTAGAAGCAATAGTATTGCCTATTAAAAAATCAGGCCCATATATCTAACATGTACTATGTGTAAACTTCTCGAAAAAATACTCAACGCTAGGTCACAGTACTACCTTGAACAAAATAACCTGATATTTCCCAGCAAAGTGGTTTTCGAAAGCATCGTTCGACCACAGACAATCTAGTGAATCTGCAATCAGATATTCATGAAGCCTCCGCAAATAAAGAAAAGCTAATTGCAATATTCTCTGATATACATCGAGCTTTCGATACTGTCTGGAGACGCAAAGTTCTTAACCAGTTGAACCAATGGCGAATTCATGAAAATATGCTAGCTTTCATATCCAATTTTTTGAAGAACAGGTCTTTTTCAGTGAGAGTCAATGATAATTTTTCGGAAACTATGTCTCAAGAAAATGGAACTCCTCAAGGATCGGTCCTTAGTGTGACGTTGTTTCTCATTGCCATTAATGACATTTTGGATGACATTAGAAGGCCTGTCAGGGGTGATCTCTACGCGGATGATTAAGTTCTATATGCATCGGGAAAAAACATACTCACAATTCGAAACGATCTTCAGAATGCACTTAACAACCTTCAGTCATGGTCAGAACGCACAGGACTCAAGTTCTCGACTACAAAAACAAAATGTATTCTTTTTTCGAAGAAAACGGTAGATGCTCCATCCTTTCTTGAATTGAATAACCAACAACTGGAATTTGTGGACGAAGTTAAATTTCTTGGTGTTACTTTTGATAAAAAACCGAAATGGGACTCGCACATTAGGAATCCCAAGAAATCCTGCCAAAATGGCCTAAATCTAATGGAGGTTTTAGCCAATCACACATGGGGAGTGACAGTAGTACCTTGCTACGGATTTATTGAGCATTAATCAGATCTAAACTGGATTATGGGTCCATTGTTTACTCTACAGCGAGGGCACGAGGGCAGTACTCTTGAAGTCTTTAGATGTCATCCAGAATGCGGCCATAAGAATTGCTATGGGAGCATTCTGTACCAGTCCTGTGGAAAGTATACAGATCGAAGCTGGAGAACTACCACTCGAATTACATCGACTCAATCTAATTCTAACATACGCAGCAAGAATATCAGCCAATAAAAAATTCCCAGTCATTACAATACATTTTCCAATCGTTTTTCCGAAATATTTGAACAACATCATAACACAGATTCCACTTCAGGCCCGAATTTCCAAAATATCAAATAACCCAATTCATAATCAGATTATTCTCCCTCTGAATATGAAGATACCTCCTCCATGGACAATAGCCTTTCCCAATGCAATACCCAACTCACTCAATATCCCAAAAATAATACCCCAGCAGTAATCATAAGAGGAACTTTTACAGAAGTGGCCTCCAAATACGTGAATTACAGCCACATATACACAGATGCTACTGAAAACCAGTGGAAGCGTAGCGGCTGCCGTCATCTCAGAAAGGGCAAACTATAGTTATCGACTTCCAGCAGAAGCAAGTATCCATACGGGAGAACTGTATGCCATAGCCAAAGCTCTTGCGCACTGCAGCGAATATGGAGAAAATACTGTCATCTTCACCTCACACTCATTGAGTGCTGTGCAGGGCATTCCACAGCTTCATCCCAGAAATGCCCTTCTCCTCAGCATCAAAACAGAACTGGGGAAACTATCTGATTTAAAAAAACGTGTTGAAATTGTTTGGGTTCCATCACACGTAGGAATAGCTGGTAACGAAACTGCAGATACACTCGCCAGAGAGACAAGCTCAAATCCTCGCTATCAACCGATTCACCGAGTGCCACATGAAGATTACTTGCATGCCATTCGAAAACTCACAATAAATACATGGAGGGAAAGATGGCAAGCTCTTGAGAATAACAAGCTCAAAACAATTGACCCTTGCATGAGCCTCCAGAATTATGGAACAGTCTCTCGTAGACAACAAACAATACTAACACGCCTCAGGATTGGTCACACTAGATACACACACCAGCATCTACTGAAGAAAGAAAATCCCAAAAGAGGTGTCTCCTGTTATGAGGAACTGAACGTGAAATATATAATCTCGGAGTGTCCCGACTACAGAGAGGAGAGAATAACTTCAGGACTGCCTGGAAAACTCAGCGATGCTTTGAACCCGGATAACATCAAGTTGTTACTTGAGTTTTTGGACTCAATTAATACATTAAAACAAATTTAATTTATACCGTACCACCACCGCTGATAACCTTCGCCGTTAATGCGGTTTTCTTGAATAAAAAAAAACTGTAGGAAAGCTACAAACTATATTATTTACATAAATGAGAAATAATTTGGGGCCTAACACTTGGACGCCCACCTGAATTTTAGTAAATTCTGAGTCATGAAGCGACACATTATCTAACGTTTCATGTTTTACTCTAACACATATTAATCGTGATAGGTATGATTCAGACCCTTCATTAGACAGACCTCTGATACCGTACAAGTTTAATTTCTCTGATAGTGAATTATGATTTACGCAATCGAATGCCTTGGAGAGATCGCGGAATATTCCGAGTGGGTATTGTTTCGATTCCAATAACTGGTATTTTTCCTATCATTTGGAAAGTAGCATGGAGTTTCTTGTCAACAATGTTACGCGAAACCAAGGAATAAGACAATTGTGAGCGCATAAGGCGGGGGGGGGGGGCGTAACTACACCCCCCCCCATGTTTATATTGATGAAATGGTCAACACGTCTGTACTCAAATCTAAAACGTCGTGGCCGCTATTGTCGCTAGGCATGTTCTCATTAGTTTAGTCGAAAAGTGAGTTTCTGTGAAAAATCGTTCAAAGTCTACTCGAAATATGAGCGATGGCTCATTCGGTTCGGGATGTCATTCTGAGAAAGATGTACTTTTCGATTTTTTCCGCCTACGAGATTTTTTTTTAAACAAAAAAAAACAGCCTAAGTTTTTTGGTAATAGCTCCAAAACTATTAAAGATAGAGAATATAAACAACAGTTTCTTGAAGAGGAGGAAATTTTTCATGAGAAAGTTTCTACTCTCGGAATTATATCTCAATTATTTGTAATTTCAATTCAACGTTGAAAATGGGGCTCCGCGTGGACGTTAATGCAGGAGTACAGCACCTCTCCAGAGAGCAATGTACATAAAATATGTTTGTATACTATTAAATATGAATGAAAAATAAATGTATCATTTGAACACTCGATTTTATTAAAAACCGAATTGTTTACAGAACGACTCCATAGTTTGTTTGCTTCCTGGAGCACATTTTAAATGTTTACTTGATAATGTCACTCTATAAAATTGTTCAAAACTTGATTATTATGTTAATTATACATTTCTAAAGTTAACAAAATATGAGAAATCGAGTAAATATTGTCAATTTTTTTATTGATATTTCACATTATTATCAATTTTATGGCTGACGAAGGCATTTTCCAACGTTAAAAATATGCTATGTTTATAAAATATTTATAAACAAATGTATAAGTTGAATATTTTTCAAAAATTGTTTTTTGCATAAGGTTGTTGAGTTTATGATTATAAAAAATATATAATGTCAAAGTTTGTTCAGAACTAATTGTTAAGTGAATAAACAATCAAATTATTAATAATTTTTTTAATCAAGTATATAATAGCCAATTATTGATTTTTAAAAAATTGGAATTTAAATTTTTTCAATTATAAAATTTAACCAATACGAAACATAATTTTTGAAAAATATTAAATTTATATTTTATATACAAACTGCGTATTTTTTTAAACGTTGTAGAATGCCTTTGTCAGTCGTAGAACTGATATTAATGTGAAATATCAATTAAAAAATGGTGACAATATTTACTCAATATTTTGTCAACTTATAATTAACAAAATAATCAAATTTTAAACAATTGTATAGCGTGAATTATTAGTACACATGTAAAATGTCATTCTGTAAACAAATATTCGGGTTTGAATAAAATCAGCGGTTCCAAAAAATTACTTGATTAACATCATCAAAATTAAATGAAAACATTACTTTCCAACGAAATTACATTTTTCCTAGTGTTCAGCTGAGATTATCAGTTTTTTGAATTTTTAAATTCTTTTCCGCTAACATATTTCCCTTGATAAAGAAGTTTCTCCATATTTTGAATAGTGGGACATCCGCTGAACGAAGTTTTTTTTTCGTTGAAGCGATTGAAAACTTGGCAGCCATCAACGATGCAACAGGAGCGGTTGGTTGGATCAGGTCTACTTCATGTTCATAGAGATGTGCAAATAAATGATTTAAATGTTATTGAATTGTTTGCAAATAAGAAACTCAGGATACTTGATTTCATTTTGTGATTTTTAGTTTCATTTTACCGAAAGAAATCTTTGATTTTGTACCTAATTATAAGTATATGTATATATTCTTTTAGTTACTTACATTTTGTATTTTTGTTTTAATTTGAATGGAAAAAAAATTATGTTTTTTGTACCAATAAGTAGACGTATATAACTTGTTTATATCATTACGTCCCCCTCCCCTAGCAGAATTCCTAGATACGCCACTGAGACAATGTATAACACCTGGTGTAGCAACAACTTCGTAGGGAACATTGATGCTTCAATTCATATTCGATCAATCGATATATCTCGATCAATATTTTCCTTCGTTAATATATTTTTAATCCTTCGAAACCTCATTGCGCTCTAAACTCCTACCCGCTATTACATTCGCATAAACCCATTTGAATAATATACTACCGTGAAATTACACAAGTAACCCAAGAATTAGAGGGCGTGAAAGTGCATATATTTCACGAAAAAATTACCCAGCACGGCAGCATATGAAATCGAAAGTTTCAAATCCTCCGTTTGTATATAGTAACAGCGAAACGTTAAAATCGGGGCGCGCAAGCTTCGACCTACCCGCCGACGCTTTCCATTCCACAGTTAGTATCAGCTTGCCTACAAGCCATCTCGCGCACTTACCGAGTCGTGTTCCACCGCGCGCTCAATGTGACTCGATTCATCATACGTTATATCGCCCTTTCCGCGGTTACTTCGCGTAATCAACAAGTTGAGTGTGAGGTGTTTTGTTACTCATGATGGGCCATTTCTCGATCCTGTGGTTGTTCGTGTCGTCGGTGTGTGCTTCGGTGTGCGGTTATTCCTGGCCCGGAGATGAAACCACAACGCGACTTCCGCAATTCAAAGACTTCCACACGGACCCATTAGTCGTGGAAACGACCAGCGGACTCGTGAGGGGCTACTCCAAGACGGTGCTCGGTCGGGAAGTACACGTTTTTACCGGGATACCGTTCGCGAAACCTCCCATAGAGCAGCTGAGATTCAAAAGACCGGTTCCTATTGACCCTTGGCACGGCATCCTAGATGCCACGAAGCAGCCCAACTCTTGTTACCAGGAGCGGTATGAGTATTTCCCGGGGTTCGAAGGTGAAGAAATGTGGAATCCCAACACGAATATCTCTGAAGATTGTTTGTACCTGAATATCTGGGTTCCACAGCGGCTGCGTATCAGACACCACGCCGATAAGCCTCCGATTGATAGGCCAAAAGTGCCGGTGCTCATTTGGATCTACGGAGGAGGTTACATGAGTGGCACGGCGACTTTGGACATCTACGATGCGGATATCATCGCAGCTACAAGCGACGTTATCGTAGCTTCGATGCAGTATCGAGTTGGCTCCTTTGGATTCCTCTATATGAACCGCTATTTCCCGAGGGGTAGTGATGAAACACCTGGTAATATGGGATTGTGGGATCAGGTTTTGGCGATTCGTTGGATAAAAGAGAACGCTGCCGCTTTTGGGGGTGACCCTGACCTTATAACACTCTTCGGGGAGTCTGCTGGTGGGGGTTCAGTTAGCATTCACCTCATAAGTCCTGTTACTAGACACCTCGCTCGAAGAGGCATACTGCAATCGGGAACTATGAACGCGCCGTGGAGCTACATGTCGGGAGAACGCGCTGAACAGATCGGGAGAATCCTCATACAAGACTGTGGCTGCAACGTTTCGTTACTCGAGAATAGCCCCCGTCAGGTTATGGACTGCATGAGAGCTGTAGATGCCAAGACAATTTCGTTGCAGCAGTGGAATTCGTATTCGGGTATTCTTGGTTTTCCTTCCACCCCTACCATCGATGGGGTGCTTCTACCCAAACACCCCATGGATATGTTGGCGGAGGGAGATTACGAAGATATGGAGATTTTGTTGGGCAGCAATCACGATGAAGGTGAGTTATTATGTTTAAACACTGAAATTGTAATGTGAAGTAGTCTGGGTCACGAACTTTTGTGACTGATTGTATAATGGAAATGGTAATTAATACATGGATTCTCCACTAACGGATATTCTTGTGGGAATTGGTTACAAATGGATTCTGTATTATTCATCTTGAATTGGTATTAGTGACGTACATGTGAAGTTGATGAAAACAAACTTATGATGACCAAGGGGTGATACATTTTCTTTATTTTTTCCAATTTCTCAGAATAAGGACATTATCAGTCAGTAGCTTTATTTAAAACGTGAGTTTCGACATTTGTATTTGTCATCTCCAGGTTGAAACTGAAACCATTTAAGACATTCAACATATAGTGTACATAATTGCGATTATAAATAGTGTATTAATAAATGATTGGTGTAAGAACTGTATTTGTTAAAACTTTTTACTTACGAAATAATCGGACGTTTTATTCATGTATTATCATTCTCTTTCTGCTCGTTCGAAACATAAACAAAAAAAATATAAACAAATCCACAAATTATGGAAAAATACAACATAACCATATCACATCGATTAAAAAACACAAAAAACATTGTACATTCAAAATTGAAACCCAAAATTCCTGAATACAAACAAACCCCACACAGTATATGAAATACCATGCAAAGACTGTCCAAATACGTATATAGGTCAAACAAAGCAATATTTACAAAAAAGAATGCAAGCCCAAAAATTCAAAGAAGACGTAACAACTTCATCAAAACACGAAAAAAAAGCATATAGTTTAACACTGAAAATGTAGAAATTCTAGCAAAAGAAAAAAACCCAAAGTATGAACACTCCTCGGAATGATACACATAAAAAAAGACAGAAACAACTTAAACAATATAAATTATATCAAAAACCTTAGCCAAATATATAATCACCTTTTTTAAAATCTGATAAAAATAGCAAATATTTCACATACATTCAACAACGTCATACATGAATAAAAGTCTGATTATTTCGTGAGTAAAAAGTTTTTAACAAATACGGTTCTTATACCAATCATTTATTATACTCTATTTATAATCGCAATGATGTAACTATATGTTGTTATGTTATTGATTTGTTTTAGTTTTAACCTGAAGATGACAAATACAACGTCGTTTCAAATGAAGCTATTGACCTTCATTCTGGAGAAACTGGAGAAGAATAAATTTATATATATACAGAGGAAGGATAGTGTCACTGACTAGTTAGGAAAAGAACTAGTAGATATGGGGTTTTGAACCAAGTAAAATAGAACTCTTCAAAGTATGTCCAAGCTTTCGGATATTTATAAGTCAAAATTTGTGGATCAAGGTATACGTTGTAGAACAAACTCTGGTGAGAATGGTTAAAAAAGTGTTAACATTTATTATGTGATTTCTGGTATTTATACTCACTTGGTGGTGGAAACAGTCGTGAAAATGTTTACTTAACAATTTTTTTTTAAACTTGTGCTATTTTATTATGTTTTGTATCATTCTTCATCATCAGAAATGTATCACATTGGAATATATGTAACCATCCTCCCCAAAGATGTAAATCAATTTTCCTGATGATGGAAATGACAAAAATTTCCAAAATCTTGGACAACGTTGAAAGTTGAGAATGATTCCACTTGGTTTGTTTGCAGTATGTGAGCTCACCAATATTTGTCTCTGTTCCCCAGAAACATTCCAAATTGAAAAAAATGTATTCCTATATCCTTTTCAGAGGCTATACCGAAAAAAGTGTTTGTGTTTCTACTCCAGAAATATGTGGATAGAAGAACCGTGAAAGCGCTTCCCGAAACACAATTACTATTCACCGACCCTAATTCGTATATTCTTGAGCGAACTTTTAATTTTAAACAATAATAATGTCATTCAAAATCGGAGCCATACACTGGAGAAAATATCATCTATAGTTGAACGGAGTTGCGGGAACTGGTTGAAAGGTCAAGGTTTGATATCGATGTTATTTGTTGAATTGGATGATTAAATATTGTCCCAAAAAAATAATCACACTGAATCTAAAGATATTGAAAAAGAATGCGATTTAGTTGTTCATGAGAAAATACGATGATATCCCTCTTGTTCGTATTTATAATTTTTTTGATCATTGGTTCTTCGACTTGATCACTCAAGATAGATATTGAGGGATGCACCAAAGCCTGATGGGCGTGATAATACCGACCCTGCTCAACTGAAGATTGTCATTACGCAAAAAAGTAATTCCCATTAACATAGCAGAACCATTTGCAAATTTTGAATTTCCAATTATGTCATAATTTGTCGCTAATTTACCGCTTATTCATCACCACAATTGAAAATTTGTCGCTCATCGTTCATGGTTCTGCTAGGTTCATATGAAGCTAGCAGAACCACTTTGTACCTATCTACTTTTGGAATAGTTGAAAGACCTAATCAACGCGAATAGGTGTACCGGAATTCGAGGAGATTCAGTTTGAATCACTCATTCCCAATCCATGGTCGCTAGTTTATAGAACTACAGACGATTCCACCATCTAACATGGAAACAAAAGATTCTTTCTGCTCATCTGAACCGTGACATGGGGATAGATACTGAAGAATGAGCGTCATCAAGAGACAAGAGGAGGCCTCGGTCTAACTCTTGTCTTTCAATCTTCGACTGTGACGCCCTAAGTGGTGGGCGACACAGAATCTTTGGAGAGATCGGCCCGGAAACGGGCATGAGTCCGAAGAACCTTATCAACGGGCTTCTAGACCTAGTTAGGGGCACAAACCTGTTTGAATGAGGAACCACTGACGACAGAGGGATACAATAGACCCCAGCTGGTCGCAGTGTCAAGGGAAGCTAAGTGCCAACCCGGTCTCTGGCTCGTCAGCCTTAAACCAACCAACCAACCAACCAACCAACCTATCTACTTTTGGAAAATACTAATAGTACCATAATTTAACGCTAATCAATTACCACTTCGAAAAATTTGTCACTCATCTTCTTTCTCTAATCCATGGTTCTGCTAGGTTTATATGAAGCTAGCAGAACCACTTCCTATCTATCTAATTATGAAAAAAAAAACGAATAATCCATAATTTGTCGCTCATCTTTTTTGGTGCATAAAATAGTATTTTCACAATTTGATTGTCTACTAAAGGCTATAAAACGTACAGTTTATACCTATTAGTTCCATAACAAGCAAATAGACATGATACAGTGAATTTACCTGATTTGTCGCATAGTGGAGCGATAAATGGAATATGTGTGTATGAGTGAATGAGGGTTGTGTGAGACTTGACGACATAAAAAAAATTAAAGAATATTTTTATTGGAGCAACCGATGGCATTGTGTTAACATGGTTCTCCCGCACTGTTCCTAGTTCATTTTCATTCCATAAACTTCACTAGTTATCATATTTGGCTCAAAATTTGAACGAAAGAAAGACACTGAATTGAAATTTGTCGGAATAATTCTCAGAGTTTAATAATATTTTCTTATACGTTCCTATTTCATTAACATCAGAAAAATAAAAAAATATCGGCAAGGTATTTTTCCTTCACAACTACCTCAATGATTCTGAATTTTTGCATGATATTCAAAGATTTGCAATCGCAATTACATTAGGAACTAAGTAAAATCTGTATAATACTGTATGCTGATGCGACCCAATATTTGATTCATTACCCATGAAATAAAATCCATGGCCAGTATAATTTTGTCTTCAGCCACGTATTTGTGGCTGAGCCACGTTTTTAATTGTGATGTGATATCAGTTGTATAGATCAGCCACAAATTCGTGGCGAGAAATTCGTGGCTGTTTTCACACTGGTTATAGGAAGTTATTGATTATATACGGTAATAAATGATGATGTTAACCAATTGCAAACATGTTCGAGAAATGTTCTTCAACGTTAATTGATATTTCTATCGGCATATCCTCCTCTATAGATGCATAAGTGATTACACAAGAATCACAGCTACATCATCTACTTGTCTGGACAATATAATAACAAATATTAGTGAATCCTTGTTTGAAAGTGGAGTTATAGAACCTTGCCTTTCCGACCACCGCGGCCAGTTTATAAGTATTCAGGAGAAAGAAGTTGTAAATTCAAACTTTTTCTACAAGAGGTCTTTCAGTAAAAAATCCATTTCAAATATAAAAAATGCTCTAGCTTCTGTTGATTGGACAATTTTTGAATCCAGTGGAAATGTTGAGTACTTGGCAAATTTTTTGGTAAAAACCTACAATGATGCGGTAAAGAAATACTGCCCATTAAGGAAATATTCTACAGATAAAAAAATCATTCCAGTTAAGTGGTTTGATGAAAGTCTTAAATCTATGAGAGATTCGTTATCAGCTCTGAAACTTAAAGCTGATGTAACTAAAAAAACAACTGACGTTGATAATTACATTCAATTCAAAACGATATACAACTGTTCGTTGAAGAAAGCAAAAAAGGCAGCTTATGATCGATATATTATTTCAGCCGTAAACAAATCGAAAGCATGCTGGCAGATAATAAACTTTGAAAGAAATAATTTTCACCGTGTCAATTCGGTTCTCGATCTTACTTCTGATGATTTCAATGATTTTTTTGTCAATATTGCTGTTGATATAATAAATTACTTACCACTTGTATCGTCCAGTGAACTTTTAAATTTCAAGAATTTTCCAGCCCCTTGTGGGTCGTTTTATTAGTCGCCGGTAACACCTCAAGAAGTATCGGATGCCATAAAATCTCTGGAGAAATCTAAAAGTCTTGATATACATGAACTCAACTCTCAAATTATAACAGATACTAGCGACATTATTTTAGTTCCACTTACTAATCTAATAAACTCCATCTTCATATCAGGAATATTTCCTGATTGCTTTAAATTTTCCAAAATAACACCGTTGTTTAAAAAAGGTGATAGAAATAATATCAACAATTACCGTCCTATTTCCATCATCTCAGTCTTTGCGAAATTAATAGAAAAAATCTTGAATGAACGATTGAGGTGCTATTTTGAGTCAAATAATTTCTTTAGCAACACTCAATATGGTTTTCGACCCAATCGCTCTACTGCTCTCGCTGTCTTGAATGTCGTGAATGATATAATATCTACCTTGGAGGATGGAATGCAAGCTGCTATCACCCTGTGTGACCTTTCCAAAGCATTTGATTGCGTATCACATGATATATTACTTGATAAATTACATTATTATGGCATTAGGGGAGTACCACTCAATCTGATACAATCCTATCTGAAAAACCGCTTTCAAGCGGTAAGTATTGGAAATTCGTTATCTGATTTCAAACATGATGAGCATGGTGTCCCTCAAGGGTCTATATTAGGACCGTTGTTATTCATAATATACACAAACGATTTAAGTAACTATATGGTTCCAGTGAAAACTGTTTCATTTGCAGATGATACGACATTCCTTTATTCTGGAAAACTGAGATCGGAGCTGTACAGAACTCATGAAGAATTAGCTAATAGATCTGGAAATTGGTTCGCAGCCAATAAACTCAAACTGAACAACGATAAATCGCAATCTCTTCATCTTTCTTCCACGAATGCCACAGAAACTCATTCTGCAAATTTACTAGGAGTAACTCTGGATAGTGATCTATCATGGAAACCTCATATTACCAAATTGAAAAGTAAACTCAGCAGTGCTCTGTTTGTCCTAAGACAACTTCAAACTGTAACCAATTTTAATGCACTCAGAACAACATATTTTTCGTTATTTCATTCGCACATCAGTTACGCTACTATTCTTTGGGGTGGTTCGCCTGATTCTCTCTCAATTTTTCGTTTACAGAAAAAAGCTGTCAGGATCTTATCCAGTGTAAGCTATCTGGAACACTGCCAACCTTTGTTTATTGAGCACAGAATAATGCCCTTGCCGTGTTTGTATATTTTTCAAGTTCTGATAGAGATTCACAAAAACTCCTCGATGATCACTAAGCAATCTGATATACACAGCTATGGTACTAGACAAGCAGATAACCTGAGACCAAACAGGTTCCGCCTAACCAAATCCAAGAGAAATTCACTGAATTATTATCTCTACAATATACTACCACCAGAATTGAAATCATTAAGTTTAAACTTATTCAAAATAAGGATAAAAAATTTATTTTTGACACATTGCTTTTATTCCTCAGAGGAATACATTGGACATTTCAGACTTTGTAGGGAATAGAATTCGTCTCGCCTAATTTCCATTCTTAAGTTCACTTTCTATGTTTTTTTTTTATCTATTTACCACACTTTTTACAATAATTTACAATATTTTTACACTATACGTGATGTATTAGTATTATTTTAATAATGTGTTATATTTTATATTTTAACAATATTTTATATTTTAACAATTTTCTGCTCTACAGTATTGTCGTTTTTTCATGACGTGCTACAAACATGTATATTGTAATGTAGTTAAATAAATATACTCTACTCTACTCATATTGCTGGGTATTCATCCAATACTCTTCACTTTCTTATAGAGGGTTTTTCCACAGGTAGTTGTTACCATTTCTAAGATGAATCTTCAAATATACAAATATTCGCCTTACATACACGGTGAACCAATGAATTTGAAACAAGTTTTATTTTCAAATCGCCGATTACTCTATAGTATAGTAATACACATACTTAGGTATTACCTACCTATATATGGATAATTCAACTATTTTTCGATATATAGTCAGCATTCACACATTTTCACAATTTTGTTAACATGCCCATTAATTTGATGACCAATCCATCTTTCCAATTAAACGCCGATACAAGTTTCAATCAAATGTCAAACGCATTAATGTTAACATTGGAAGTGGACTTAGGCCTGATCAAGATGTTATAGCAATGGCGCTCGGCGTTTTGAAAATTACATGTGTTTGGCTGCCGAGCGCAAAATCGTGGACGACAGAGCGACGAAAAATTTATTCAAACAAGTTGTTACAAATTGAAGCGGTCATACTAACACGAAACTTGAGCGATATATCGCTTGGCGAGTAAGCGCGCGCTCTTAATTCAACGTTGTTTGATTTCTGAGCGATATTTAATTAATGTCGCCATCACACGCCAACATGGCGTCATGTGCTGAGGATATTGTGATAGAAGTTAAAAGTAGGCCTGTTCTGTGGTAAGATACCCATGAACACTTCTAGACCCATCCATAGAGATTTTTTTATGAAAAAAAAATTACCATGAAACCAACTGTGCCGTCATACGTAATACAATCCGTAGTTATATCCCGTTATGTTTTCTACTGCCAACTATCATTGCTTAATTTTTTGAAAACTTTTAAGTGCAATTTTTTTTTTGTGCATAAGTAAAATAGTAGGTACTCAATGAAAATTTTAGATTGCTCCAATAAAAATATTCTTTGAATTTGTTGTTCGTTGAGTTTTATACAACACCCATATGTATACAGATAAGGTTTTGCTTTTTAAGTTTATCTAAATAAGCGTCTCCCAGAAAAATGCGATATAACGCAAAAAATATAACGATTTGCTCTCCTGCTGACAATGTTTTTGAGGTACTTGCATTGTTGCTATTGGATGTTAGCCTACTGGTACCTCTTAACTTTGTGAGATGGCGTTATATGACATTATCCGAATGGGAATAACCTAACCGAGTGACATTACCAAATTTAGACATCCAATCAATGTTATGTATGTTTTTCTTTGGTTAGTCCAAGGGACTCATACGGTTTATTTAAAATGGGTATTTGTAGCCAACCTGTGCACCAGGTTGGATTGCAAAATATTCATAGGTGATAAGTATGTGATTCGTATCTAAACAAGCATATTCTCCGAAAAAACACGATTTTACGGAAAAAAAAAACACCGAGCAAAGCTCTTCAATTTCGGAAATTTCTGTATTGCGCCCATTTGTTTGTAATGGAACTAATAGGTATGAACTATACGTTTGATAGCATTTAAGACATAAGATTTTTTTTATAAAATACAGTTTTTTCACAAAAAAAAGAGCGACAAATTTCTCATTTTGCTAATAAATTAGCGACAAATTGGCGACAAATTATGGACTATTTTCATAATTAGATAGATAGGAAGTGGTTCTTCCAGCTTCATATGAACCTAACAGAACCCTGTTTTTTTTTTAACGAAGAGCGACAAATTTTTCGAAGTGGTAATTAATTAGCTATAAATTATCGACGAATTATGGTAGTGTCAGTATTTTCCATAAGTAGATAGGTATGACGTTGTTTTGCCAGCATTATATAAACCTAGCAGAACCATGGTTAAAAAAAACAATGAGCGACAAATTTATAATTGTGTAATAAATTAGCGATTAATTAACGACAAATTATGGCATAAATGGTATAACAAAATTCGCAAGTGGTTCAGCTAGGTTCATAGGGGTGAAGAAGTTTATGTTTGATGACAAGAATGTGAAGCATTTCTTCATGGAAACTACAACTGCTACAATTTGGTATGGGAACGACTCTGTCCTTGAACTGAAAGTGAGCCCAAAATAGGGCCAAATACTCATTTCGTCTCTTTCCTACTGGTGTACAATATAGTTCAGGTCTTGAACAGGATTATATTGAGTAACAATACCTGCATGATAAAGTCTTCATTGAGACTACTCATAGAGCTCATTCGTTTCTGAGTGACAAAAATTAGAGGGGTGAATTAGGTATTAATCCGTCTCGCAACCATTTTTTGTAGTAGTTCACGATCGGAACTCGTGAAATAATGCCACTCGGAAAAGAATAAGCTCTAGCTCCCGTACTATTTTTTTTTCAATGTTTTCAACAAAATTGAATTCAAAATTTATATATATATATATATATATATATATATATATATATATATATATATATATATATATTTTATTTTTTTGTTTAAATTTAAAAAAAAAAAACCACAAAAAGAATAAATAATAAATAGTTATCAATTTCAAGAGTTTGTTGTAAATAGCTTTTAAAATTCAATGTATTTTATGAGCCTAGGTATGATATGGATAGATAAAAATGTCAAAGTACTATAAAACAGTCAATTATATACACTATCAAAATTATCATAACTCATAATTGCTCAAAAGACAATTAAAAGTCAAGATTTACAAAATTATCATGAATAACAAGTAATCAACACATTTATAAACTTGAAACACTCTGTACATGAAATTGTAGCAAACTAAAAGTTAGCCAATGAGAGAACAGCAAACGTCTTTATGAAAGATAGCCAATCAGAGAAGAGATGATCAAATGAAAAGTTGGAAATTGTGAGAGAATTCCTTTTGAACCGACTATATGAGACAAGGGCGTACCGACTGTTGTTAGCTGTGGCGAAGAAAATAATAATTGTTGGTAGCGTGACGAGAGAACAGTGACGTTCGCTGATAATTATTATTACAGGGTCAGAAATATCTATTTATATCATATAAATTTGGCTCTCAAAGAATACCAAAAATAATTAGCTATCTTCATTTTAAGTTAACAATTTATAGATTTTTCAAAATATCAAACCATATCAATATATATATATATATATATATATATATTGTATATATATATATACTATATGTATATAGTATATATATATAAATATATATACAGAGTGTGATCTAACCTCTTGCACACCGGTGAATGACGAGTGTTTAATGCCATTTCATTACGAATTACAGTGGTTAAAAATAAAAATAAAAATGTTCTTATCTTTTAAAATTCGACAAAATTTTTGGAAGCGCCGCTTGTCTAACCCCAGCTCTCTTGATCAGAGCTGTAAGTTAACGCAATTGCCGATGAGAATAACATTGAAATAATGCAGAATATTTAGTTTCTTTTGTGGTAAATGAACAGAAAGAGTGCGATAGATATTCAATAGATGCATACTCAATTTCAAAGTGATGAAAACAAACAAACCTCATTATATCCAAACTGGTAGATAAAGTTAGAATAGGTACAGTACAATACAACTTTGATGCACTTATAGAATCATAATTATCACAAAAGACACAGTGTTGAATTATTTTCAAAATAGTATCGGCCATCATTGTGACCTAGTGTGATTGGGAATAACATGTGAACATTGTTGCCAACTACCGTTTCCAAGATTCTCTGGTTCTAACAACTAAACACCGAACTGTTCCGTGCGTTTTTTGAAGAGTGGAAGACTAGATAAATCTCGCGCATTTTTGAATGAAGAAATACATTTTTATTCTGGTTGGTTTCTGTATACGCTAATCACGAGTCAGGAAAATACTGTCTATATATAAAATGAGTTAACGCTCTGTGCGTTTTCGTACTAAATATATTAAAATAATATCAATAATTTTTTTATAGAATGGCAATTTTTTTGAATTATATTGCGATATTCAGGCTTCAAATTGATTTGAAGAGATCTACAGTTCCTTTTTTGTTATCGCATAATTCATTAGTGGTATGCTTTGGCTTTGAAATGCAGTCGAAGAGTTTTACATACCTTAGTTCATGTTTTGGGATTTGCTCATATTATTAAATCTGAAATAAGAAACATGGAATCAAGGAAACAAGGATGCATTTTATCATCGGCGATGAATTAGATAACTATGTGCCACTAATACAAGAATAAAAATTTTGATTACATCATCAGGATTGAAGAAGTTATCTAATTCATCGCCGATGAAGTAATGCATCCTTCAAAATTATATATGGATATTAAATAATTCCATGTTTCTTATTTCAAATTCCATAACATGAGCGGATCACAAAACACAAACCTGTAGCAGGTATGTAAAAATCTTCGACTGCATTTTAAAGCCAAAGCTTATCACTAATGAATCATGCTATTCTAAAAAAAGGAATTGTAGATCTCTTCAGGTCAATTCAAAGCCTCGATATCGCAATATAAGTTGAAAAATTTGCCATTCCATGAAAAAATTATTTAAATTATGTTTATATCTCTAGTACGGAAACGCCCGAAATTTCCTACTTCATTCTTGAATGCGACGAGTGATTTCTCTGTATTTCTTCCTCAAAATACGCACGGACCAGTGCGGTGTTCAGTTGTGAGAACCAGAGAATCTTGTAAACACTAGTTGGTAACATTGTTCACATGTTATTCTCGAACACACTAGGTCACAATGATAGCCGATACTATTTTGAAAACAATTCAATACTGTGTCTTTCATGTGTGTTTTTGTGATAATTGTGATTCGATAGGTGCCTCAAAGCTGTATTGACCTCATCTACTAGTTCTGAATTTATCTACCAGTTTGGATATAACGGGTTTCGTTTGTTTTTATCACTTTGAATTGAATCTATATCTCAAGCAACGTACTCTTTTCGTACATTTACCACACAATCAATTCAATATTCTACATTATTCTGATGTTCATTGCATCGGCAATTGCGTTAACTTACAGCTCTGATCAAGACAGCTGAGGTAAGGCGAACGGCGCTTCCCAAAATTTTGTCGAATTTTACAAAACAAACATGTTTTCATATTTTTATTTTCTTTTCGACAACTATAATTCGTTATAACAGTATATTATGTATCAAGTGTTGTAAAAAGCATATCACGCGCGAATGGAAAAATTACGCACAAAACTGCGTAGCGGCGAGTGCATAATTCCATGAGTGCGTAATTGCTTTACATCACGCATTACGTACTATACTTCACCTACAGTGTGCCAAAAAGTCTGGACTACTTTTAATATTTTCATTATTATAAAGTATCGTAAATGATGTTTGAACAAGTCGATTTTTTATTTAAGTTGTCGTTTTTTGTTGTTCGTTTCATGTATTCAGAGATATCTAAAAAACTAGTTATGACAGGGTACTTCATTTCTTTTTTAGTCTCCAGTACATGAATCTACTGTAACAATTTTCGTAGCGTTCGCGGGGTTTACTTGGCAGTAAATCATTCGTTGCCATTTTTGCCATAGCCATGACGTTGAGAGGAGTTGAATTTTCGTTCTCATTATCACTTGACATATTCAAAATATAGGTATTTTTTTCAAACAGTATATATCTTATAATTATCAACTAGAACTTATTTGTCTTTCAAAAAAGTTTGTTTGTATTATTTTTATTTTGACAGTTGCTATGACTACGCTGTTGACGGGTGATTGCGCGATCATGATTTATTTGCGGAATTATTAAATGTTCCGCTTACTTTACGAATACATTTTAATATATTCAAAATTTTTGTTAAAACAACTTTACGTAATGAGTTATCCACTACGGCTGTGTGCCGTGTGTTTTTGCCTATTTTCTACAGTGGGTGGAGGTGAAATGACATTATACACTCGTCATTCTCGGGTGTGCAAGAGGTTAGATTACACCCTGTATATATATATATATATATATATATATAACCTCAAAATTTATGTAAAAAATTCAAATAGCCAAGTTTTTGGTTTTTTATTTTTATCTTTCCCAAAAATAATTTTTTTTTTCACAAGTTTGGTGGAAACTCACCTTTTTATGTCCCAAACACACTGTAATTTTTTTGATTCAAAATATAAATTTTTTCACCTTATTTTGACTTAATATCGAAAAAGTACCCTGATTTTCAATCAAAAATTCTCCCGTCAAAATATCAGCTTTATTAAAAAGCTCGGTGGGCTTTTTGTTCGTTGATATCTCTACTTTCTGATGGTATGAAAAAAAATATACATTACTATGGTAAATGTTCTCAGAAAATGCAAAGAAACGTAAAATTAATATTTAATAAGACCTCTACAATATTTTGAGAAAGTTGTAGAATCTTTAAATTATATGCGTAGATGCCTATTTATTACTATTTTAAAATAACTTATCAGAATTCATCACTAGTTCTCCCTGATGTATCAATATCATTACTCCTTTGGAAGAACAGAAGATTCCGTTGAACATTGTTGAAGTAATTCCACGGTGTAACTTTTTCACAGCGATGGCCTTCTTTATAATGATCCCATGTATTGCTTGGAATAAAGATACACATAGTATCACGAAAAAACCATTGTTTTCTTGTAACGTTTCGAATCTATTGAAATTTTTCAAAAGGTCTTTGTAACAATGGTTCTTCATAAATAAAAAACTATTTTATCCGACCACAATGAATCTTGAAAAAGTAAGATACCGACTAGAACAATCATCATTAAATTGTTTTGTAGTTGAATACTTCAAGTTGTGACAAAAATTGAACGTAATGGAACCACAAAATAAAAATAACTTGAAAAATAGTGGTTGAAAACAGGACAAGCATATGCTGACACTGAAATGTATGGTGAATTCGTCCAGAAGAATGACATGAAATATGAAAATTCGAAAAAATAAAATAACACTTGCTATTGTTTAGTAAAGAAATGTCACATTTCCTTTAGCACCACATCCAGTCATCCCATCATGTTTGGCATAGGTTTGTCTCATTTCTGTGCAGGAACATCAGTATGAGAACATATCATAACGTTGATCCTGTAGCGAATTGATTTTCAATAACTGATATTGGTTAGTCGGAATCCAATCGATATCAAACGAAAATATTGGACGCAACATAAGTTACTTGACTGATTTACTTTCAGCCACTTGAATCCTATTAATATGAAAAATTAAATAAAATATTGTGGGAATCGCCAGGGAATTACTTATTGTTCTACGATCTTAATATATTTCGTGATATGAATTTTTCAAATACCATTTGACTCAAGATAATCCTATAGTTTCCTAGTGAAATTTAGATGAATTGCAAGGAACCATTTTTAAACGGTTTTATTCAGCTTTCCTTGTTTGTGTCTTGTGTGGGTCGAATCTAGTAATTGAAATTTTACCCATTTCTTGTTGACCGATTGACCTGAAATTTGGTAAACACATAATTTTTATTCAGTATCACAAGATGGCGGATTACATATTTTTTACAATCCCCCCAATATGGATATCAAATGAAAAGGATTGACTAGTAGAATACAGTAAGCCATGAAAAAATTCAAAATCCAAGATGGCGTCCGAAACAAAATGGTGGATCATAGAGTTCAGACAGTCAATGCAACCCCCTCAATATGGATATCAAATGAAAACCCAACAAACATTATAGGTAAAATTTACCTCATTTCGACCTTCGAATAGGTCAGCGCCCTAATTGGCGAAGGTAATTATTACGTTATAATTACCTTACATTTACCATTATGGGGAAAGAAATGGAAGTAATCCGGAAGTCGAAATTTGGGAGATTAAGACATTTTTCCTTATAAGTTGAAGGCATAAATAGGTAAAATTGCCTCCAGACTAGTCGACTAATGGTAAAAATGTAGTCATTTTTACCTATTTCAGGTTATAAACTCTGTAATAAAACAAACAACAAACCATGGCAGGTTAGAAGAAGATGATAAAAGTTTACTGTATATTGTGTATCTTAACCTACATGCTTATTCGTGAAAGCGTTGAAGTTGACATGAACATGGCGTATGAAGAAAGAACTGTCAATAAACGTTTAGCAGAGAATGCAATAAGTAATGGTTTCGCATTCACACCTAGTTGTGATTTTATTTGCGATACAAACTTTTCTGTGGAAATGTTGATTTTTACTCGTCTAAAACAAGTGGGCCTATCAAATTATTAAATTTGTATGAAAAAAAACCATTAATTTATGTCTACTTTCACAACTTTTTCCAACAAACACTTCAAAAACTGATTTTATAGATGAAGTATGTGTATACATATCATATTCACCTATTTCTTGACTACCAATCATCAAAATGTGGTCGATTCGAGAAAATTATGTATTATTTTTACAATGGCGGAAACGGTTCAAACCGAAAAATATGGCGTAGGTTCCATATGGGACCTATATGTCGAAATTCCTTAAAATTTTGACTATGAGAACACATAGACTTTGTTCAAAGTCGAAAGTAACCTTTATTCCTGACTTTGAAGTCCATTTTCCTTATCTTGGGATTTCAGACCCCACATTGTGGTCACGTGATGAAATACAATATATGTTATTGGATGTTTTTTCATGCATGTCTATACGTTTTGTTCTCTGGATGGATTGCGAATCGTGGATAATAAATTTATATTTTACTTATTCTATGTTTTGTGCAGAAACACTCAAATGTCAATACGGGGTGAAGAAATCAATATATTTTGCTAATGTTAATGGTGTAGCCAAGTAACCTATAGTTACTCAGAGAAATGGATATAGACTACAAAACCCTGTAATGAGTGTTTATTCTGAAATTAAATATCAAATCCATCAGTAATGTTGATAATAGTACGCGATATTTATATTTCAGTGCACATTTTCCCAGAATAGAAACCATGATTAATGTTATGGTCTAATGAGGGAATCTCTTTCCGAAGAGAAATAGCCAATCATAACATTTTAAATATAAAATGGTGTGTTGTGATTGGCTGAATAATTTTGATTTGACATTTCTGCGTTTAATATCTGATGATAGACTAAGTTACTTTGAGGATTTTATTTTAGGTAACTTTGACTTCGTTGTAGACATTTAGTCTGATTAGACAAATATTGAGGTAATCTCGCCCTCATTGTAGAGCAGTAGGTATAAACTAGGTCAAGAAATGTGCAGGCAACTCCTTTAACTTAATTGGTGCCAAAATAGGTAATGAAGAGTATATAGTAGACCTGTTTACTGACTTGTCAATTCCCTGACTATATGAACACACATGAGGTAATAATTAGGTAAATATTCACCAGAAGTTTTTCCTGAGAGTTCCAAGTATTTTGAACACATTTTGCTGGTTACCTTTAGGTAAAATTTAACCTAGTAAATAACTCCATTAACCCATGAGGCTGTGAAGGTATATTCGAAGTCCATAACAAGTAATTTCATACTACGCACTACGCCTATTAAGTTTTTTGTTTTTGAAGGAGATTTGGTGGTCTCAATTATGGTTTTTATAACTCCAATTATAACTTTGGAGTTAGTTAGTACTTGAAGGTGAAATATTTGGTCAGAAATGGGTGAATTCGGACTTCTTGAAGCCGTTTTACCCCACTGCTTGGTATAATTTTCCTATAATGTTAGTTGGGAAGGCTTGACTAGTAGGATACAGTACACCATGAAAAAATTCCAAATCCAAAATGGCATCCGAAACAAAATGGTGGATCATAGACTTCAGACAGTCAATACATCAAACATGAAATCTAGGATCTAATCAAAACAAAGGACTTTGTCAATTTAGAATCGTGATTCAAGCACGAATCCCCCACCCAAGTCAAGATTTCATATCGTGATGAAGACTGTGTGGCGTTAGGGTGGCTAGAAATGATACGTCGTTACACCACTCACGTTGAGGTGAAAGGTTGAATCGCGCCGAGGACTGTATGGCATAAGGGTGATGAAAATGATATGTCGTTAACTTGGCATACAGTTTCCAGCAAAGTTTAATTATGGGACGGCTGAAGGAAGGACGTTGCCCTCAATTTTGTCATGGGCTTCCACTGTCCACAAAATGCAAAGTTGCACTGTTGACCACGCATTTGTATATTTAGGATCGGAATTGTTCGAGGAAGGACAAGCTTACGTGGTACTGAGCCTAGTGGAACTATTATGTATTGAGGAGTTAGATTGCAACAAACTGACAGCAAATGAATTTTGTATAATGAGGCAGTGGATGAACTGAATTGAATGAGAAATATTGAATAACTTCATAAAGAACTAAAAAGTTGAATAAAAAAAATTAGTTGAACGGTTTTATTGTAAAGAAACATGATAATGATGCAGATAATGTACTAAGAGCTGAAAAATAATCAGGTGGGTACCAGGTACCAGTCATCACACCACTCTCCTCATCAATATAGGGAATTGATCAGACTAAAATGAAATCGTGGGGCGTAGCGTAACCTGAGTAAATATGTGAATGATCGTTCGGTGGTGTCGCACGATGACACTGACATATTTACTTTCTCACCCATATTGCATAAGTTGTCTTTTGAGAAGATGCATCCAAAGCATATAATGATATGAGCGGTTGACTGTAGATAATCGAAATTCGACGCGCCCCACGATTTTATTTTAGTCTGACCAATACCCCATATTGATAAGGAGGATGGTGTGATGACTGGTACCTGGTACCTTCCAAATTATATTCAAGCTTTTGGTACATTATCTGCATCATTATTTTATTTCTTTACAATGAAACCGTTTGACTTGAAGAAAATAACTTTTGTAGGTTTAGATATAGTGGGGTTGGGGACTGGAAAAATCATACACTATTTCATTATTGCCGACGTTTCGAAATTCTTCAATTTCTTTTTCAAAGCTAGAATAATACACAATGTAATAGGTTATGAAACATGATATGATTAAACTTCACCTCTATGAGTTGTGTCATGGAAATAATAAGTACAGTACAAACATGGATTGTAAAACAATCAAACAATATGGTTGTATTTTATCGTTCTGAAAAAGACATCGGTGTATAAACCATTGTGAAAATATGCCTAGGTTAGAGCTGTCATTTACCCAACAGGTGGTCTGAATTAGTAATTTCAACTATTTTATGTTTTCAATGTTTTTAATGTTTTCTCTTCAGAACGATGAAATACTACCATATTGTTTGACATGACACATAGAGGTAAAGTTCAAGTAATATTATGGTTCATAACCTATTACATTGTGTGTTTTATTCTTGTTTGAAAAAGAGATTGAAGAATTTCGAAACGTCGGCAATAATGAAATAGTGTCTAATTTTTCCAGTCCCCAACACCCACTATATCAAACCTACAATAGATTATAAGGGATACTAAGTGGTAAATGGAACTCAATCCATTATCAAGTTTTTGGTTTTTTATTCAGTTACTTGATATTTTTCATTCTATTTAGTTCATTTAGTGCCTCATTATTACAAGGTTTCTTTCCTGTCAGTTTGTTGCAATCTAACTCCTCAATACATGATTCTTCCAAAGACTTTACTCGACTCAGAGCCACGTAAGCTTGTCCTGCCTCATACAATTTCGATCCTAAATACAGTGCTGCCTTGCATTTTGTGGACAGTGGAAGCCCATGACAAAATTAACGGCAACATCCTTCTTTCAGCCGTCCCATAATTAAACTGGGAAACTGTATGTCCAAGTCTTGAGGACAAAACGCTAACGACATATTATTTTATCTTCCCTACTGCCATACAGTTCTCGGTGCGCTTTAACCTTTTACCTATATTCATGCTTGAATCACGATTCCTAGTTGACAAAGGCCTTTGTTTTGATTAGATACCTGGATTTCATTTTTGATGTATTGACTGTCTGAACTCTATGATCCACCATTTTGTTTCAGACACCATCTTGGATTTGGAATTTTTCACGGTGTACTGTATTCAACTTGTCGAACCCTTTCATTTCATATCTATATTGAGGGGGTTGTATTGACCGTCTAAAATCTATGATCTGCCATTTTGTTTCGGACGCTATTTTCGATTTGGATTTTTCCAAGGTGTACTATATTCTTCTAGTTTGGATTGAATATCCATACTGGGGGTTGCAAAAAAAATATGTAATCCGCCATTCTGTGGCGGCGGCCAATTTGGATTTACAATGATACTGAATACACATAATTGTATTGTATTGAACTGAAGGTGTTTACCAAATTTCAGATCAATCGGTCAACAGTAAAGGGGTAAAATTCCAAACTCTAGATTCGACCCACACAAGACACAAACAAGACAAGCTAAATAAAACCGTTCAATAAAAAACAAGGCTATGGGATGTTTATGCATAGCCAAATACCATGATTCATGCAGACCATTGTTTTCAGAGGATATAATTTTAACACTGACAGTACTTCTCATCTTGGAGAGTGTATGTCTAATTCAAATCTAGATATGAATTAATAACTCCTCAGTTATAATCCACACACGTTTATGCCACTATATCCCATTTCTAGTAAGTTGAAAGAAACACAAAGTATCAGCATATTCAGAAAAGAAGTAAAATAGCGCTTGGTTCACCTGAATTTTTTGTTAAGCGGGCAAATGTGATGCAAATTTTTACACTTTACATTCTACCATTACTATATCATCTGACTATTTTCATATTTTTTTCAAAGCCCAACACACATATTGTGGATTGTTCTTTTTGAATAGCAGTTCTTTATTCTGGTATACCTTGTCCTCAAAAAACCTTACTGCCAAAACAATAGAGTTTTGGATGATTTAACTACATGCCTTATTAGACCAATCAATAGAAATTTTTTCGTGACAAAATTACTACCAGAAAAGCGACTGTGCCGTAATACGGAAGATGGTCCGTAGTTATATACTGTTATGTTTCCTACTTCCAACGATCATTGCTGAATTTGTTAAAAACATTTAAAAGCTTTTTTTTTAATCATTTTCGACTTGAAACTGAAAACTAATGAAGAAATCTCGATACTCTCGATAGACGAATCGTAGAGAATCAGAATGCAAAGAAAATGAAGCCAGCCACGACTCGATCGAATCATGAGTAACGGAAAAAAAATCGAGAAAACCGGAAAAAATCTATGTTTTTTTAAATTTCATAACACTGCTATTTTTCAAGTTCTGACGTAGGCTCTCCACGACATAGTGGTGATTGATATGTACTTTATGTCTGAAAAACTCAGTCACTCATGAATTATTGGTTTTGGCATAATTGCAATTTGATTTTTTCAATGCACTTCATTGCAGCAGACCTGGATGCGTCATAGGCGGTCGGATTTCAATTGCTCTAAATATTTTGAGAGTTGAAGTATAGTACTACAAAACGATTATTCTCATTTTGTGTTCAAATGCTGTGAAAAAGGTGAGAAATACTTGCAAAATGTCCGAAAACCGGTGAGTACATGAAAGCGGTTTAGGAGTGGGGGTAGAGCAGCAGATTCATAATGGGCGCAGCGCGACTGTTGCTCTACTACCTTTTCACGCACTCGCCCATTTTCAGTCATGTTTGCAAGTATTTTTCACCTATTTTGCAGCATTTCAACGCAAAATCAGGATAAGCGTTTTGTAGTACTATACTTCTACTCTCGAAATCTTTTTGGAAAATTGTAATCGGACCACCAATGTCGCATCCAGGTCATTAAAAAATTCAGATTGCAATTTAGCCAAGACTAATAATGCGACAGGACCTGAGTTTTTCACACATGAAGAACATATTATTCACTACTATGTCGTGAAAAGCCTTCATGAAGCTGATTTTTTTCTGGTTTTCCAGTTTTTTATCCGTTACTACTAATCCGATCGAGTGGCGTTAGGGCTAATTTTGTTTGCATTTAAATTTTCCACAATTCGTCCATTGAGAGTATCAAAATTGCTTCATTGGTTCTCAAGTCAAAAAAAATGCAATTAAATGTTCATTACAAATTGAGCAATGACAGTTGCGAGTAGGAAACATAACAGAATATAACTACGAACTGCTTTCGTATGATGGCTCAGTCGGTTTCCTGGTAGTATTTTTGCCACAGCCTATATGGCCATGATTGAATCCTGAAACATATACTTCTATTCATACAGGGGTTAACGAAATGTCTTTCATTTATTATCAACATTTTACGAAAACTCCGTAAGATGTAAATCTTCAAGAAATAGAGTATATTTTGATTAATTGGTTGAATGGGGGGAAATGGAAATGTGTTCAGGTATCGGATAGATATTTCATTTCATGGAATTTTCTTCTATTATATGCGTTCGAATTTTTCAAGTTTCTGCTAGAATCTATATAGTGCGAATAGCGGTAACGAGAATTAGATTAGATCGGCCTAAAATTGTTAATGTGCAAGGCTTTATTTGGAATTCACCGCTTTTTTTTTCGAACGGGGTAAATTGGTGGCGACACGAACTCGTGCACTTGGGGGGGTCTCGTAATCAACGCCTGTGGAAGCTAAACATCATCAGATTGCGTGACCGCTTTCACGGTTTCTGTTTGTTCTGTTCAGTTTGTTATGGCAGTATGTGTGTGTGATTTACAGGGCTCATTTCCGCATGTGATATGGAATCGATATTAAACCGACATTATTTCAAAACATGATTTTTCGGGTTTTGATATTGCAAATTTTTCAATGTTATATTTTTCCTTTCACTTGAGATTTTGTGAGGAATACCGGATGTCCCAGATTTTGATGTAGGAGCTCTAGCCTGGGAGGCGTTCCACAGGAATTCAGAGGAATGGGGCGCCACGTTTTATATTCCTTATTAGTGGAGTGAAAATAGCTTGAAAGTATGCATTATTTCAGAATCCTGGAGGACTCCATGGATTCTCCGAAAACCTCCTGATATTACTTAGAAATAACTTGCAGAAAAAAGTTATAACCTTATATTTGTGCGCTAATCGTTTATTAATTGTTTAAACAATGAAAAACTATTTTGTTAGGCAAATTTGAAATAACTCGATGAATTTCGAAATTATTTTATTCAAATTGATGCTGTTCGGGTTTCTGAGGCCGCCGAACAAGAATATGATATTGAAAAAACGATGGAGTGGCCAGTCGCTGAAAAAGATTTCATGAATGATAATTGATACTTATTTTTTATTTATGTGTACATCTCGCAGAAAAACTTTTCGGGTAGAACTTATGGAGCTAATGGAGCTCTATCAAACGACCGATATTCGGTATAGAAATGAAATATTTCAATTTTTTTAAATCTTCCAACAACTGCAATTTTGGACCATCCTCGGAATCAGCCGAGGTATTGATTCGGTTGAAAAATGTGACCTCCACTTAACAAGTTTCGTAATATCTCATATTATATTAGTTTCAATATCACATTTTAAACTAGAGTTTTTGGTCTTCAAAGCATGGCCTAAAAATTCAAATTTGACATTTTTGGAAATTATTCAATATTTAGAGCTCTGTATTTTTTGAAATGAAATTTCAAGTTTTTTTTCAAATTGCCTTTCATAATTGTAATTTTGAGAGTGATCTGTGAAAATTTAATATATTTATCTTGAATATAAAAAAATTAAGATCTTTAATTGATTTTAGACAGAATTCTGCTTTGACGAACTTCCATATACGTACTATTCCTATACAAATTTCTCTTCACGTTTGAAAACATCACTTCTTGTTTGCTGCATTTTTCTTCTGTCAGTTAAATTTTTGTTAACTTAATTCAATCAACTAGATCGGAAGTTGTAACAAATTTAGTGTAAAGCGCTCCTCCAGCGCTGCACTTCAGAGTCGCCGCCTCACATTTTCGCACGTTAGCTTAAAAAATCTGCAGCTTACAGTATTTATTTTGAATAAACATTTTATTTAACTCTTTGATGTAAAATTTTCCATACTAGAGAGTGGTACCATTAGTTATTCCTTTTTTAAATTTAATATGCAGTGTAATTTGCTAACTTATTTGTTAAATAATTAGTTAGGCACAAACTTTACGACTGGTAACTTTTAATATGTTGTTCTCAACATCTTCACTAATGTACAGTAAAGAGTTACTACCATGCCCCAACTTCTAAAAGCTAAAATCTAATATTACTCCACTAGTATACGTAGAGCGTCAGGTGAGCACTAAACTTACCGATCAACTGATCTCTCGTGTTCTATCTTTCTCTAACATTCAGATATGATATTTTCGATCCAATATAAAGTACATGAAAAAATTAAGAAGAATTTTGAGCAGGAACTCATTTATAGAAATGGACATTTCGTCAATTTACTAAAAAACGTAATATTTTCGTATTTGTTACAATTTACACTTATATTAACAAAGAAAAAAATATATTGCGGATTTTGGAGCAACATTTGTTTATTTTTTGTTTTTCGCGAAATTTTATTATTAATTAAATTTTTTCAATAAAACCAATTAAACCTTTGTGAAGAATAGATAATAAGCTTCAGAAAGTACTGTTGAAAAATTTGATATCACATTTTGAACTAGAGTTTTTGGTTTTTGAAGCATGGCCTAAAAATTAAAATTTGCCATTTTTTAAATTATTCAATCTTTTGACCACTGTATTTTTTAAATAAAATTTTAAGATTTTTCTTCCATCTTCATATATTCTCAAGTGTCACTTTGTGAGTGAACTGTACAAATTTCATATGTATATCTTGGAAATTCAAATAATGGCAGATCTTTAATTGATTTTATAGAAAATTCTACCTTGACGTGAATTCAAATATGAACTATTACTATTCTAATTTTTTTCACATTTGAAAACATGACACCTCGTTAACTACATTTTTTTTCTTTCATTCAAATTTTAGTCCGCTGAATTTTTTCAATTAGATAAAAAATTATAATAAATTGAGTGAAGCGCGCTCGTGGCTACGTGCTCCTCAAAAGATGCACTTCAGTGCCGCCGCCGCCGCCGCCTCACATTTCCGTACGAAAAAAAAATCTGCTGCTTACAGTTTTTATTTTAGAAACAAACTTCATCCACTTTTTTATTTAAAATCTTCCAATCTCTCGAATGGCAATATAATTTTTTTTTATTTTTTTTTCAAGATATTCAATAAACAATGTAATTTTGCAACTTATTTGTTAAATAATGAATTGAGCATACACTTTACGGTTGGTTGCTTTTCATATGTTGTTTCTAACATCATCACTAATATACAGTAAAAAGTTACCGCAGTCCCCTGACTTTCTGAAGCTAAAATCCAATATTACTCTACACACTCCCTTTTGCGAATAGCACCACCTCACAAATTTTGCTCCCAAATATAAGATACCGTAGGTGTCAAAAATTACACCATCACTCAATTGGTTCAAGAAAAGAACCATGGACAGTGGAAAATTTTGGTCATCCTGACCTGAGTTGTCCATTGATATACCAATGAGATTTCATTTATCTCGAACAACAGTTTGAATGCGTATAGCCGATTGCCTGGCCCTAAACAAATGTTACAAATATCTTCTTGTTCTTGTTCTTGTTCTTGTTCTCGTTCTCGTTCTCGTTCTCGTTCTCGTTCTCGTTCCTCGTTCTCGTTCTCGTTCTCGTTCTCGTTCTCGTTCTCGTTCTCGTTCTCGTTCTCGCTCGTTCTCGTTCTCGTTCTCGTTCTCGTTCTCGTTCTCGTTCTCGTTCTCGTTCCTCGTTCTCGTTCTCGTTCCTCTCGTTCTCGTTCTCGTTCTCGTTCTCGTTCTCGTTCTCGTTCTCGTTCTCGTTCTCGTTCTCGTTCTCGTTCTCGTTCTCGTTCTCGTTCTCGTTCTCGTTCTCGTTCTCGTTCTCGTTCTCGTTCTCGTTCTCGTTCTCGTTCTCGTTCTCGTTCTCGTTCTCGTTCTCGTTCTCGTTCTCGTTCTCGTTCTCGTTCTCGTTCTCGTTCTCGTTCTCGTTCTCGTTCTCGTTCTCGTTCTCGTTCTCGTTCTCGTTCTCGTTCTCGTTCTCGTTCTCGTTCTCGTTCTCGTTCTCGTTCCTCGTTCTCGTTCTCGTTCTCCGTTCTCGTTCTCGTTCCTCCGTTCTCGTTCTCGTTCTCGTTCCTCGTTCTCGTTCTCGTTCTCGTTCTCGTTCCTCGTTCTCGTTCTCGTTCTCGTTCTCGTTCTCGTTCCTCGTTCTCGTTCTCGTTCCCGTTCCGTTCTCGTTCTCGTTCTCGTTCTCGTTCTCGTTCTCGTTCTCGTTCTCGTTCCTCGTTCTCGTTCTCGTTCTCGTTCTCGTTCTCGTTCTCGTTCTCGTTCTCGTTCTCGTTCTCGTTCTCGTTCTCGTTCTCGTTCTCGTTCTCGTTCTCGTTCTCGTTCTCGTTCTCGTTCTCGTTCTCGTTCTCGTTCTCGTTCTCGTTCTCGTTCTCGTTCTCGTTCTCGTTCTCGTTCTCGTTCTCGTTCTCGTTCTCGTTCTCGTTCTCGTTCTCGTTCTCGTTCTCGTTCTCGTTCTCGTTCTCGTTCTCTTTCTCGTTCTCGTTCTCGTTCTCGTTCTCGTTCTCGTTCTCGTTCTCGTTCTCGTTCTCGTTCTCGTTCTCGTTCTCGTTCTCGTTCTCGTTCTCGTTCTCGTTCTCGTTCTCGTTCTCGTTCTCGTTCTCGTTCTCGTTCTCGTTCTCGTTCTCGTTCTCGTTCTTGTTCTTGTTTTACTTTAATTCGGAAAGATAATTCCTCAAACTTTTTCAACATTTCTCAGATAATCATTTGGAAATTCGACATATTCGAATGTTTTTTCGTGGGAACAAAATAGAATTCCATCAATTTGGGAACAATCGTAGATCTACGTAGAATACTGAACTACCACTGCCCTCCCTCATTTCACTTATAATGTGAGTAACTTGGAGCAGAGTGTTGATACCTATAAAGTTAACAAAGCCACTTGCTCAAAAATCGATCAAACCTATACCAATATTCGTCAAAATGATGACATGAATTTCTCGTGAAAACACATTTTTCGCGCAATTATTCTTATATGGTTCTGCTAACTTGATTTCTAGTGCCAACTTGATATTGAGTGCTTACTCAATATCAAGTTAACACTGCCACTACGGTGAATTCACGGGTGAAAGACGAATTTCGAAAATAATTGTGGTATTGGTAGAAATCCATTAAATATAATAAAAATACACTGAAATAGTAAAAAAAAACGCTATTTTATGATATTTCATGGTGTCGCAGAAAATTCTTTGCAACATCGCATTCATATAAATACATGTGATAAATAGATGTTTTGATGCTGGGTGTTTCCCAAAAATATTGATAACAGAAATTATCAAGCCATTATATAAAAGCGGAAATATAGTCAACTACAGACCTATTTCTCTTATATTATTCAACATCCAGCAACTATATTGCCTTGGATAAAAAGAAACCTACTCTATGCATTTTTTGTCGAATTGTTCAAAGCATTTGAGATCGCCTGCAAGAAAAATTATTGAAGAAACTATTAAATGAGGGAAAATGTTCATCAGATTTTGAAAGAATACCTTTCAATCCGGGAACAAATGGTTGACATAAACGGAACTATCAGTGACCGTATGACACCACTTTTATTCATTATTTACATGAATACTATTTTCAATCTTGAAACTCAGGGAAACATTGTTAGTTTTGCCGATGCCAAAGCTATTGGATAGGAGTCAGATTCTTGGAATATTTGAAAAAAAAAGCAGAAACCGACATTGCCAAAATTTATAAGTGATTCCGATATAATAAACTGACCCTTAATTTAGAAAAGACGAAGCACTCAGCATTAACCTTATATTTCAGTAGTTCACCCAATATGGGACCAGTATGTTACAGAATGAACTGCGAAATCCCAGAAGATCACTCTAGTAATATATGGGTATTGTAATTGATAGACAACTGAGATGGGATGTACAAATACAAAATATAGCCAGAAAGTTGAGAGGACTTAAATCCCTTTCTAGATATCAACCACCCAAATGTTTCATACTATACTTTAGTACAGTCTCAGTTGTGTAACTGAATCATAGGATGGGGGGTGTGGACGACTATTATTTGGAAAAGTTGAATGTCATACAACGATGGATACTCAAAATAATACTCGGAAAAATCCCAACTTATTCAAGTGACACTCTATTCAAAGATGCCAAGTTATGTGATGTGAGACAACTGCACTGCCTAAATATATCATTCATTGTGATGAAAAATAAAATTCCCATCAAATTCAGCTACCATAAATACGATACCTGAAACAAAAAAAACCTCAGAATACCTGGCACCTCGACTTTACAATGAATTACCAAATTCCCTTAAAAGGAAAAAATAATCCAACCATGTACAGAAGAAAAAAAAAAATTTTGATTCTACTCATTGAAAGAAATATGTGTCATGATTTCATAAACCAAATTATTCACCGATTATAAGGAATAGAGTGTGAGAAATGAAGAGATAAACCCAAATATATATAATGACTACCCAAATGCGACTACAAGTGGATCACCCAAAAACGACACATACCAAAATGTGACAAAAAAAACACATATATGTGCTTATGTATATTCATTTATGTTTTTTTTTCAAGTTATATTTTGAGTTAAATATTTTTATATATTAGGCTTAGTTATTCATCAACACATTCAAGCAATAGTCATGGCACTAAGCTTCGTGATCTTCTCTCTGTTCATTTACTTTATATGAAAACTGTTGAGATTCATTTAGTTGTAATTACTACGTAAATAAACATTTTTATTATTATATTATTATTAGGTAATGGAAGAGTATTCAAAGATAGGCTGTGAAAATCAGTTCAATATCATGAAACAAAAAACTACTGAAAGTGAGACTGAAATCCATAACAAAAGCAAAGAACACAGAGAAATCTTCTGAAAGTAAATTGGTTAGCAAATTATAGTTTCGATATTCCATTAAAAAGTAGATTGGGGTCCAAAATAGAGAACCATTACACAGTACGTAACATTACATTATTAACAATTTTAAAATTACATTTTTACAAGTTATATTTTGGGTTGGGTATGTTTATATATTGGGCTTAGTTATTCATCATCACATTCAAGCAATAGTCATGGCACTAAGGGTTCGTGATCTTCTCTCTGTTTACTTACTTTATATGAAAATTGTTTGGATTCATTTAGTTGTAATTGCTACGTGAATAAACATTTTTATTATTATATTATTATTAGGTAATGGAAGAGTATTCAAAGATAGGCTGTGAAAATCAGTTCAATATCATGAAACAAAAAACTACTGAAGTGAGACTGGATTCGAAAACAAAAGCAAAAAAGAAAGAGAAATCTTCTGAAAGTAAATTGGTTAGCAAATGATACCTTCGATGATCCATTTGGAAGAAGATTGGGGTCCGAAATTGAGAACCATTACACAGTACATAACATTACATCATTAACAATACATTTCTATCTAAAAAATATGACATTTTTTCAAGTTATATTCTGGGTTAAGTATTCTCATATATCAGGCTCAACTATTCATCATCACATTCAAGAAATAGTCAGGGCACTGAAGTTTCGTGATCTTCTCTCTGTTCATTTACTTTATATGAAAATTGTTGAGATTCATTTAGTTGAAATCGCTACGTAAATAAACATTTTTGTTATTCTGTTATCATGAGGTAATGGAAGAGTATTCAAAGATAGGCTGTGAAAATCAGTTCAATATCATGAAACAAAAAAACTACTGGAAGTGAGACTGGAATCGATAACAGAAGTAAAAAAGACAGAGAAGGCTTCTAAAAGTAGATTGGTTAGCAAATGATACTTTCGATGATCCATTTGAAAGTAGATTGGGGTCCGAAATAGAGAACCATTACAGTTATATTTTTGGCAAGTCAATCATATTGATTAAAATATATTCAAAATATACACCTACATCAGACATACAAAATTCACACAACAACTACAATATATACAAAAAAATATCACAGAACAACTAATGTGATGTGAGACAATTGAACTGCCTAAATTTATAAGTCACTGTGAAGAAAAATAAAATTCCCATCAAATTGAGCGACCATAAATACGATACCAGAAAAAAAATTACCATTGTCCGAAAATCCATAGGGCAACGGTGCTCAGAATACCTTGCACGTCGACTTTACAATGACTCACCGGATTCCCTTAAAAAGAATAAATTATCCAACCATGTACAGAAGAAAAACAAAAACTTGGATTCTACTTATTGAAAGAAAGATGTGTCATGATTTCATAAACCAAATTATTCACCGATTATAGCAAATAGAATGTGAGAAATGAAGAGAAAAACCCAAATATAATGACTACCCAAATGCGACTACAAGTGAATTACCCAAAAACGACACCTACCAAAATGTGACAAAAAAACACATATATGTGATTATGTATATGCATTTATGCTTTTTTTTCAAGTTATATATTAGGTTAAGTATTCTTATATATGAGGCTCAGTCATTCAACATCACATACAAGCAATAGTCATATCTAAAAAATATTTTCAAGTCTTCAGAAAGGCCAGGGATTTAGTGGATAAAATGGACTCCGGGGGGAAAGTTACGGTATTTCTACACCCTATGGTATTAGAAGAGAATTAGAATATAATTTATTTGACCAAGTTACAGCTATGTTTTTGGCAAGTGAATCAGGTACAACATGTTGATTAATATTGATAAAAATATGTTTAAAATATACACTTGAAAATATCACAGAACAGACATACAAAATTCACACTACAACAACGATGTACACCAAAAAATATCACAAAACAGACATAAAGAATTCACACAGTTTGAAGACAAGTACATGGCTATGTCGTGTGAGAACTCAAGACACATTATTGACCCTAGATATTCGTCGAGAGAGTAAAAACAGTGGAACTGTATGTGTCGTTTTAATTTAAAATGGTTGTAATTGGAATATTCCTGTCCCTAGAAAACGTCCCGTACGCAGTAGGGGATCGCTTCGCTGGTGTTGGCGATCTATCTTCTGCAAAAATGCTTTAATCGCTCTAATTTTGACCTATTTCCACCTGCTGCTATTCGTTTTCATTAACCGACGAAACCAAAAAGGAGGAGGTTCTCTATTCGACGCGTATATTTTTTTTTAACCTACGAAACCAAAAAGAAGGAAGTTCTGTATTCGACGCGTATATTTTTTTTATGTATGACCACGCATAACTCTTCTCAGAAGAGCCCGAATTCGATGACTCTTTTCTCATTGGATAGAGTGTACCTCGAAATTGGTCCCAATTGAATTTGAACAAAAAAATCCATCCCAAGGGTAGCAAAATGGAGGTTTGTCGTTCACCCTATGAATTTTGGTCCGTTAACCGATTCTATCAGGCATAACTTTGTAGTGGGTTTCTCGATTTGAATGATTTTTCCTTCATTAGATGGGGTATATCTCATAGTTGATCATATTCCAATTTGAAATGAAATTATTCATCCCAATGGGTCGAAAAATAGGGGATGGTTGATTTTTCACTTGTAAACATTGGCACACATATGTAGTTGACATTGACAGATCCTCCTATATCCGTCACAATAATTACATTCTATGAAAGGATGGAATTATATACAAAGTGATGGAATCAACTAACCAGAACTTCCAAAAATAATTCATATTATACAGTGTCCGGCATAAAGTTCGCAGCATATGGAAAACTTTTCTATTATAGATTTCTAAAAAAAATCATTCGTGATAAAAACCTCTGCTTCATTCCAAACCTGAATTGCGAACACCAAAATTGAATTTCATACGACCCTATACGAGGGAAATAGAAAAGTATGCTTTGTTTTCAAAATAATATGATCCCATCTTTATTTCTCGCGGTAGAATTCAAATTCATGGAGAAATATTGTTCTAAATCAAAAGTTGATCCAGAAATTCGAATCATAGCCACCTATGACCAATTCATTTTTCAACTTCTTTCCCATTTTTTCCTCATCGCCCTGTACAACATGAGGAATATTATGCTAGACGAATGGTATATTATCAGATCTGACGATATCACTCTCTGAATGTTTTCTCATTTCTCCCTCCCATCGGAAAATCACATTAATTGAATTATGTGACGGAATTTCACAAAATCTTGCTGCAAATAGTAAATAAAACTGAATTGTCTCCAAGGTATGATGCCAGAATGCCAATTAATTTATTTTCCCAATACAAATAACATTTTTTGAAACAAATATGTCCTATGCTTCATTCTACGTCCTCCATTCTCAATACACTGCATAGTACGGCGGTGTATTGCATCATGAACATTTCTTAGTATTTGGGGAGCTATTCCCCGAATACAATTTCTGATAGTATTCTCCAAATGACGAATATTTTGAAATGGTCTTCTTGAATATACCTTCTGTTTGGGATATCCCCATAAGAAAAAATCAAGAGGAGTGAGGTCCGGTAACCGGGCGGGCCAAGCGTTATTGGATTATCTACCAATCCATCGATCTGGAAATGTTCCGTTTAACCACCTTCTCACTTCTAGCGTAAAATGAACGGATGCACCGTCTTGTTGAAAATACATTCCAGCTCTCATGTCCAGAGGAATATCATCTGAATAATCGGAGAGAAACGTCTGCAGCATTCTTAAGTATCTGGCAGAATTCAGTGGTTGTCTGAAAAATACTGGTCCAACAATAATGTCATTAAGAATTTCGCACCAGACGTTAACTTTGAGTGATATTGATCTCTACATTGTATCCTGAAATGGGGATCATATCTGCCCACCACCGCAATTCTGGGAGCTGACTACCCTATTTGATGTGAAGGTAAACTCGTGACAATAAAGAATTTTTTTCGAAAACTGTCTATTATCTTCCATCATAGACTGAAACCAGGAACAGAAATCCAAGCGATTATCCGGATCTCTCGGTTTCAAAGTATGTATGAAGTTTGGTTTATACGGTTTGAATTTATTATTACCTATAACTCTTCTCATTGATCGATCGGAATATACCAAGATTTTCTCCTCTTTGCGATAATGACATTCTTGGATTTTCAATCGTAGACAGCATAATATCATAACAGTTTCTTCATTTTCAGTTATGTTTCAAAATTATTTCATTGTCGATTATGAACGTTTTTACCTGGATGTCTTTCATTAAAAATATTGGCAGTGTCTCTACAAGTATGGTAATTGTCACCATGTATCATTACAATCTCCACTCTCTCCTGTATACTTAGTCGAGCAGCCATGATTGAATTGAAAAACTACTGAAATTACTCTACAGATTTGTTAGTTATTCTTGATGCGTCAAAAATGGTTTGTTTACAATTAGAAATGAATTTGTTTTCAAAGCCAACTGTGATCGGCAAATGTTCTGTATCTCAATCATTTACAGTAAAATTCAAAGAACAAAATATGGAAGCTGGGTATTGCTATCGGAGTCGAATGTTGCAACAAACAATATTTCGAAATTCATAAATGATACGTGAATAAATTTTTCGAGTGGATCAAAACCTTAATTTTTTACGTTGAATGCCGCAAAAAAACTCAATGTTTGCTGCAAATAGTAGATAAAACTGAATTGTTTCCAAGGTATGATGCCAGAATGAAAATGAATTCATTTTCACACTACGAATAACATTTTTTCAACAATCAGGATTTGTAAAATATGACAATTTTTTTATAGTTTTTCTTTCAAGCAAGACGTCGAAAAGCATCTACGATAGTTTATCGAATTTTTTTGCGGCATTCAATGTGCAAAATTAAGGATTTTATTCACGTATCATTTATGAATTTCGAAATATTGTTAGTTGTTACATTCGACTTCGATAGCAACACTATAGTTTTGTTCTTTGAATTTTACTGTAAATGATAGAGATACAGAACATTTGCCGATCACAGTTGGCTTTGAAAACAAATTCATTTCTAATTGTGAACAAACCATTTTTGACGCATCAAGAATGACTCACAAATCTGTAGAGTAATTTCAGTAGTTTTTCAATTCAATCATGGCTGCTCGACTAAGTATACAGGAGAGAGTGGAGATTGTAATGATACATGGTGACAATTACCATACTTTTAGAGACACTGCCAATATTTTCAATGAAAGAAATCCAGGTAAAAACGTTCATAATTCGACAATTACAAGAATTTTGAAAACATTCAAGGAATCTGGATCGGTTTCAAAAAAATACAAAGTGACACATAAACGACCGATAACTGAAAATGAAGAAACTGTTATGAATATTATGCTGTCTACGACTGGAAATCCAAGAATGTCATTATCGCAAAGAGGAGAAAATCTTGGTATGTCCGATCGATCAATTAGTTCTAGGTAATAATAAATTCAAACCGTATAAACCAAAATTCATACACACTTTGAAACCGGATAATCGCTTGGATTTCTGTTGCTGGTTTCAGTCTATGATGGAAGATAATAGACAGTTTCGAAAAAAATTCTTTATAGTGACGAGTCCACCTTCACATCAAATGGGGTAGTCAGGTCCCAGAATTGCAGGTGGTGGGCAGATAATAATTCCCATTTCAGGATACAATGTAGAGACCAATATCACTTCAAAATTAACGTCTGGTGCGGAATTCTTAATGACATTATTGTTGCACCAGTATTTTTCAGACAACCACTGAATTCTGCCAGATACTTAAGAATGCTGCAGACGTTTCTCTCCGATTATTTAGATGATCTTACTCTGGACATGAGAACTGGAATGTATTTTCAACAAGACGGTGCATCCGTTCATTCTACGCTAGAAGTGAGAAGGTGGTTAAACGGAACATTTCCAAATCGATGGATTGGTAGATATTCCAATAACGCTTGGCCCTCCTGGTCACCAGACCTCACTCCTTTGGATTTTTTATCATGGGGATATCTCAAACAGAAGATATATTCAAGAAGACCATTTCAAAATATACGTCATTTGGAGAATACTATCAGGGATTGTATTCGGGGAATAGCTCCCCAGATACTAAGAAATGTTCATGATGCAATGCACCGCCGTACTATGCAGTGTATTGAGAATGGAGGACTCCACGTAGAATAAAGCATAGGACATATTTGTTTCAAAAAATGTTATTTGTATTGTGAAAATGAATTAATTGGCATTCTGGCATTATACCTTGGAGACAATTCAGTTTCATTTACTATTTGCAGCAAGATTTTGTGAAATTCCGTCACATAATTCAATTATGGGAGGGAGAAATGAGAAAATATTCAGAGAGTGATATCATCATATCTAATAATATACCATTCGTCTAGCATAATATTCCTCATGTTGTACAGGGCGATGAGGAAAAAATTAGAAAAAAATTTGAAAAATGAAATTGGTCATAGGTGGCTATGATTCGAATTTCTGGATCAACATTTGATTTAGAACAATATTTCCCCATGAATTTGAATTCTACCGCGAGAAATAAAGTGATGGGATCATATTATTTTGAAAACAAAGCATACTTTTCTATTTCCCTCGTATAGGGTCGTATAAAATTCAATTTTGGTGTTCGCAATTCAGGTTTGGGATGAAGCAGAGGTTTTTATCACGAATGATTTTTTTGAGAAATCTATAATAAAAAAGTTTTCCATATGCTGCGAACTTTATGCCGGACACTGTATAACAATAAATAGTTAAAGTAGATAATCATATTATTTTACAGTACATATTTGAAGTAAGCTAGGTAAGTAAGTATTTTGGAAGTAATCAAAAATTAAGTAGGTAGTAATTAGTAGATTTCAGCCCCAAGAAATTGAAAAATAAAAACTTTTTAACAAAAAATTAAACCGACGAAAAAATCAACTGAAAAGCAGAAAATAAAATAAACCTTCCTGGTCTTAATGATAATTGAGCTCCTAAACTAATGTAACTAATTTTGAGTCGTCGCCAAACAGACTAGCAATTGAATTAGGTGAAGCGTAAAATGATGGCAACGAGATCGCGGCGTTTTGATTACTTCATCAAAGTAATATAATGATTTTCAATAATTGTTTGTTTGGCGCCGACTCAAAATAAGTTAGTCACATCAGTTTGGTAGCTCAATTATCATTAAGACTAAGAAGGTTTATTCTATTTTTTGCTTTTCAGTTGATTTTTTCGTCGTTTTAATTTTTTGTTAAAAATATTTTGGTAATTATATTTCAGTATGATTATAATTGACAAAGTTCCTATCCAATTCTGGTGGGTCGAAATGTGGGAGATGTCGAAAAAAGTTCATTATGAACCACAATGGTTGATTGGAAGTGTTATACAAATTGTAGAAAAAAAAAGTTAAATAAGTTTTTTGGATCCGATTTCAGTCATTGAATTGACCCAAATAAGGATGACATCGAGGTTATTGAGGAAATAATTTTTTTTTTTGTATAGATAGTTCAATTGAATTGATAGGTTCTGGACTCTTCACAATAAAAATAAGCGAGTCCCAGCTAACCTAATCTGAAAATAAAGAAGAATAATTTCCATTTATAACTTTCCTGCATAGAATATGAAAATTGTTATCAATCACTATTCTTTCGGAAATGTTATAATCAATATCAATATGGGAAACATTTGTTATCTGATGTATCAGGAATTTATTCATTGTATATTATTTCTGATTTTTGGTGTTCCTATCCAGGTTAGTTTAACGAGCTTTTTACACGCTTTTTAATAGCTTCACTTGTATGTTTGTAACCTTTTTTAACCCACTCCTTTGGGCCCGATTCGGGACCCACTTCCAGACGTACGAATGATTTGAAATTTGGCAGGTGTACATAATTCCGGTGACAATGCATTAAGAAATTTTTGTTTGAAAAAAAAACAGAATGGCGGCTCTAATATGGCGTACGAGTTTTGTGATTTTTAGTTCGCTTCAAAATTGGTATCTGAGGGTTTTCGTGGTCATATATTATGATTCTTTCGTCAAAACTGAAAAATTCAAGATGGTGGATCCAAAATGGTAGACGAGTTTTGTGATTATGGTCCGATTCTATTCAAAATTGTTCTGTGGGGGTTTTTGTGGTCCAATATTATGATTCTTTTGTAAAACTTGAGAAATTCTAGATGGCGGCTCCAAAATGGCGGACGAGTTTTGTGCTTATGGTCCAATTCTATTCAAAATTGGTATGTGAGGGTTTTTGGGGTCGGAAATTATGATTATTTTGTCAAAATTGAAGGATCCAAGATGGCGGCTCTGAAATGGCGGACGATTTTTGTGATTATGGTCCGATTCTATTCAAAATTGGAGAATAAAAGTTAAAAAAATCAAATAATAATAATAGTTTGAAAACTGAAAGACACGCTTTATTAGAAAACAAAACTAAAAAGTTGAAAATAAATGATAGTTTAAAAACTAAAGAACACGCTTTAATAAAAAACCGAACTAAAAAGTGGAAAATAATTTTAAATGAGTTTGAAATAAGAATACAGTGATCAACAACAAATTTATTTCATCGTAAAAAAGCGTGGGGTGCTTTTTAAGATATTTTCATAATGATTCTACTTTACCAATATCTGTCCATGAAATATTAACAACAATTGACATCAAGCACCCCACGTTTTTTACGATGAAACAAATTTGTTGTTATCACTGTATTCTTATTTCAAACTCATTGAAAATTAATTTCCACTTTTTAGTTTAGTTTTTCTATTAAAGCGTGTTCTTCATTTTTTAAACTATCATTCATTTATGTATGAAATTGGTTTCGTATACCGACAATACAATAACATATTACGCGAAGAAATCGGTGCACTATAGTAAAATTCAATTCAAAACTCCTATCAGCAAAGTATATAGAGAAAAACTGGAATTATAAACAATAGAAATTTGTTGAAAACTAGACAGGATTTTGAAGGATAGATGGATATAAGGAAGGAATTCTTCTTGAACTGGTTTTTCCAGGAAATACAATGTCTGTATTTTTATGACATGATTGGAAATTGGCAAATGAATTTGATTCCAACTGAATTTGAGTAAATAGGCAGCAATTTGATACGCCATGCCCTAATTGAAATTGTGTGGTACTAATATAATAATGTAAAATTTTCTGTTTTTGGCGGAATTCTCTGACTTCGGAGATCATTGTGCAAAAATCATTGTGAAAACACAATAATTCAGACCATAAATATATAGGATAGGATGACCAATGGTACGACCCTCATATAGAATAGAAAAAATGACTGATGATTCTTGGTATCATAATTTATAGGATTTCACAGTTTCAGGTGTGGTATGGCGTGAAACAATTTCTGCAAAGTGAAACTTGACACATTTTGAACAATGTTGAGATTTGTTGTTTTATTTTCTTTTGGGAACATCTTACACGACGTCGACGAGTTCCACCTATATTTATCATGGTTCTTGTCTTCTTGGACGGTCTAGTCAAGAAGAGGGACCTTTTTTCGATGGAGGTCGTTATAGATCACCCAACTGCTCTCAGCAGCAACCATCACCAGTCTAAAAAACACATTTTTCCACCATTTTCCCGATTTGAGATCCATGTCGTATAAACCAGACACTTGTTCCGTTTTTTGTGAATTTTAGTACATTTTTTCTGTTTGTAATAACCGTTCCTACAGATGGAAATGGAATTTCATTCGTGAGCTTCAAACCCTAAACAAATTTCCACAAGTTTAAAATCATTTAATGTTTTAAAAAAATTATACACCTCATTAAAAAGACAAGTCCGCATAATGGAAAAATCAAACTAGTATATAGTATCTCATGTAATGATTGCGACAAAGTCTATATCGGAATAACCTCACAACTATTATGTAATAGAATAAATGACCACAAATATGCTTAACAAGCAAGTATTGCTCTCAACAAACACTTTATTACAGAAAATCATACCCCAATTCCATTAATATAAAGTACTAACATACGAGAAAAACAAAAATAAAGAACATTCAAAAAATGAAACATATTAAAAAACATGTCATGAACAACCGCACAGACATAAACAATTCGAGCCAAATCTACTACACTTTAATTCAAAAACAAATGAATATATCCCAGTTTCAGAAACGAATATTGTTCAATTAACCCATATCACCCCCACGCAAGCACACAACACAACACTATCCTAGCGAATTGTACTACACGCCTACCAACAACAGTCAAAATAACTATAAATAGTTCTACACTACGTCGTTCATGTGTCTCCAATGACATTTCACAAAACAACAAACCACACAATATAAAAGTTTTTCATTGAAACAATGATTCAACAAGATTTAACACCGCCCCAAAATCCAATTATTGTTGGTAATGAAACACAAATATGGTAAAACCAAGGTACGTAACCGAAAAAGTAATTAAATTTTTTTTAGAGAACCTAACTTTTTACATATGATGTTATCCAAACCAATATTTTATTTTCAGATTCTAATATTTTCAATAAATTTTAATAAGATGCCCCAAACGAGGGCAAACGTCTAAAAAATAATTTTCTTCTCGTTTTCATACAATCGAATCTGAAACCCAAGAAAACTCCAAAAATACAAACAACGAAATTCAAGAACTCATTATACCCAATAAAGGGATAAAAGGTTCATCTAAATATAGAAAATGGTTTGAAAACTTATAATTGTAAATTTATTTGCGGAACATCTTTCCACCGTATACCATGATAGAAATCAAATCTAATACCACAATTTCAATTTTCAGTCGATTAAGTAGATATTATTCCTTGGAAGTTGTCATTTCAGCTAGATAGTGTACCATAATATTCGTTGAAAAAGTCACGTTCACTTTCTCAACACCACTTATATTGTCCAACTTGTCACTGAGTACCGATAAATTCTCTGAATATTGAAAAAACAGCTATCTGACCTCTATCCACGAATCTGGGGAAAACGATGAAATTCTGGATTATTATTAGCAGTTTGCTGTCAATCTTGAATATCGGAACTCTTTGATTGCATTAATAATCAGCAACCCTCTTGTGATACGAAAAAACATAATTATCTACCAAAAACATTGCTTTGGTTCTGATATGTCAACAACAACAAATTGGTAACTATAAATCAGTTCGATACTGGAAGCTGGAAAAAAGTTGCAAGTTGACAGACTTTCAGAAAGCCTTGGATAGATCTCTTCTTAGCATCATTACTTGCTCTACGAATCAATGGAAATTATTCAAGGTGGGTTAAGAGTAAGATGTCTAGAAACCCTGGTGTATGCACTCATATCTGAAAATGTGTGGGATCAAACGTGCAACAATATGGCATGCTTGATTTCTTAGATCACGACCTGTTTCGAATGATTGCTGAGTAGATGTCAACACCAAAGAGCTACTCCCCTAAGAAATGTATTCAGACAATGTTCAGTCCGCTCCGAAATCGTCAAAGATGTGGAAGAAGTAGATTCGGTAATTCGTATCTCCTGAAGTAATTGGGAGCACAAAGTTTGTGCTCAGTGAGAGATTGTGCAAGTAGGTAACCCAAAATTGTGAAAATCGTTGGAGACTATACATTTACCCAAAAATCAAACTATATATATCACGACCGAAACTTTTAGGACCTGGGGATCTATTCTCGAATGTCGACCAAAATTTGTCGAATTCGGCATTTGTCGATGAAAATTGTCACAAAACTTGAAATTGTGGTATTCTCTATCGGTTCCGACATCCAAGTCGTATGAGACGAAAATCGGCAACACCGAACTAACGATTCTCGAATGTGTTCTGTGCCTAGTGGTTTCAGTTTGTTTGAACACGGTTAGAAGTTTCGCTTTACAGTTTTACAACATTTTTATTTGATAATTTCAAATATGAGTACCTTAATTTAACCTGGTTGGTAGGTACTCATAAAAGTGTTTGATAACGCACTTTTTCTTCAAGAGATATTGAGGAAGCCCGATGATCCTGTTCCACAAATTGTTCCGGGATATCAATCAACTCTCTAGCCAATTCCCTGGTTAATTGGATGTTTTGATAAACTTTCTATCAGATAAAAGTCTGAACGCATTTCTATATATACCTTGCCTTTCTCGTGGCCGTTGATAGTTTCAACGAGTTCCTAAATTTCCAATCGCTATCAATAAAGCTGTCATTTCTAACCTATGAAATTGATGAAGAAAATGTGTCAGATATGTCATCTCGCATTCGACATAAAATTGTTGACTGCTCTAGACCACTCTACAATTTGTCTATTGAAAATTTTCGAATGCGACATTTGAGAATGAGACATTGCGTTTTTCGATCGAAAATGTAGAAATCTCTCATGCGACACAATATCAAAGAGTAGAGTACAATAATCTTTGACAATATGTCACCGTTTGAGAATAGACCTCGATTTGAACTCCAGAACAGTACTTCGAAAATGGAATATATTATGCGTCAACACATTCTAAGCTCTGTCGTTGATTCATTTGAAGTGCAAACAAAATCCTTAGAATTAGTTATGGAAAATTATTGGAGAAAAAGTCCCACTTATTGATTGTTTAAACTTTTAAAATGTGTTATAGTAGGAATTTCACTCACTTGCATTGGTTCGGCAAAAAATCGACAGCCTGTGACTGACCACACAACATACAAACACGATTCATTTCAATGAATACAAAACATTGGTAATTATAACTGAGTTTTGCAGAAATAACAATTCACAAATCATAACCTCAATCGGATTGAAAAATATTCAAATTTTCCAATTGGTTGGAAGTTTCATAAGTATTCCGCATCAGTGTGCAGGTTGCCTAAGGTTGGCGAATGCATTTTGTAATGGTCAAACAGATCCAATTCGTTGAACTATGTCAATTTGTCACCATCTATTGTGAAAAATTTGAAGTAGGACGCGAAAATCTCTACTAAAATGTCTAAACAAAATCGAATCAGTGCATACACCAGGGTTTCTAGGCATCTTAGTTGAGAGCTATCTTTCACATGGTTTGCGATTGGTTGGATAACCTGTATCTGTATCACCTATCATTTCTGTGGAACCTGGAGTTCTGTAAGAATCTCACATTGGTCCGTTATATTCAAGCTATATGTTTATGATATAGGAGATGTTGGAGGTGAGGATTGGTGATACATTGACTCTTGTCATTTACAAAATGACCTGAATGATCTTGTACGCACAATAATGGCATAAACAATTCCCATATTGAAAAATATCAGCAGATAACTTGGCAAAATCAATAACCTGCTAGATTACTAGTTCATAATACAAATCAAAGCACTTGGAATAATGAAACAAAAACTGGAAAATGATAATACACTCATTAACAGATCTACCTTAAATATCAATAACATAACGGATACAGTAAATAGTATATATGCAACGATCATGTAATGATAGCTATTAATACATGAGCACAAGGTAAGTTACGACATCAGCCGAAGGCGAGTGTCATAAACTGTGTGAGAGTGTATTAATAGCCATTACATGATCGTTGCATACACTATTTTTTCTACGACCAATAAATAATTAAAACAAGAATTTCTGGTGGTGTTTAAGATAATTCTTCACTTATAGGTACTTTTGACGCGCTGTGATTGAATGTCAATTAATATGTAGAAACATACCACTTGATTATTCCCAAAGACGTGTTCCTATAGGCCGAAAATTCGTTTCACAAAGAAAATCCGTGTTGAAAAGGACAATATTGATAAATCGGTAGCAGATATTTAATTCGCGTATAATACGGGAGTAGAGAAAGTATATTGAAATACTATTCATTTTCAATTAGGAAATGCTTTTTATCGACCAAACTATGCCCGTAGTGAATAATATATTATTGGAAAAATTTGAAGAAAATCATATGTTCTCAAGTCTGGTGGAAATATATTTGTTGACATTTTCATAATTTATCCATATGACAGAGAAGAATTAGAAACTTTTATATACTTAAATCAATGAAAAGAAACACATGATAAATTTGACCAGAGAGATAAAAGAAAGCCATTAAAATTATTTTCTAGGTGTCGAAACCACTGTTTTCAGGAAATTCAGAGATGATTTTGTTTTAATAAGGAATATTCTTGAAAATAATGTATACCTAAAAAGATCTGTTGATAAAACAATCCAACAAATTGTTATTATAAATAACACCAAGAGCCTCAACTATACCAAGCCCCTCAACATACAACATTTATTGATGAATATAATTCCATACATTGCTGGTCTATTTGGGAAATTGAGAAGAATTGTCAACAATTTCAATGTTAAAACGGTGTTCAGAACTCATAATAACTTGAGACCGGAATTAGGAAATAGTTTTTGATAGCAAAATATGTCTTTCATCACTTCAGTGCGGAACATCTTGAAATAATTGTGAAAGAAATAACGGCCCCAATTACATATATAATCAATAAGTCCTTTGCAGAAGGAACTTGTCCTGCAGCATTCAAGAGATCTGTCGTGAGTCCTTACACAGAAACGGCGAGAAGGTAAATATGACCAACTATCGTCCCATCTTCTTAATATCCAGCCCACCTAAAATTTATGGAAAAGCCATAAAAAAACTTGTTAATTTCCTTGAAGAAAATCATGAATTTTCAAAGAAACAATATGGTTTTCGACAAGGAAAATCCACGCAGGATTCATTATCAAGTTTGATAAATGGAATAGCAACCAACATAGACAAAAAACACCAACCCTATGTATCTTAGTCGACCTAGCAAAAGCATTTGATACCGTTAGTCACATACAACTTCTTGAAGTCTTGGAAGGGTAGGTACGGTCGTAGAGGTACACCATATTCATTATTCGAGAGCTACCTAGAATATAGAAAACAATGTGTAAAAATTGCTGATGCAACCAGTTGTTCCAAAATAATTAGATATGGTATTCCCCAGGGAACTGTACTAGGGTCAATTTTATTCACCCTTCATCTCAATGATATTTTTCATGCAAGATTTGAGGGGAATATAGTGAGTTATGCAGATGACACAGCTGTTCTGTATAAAGCTATTACATGGAAAAATTTAAAATATATTACAGAAAACGATTTCTCAAAGATCGCTGAATGGTTTGGTAGTCGTCTGCTCACAATGAATGTTGATAAAACTCATTTTATCCCATTCACCTCATATGCAAAATACCTAACTGAATTCGATACGTTATCCATAAAAAAGGAAAATGAACAGCCAGTTATTATTAATACTGTTAAGAGTATCAAATACATTGGTATATATGTAGACGCCAACCTGAAATGGGATGTCCATATGAATTTTGTGACAAAAAAACTGAGAACGATACTGTACAAAATAAATTTCTAACTTTATTTATAACACTCAACAACTTCGTATAATCGAATACATTGGTAAATATGTAGACGTCAACCTGAAATGGGATGTCCATATGAATTTTGTGACAAAAAAACTGAGAACGATACTGTACAGAATAAAATTTCTAACTTCTATTTCAACTTCGTATAATATACTTCTCACTAGAAGAAAACCAATAATCATACGGAATTATAGCATGGGGCGCAGCGTTGAAAAGCCATATTTCATTGAAAACCATATGTTGAAAACCTAAGAAACTTCCAACGGAGCAACTCTACAAATCCTCACAGATTTTTGATGTACGACAACTTAATTTCCTCAAAGTTATCACATATCAATATATTCGAATATCTGACTTATTAGCGATAGAACATCACCATAATACAAGATATAAAACTGCAAAAAAATTTATTATTATAAAACCAGAAAAAGATATATTGTAGAGAACTTACCTAATCTTGGTCCAAAATCATTCAATTCTCTTCCACAAAGTTTGAAGCAAATAAAACAACGAAACCGTTTCAAAAATGAATTTAAAAATTATTTGATTATCACCCAAAGAACTGACATACACCAAATCATAGAAAACACATATATTTTTTTATATATTTGATCTATGTTATACATGATGTTGCTATTATGATTATTATCTCATTATTATTTTAACCACTTCATTAGTTATTGAGTATTTATGTTATGTTGTGTAACCAAGTATATGTTTGCCAAATATTCAAAATTCACCAAATCATTAAAACAATTTTTATTTTCATGTAATACATCACATTGTTGTCATTATGATTATTATGTATTTTCTTGACCATTTTATTAGTTATTAAGTATTTAGTCATGTTTGTTTGAATATTTTATTACTTTTTCAAATTATTAAACATATTCAATCTAGCTACTTGCACTCAAGACCTCATAGGCACATACTTGTTCTACTGTAGGGTTTTCAATTCATTCTCTCCTCCTTTTATCATACTTCACTTATAACTGTCTGTCAATGTAATTCAAAAGGCGATGTGTGGATAAATTATTATTATTATATTATTATCATCAATACTTTCTCTAATATCGTTGTTGAAAAGATTCTAGAATTGATTCAGAGGACTTCATCTGACTTGTTTGTCTTCTTGTACCAATCAATGTATAATTCACTCGTGCGATCTATATTAGAATTCAGTAGTATTGTGTGGAGTGTAAAATTTCCAGTTCTACGAAAGACTTTCTGGGCTAGTATTTCCTCTCTCGGAAATCACCATTAGCATCTCAAGTTGTCAGAAGAAATTCTTCAAAGAGCCACCATAACAACCCACTTAATATATACATCCCATAACCAATGCAAGTTTCCTTCATTGATAATTGTTCATTTCCTTATCTCAAAACAATCTCGAAAACATATGGCGTTGGAAGCGCATGATTCATATCATGTTATTATTCAATTGAGTGATGAACTGTGACGAGGTAACAACAAATTATGACCCTGGGACGCCATGATATTACAAGATTGCCGTTGATGCCTTCTATGACGTTCTTCTCCATGAGTTTTTCGGAGTTTGTATGATATGTTTCTGTGAAAATATTCGCAGGTAATATCCCAACACTATGACAAATAGCCGACCATTATTTTCGTCATAATTCTATCGAGAGTATGAGACCATATGAACATTAATAATCTGAATAACGCCCGAGAGCTTTAGCTTGAGGGAGTTATTCTTTGATTATTAATGTTTATATGGTCGAATTGAATTGTCTCGAAATACAGGTTACTCGAGATAAATTAAAGAAAATGATTGTGTCTTTTTGTCATAGTCGAGTGATATTCAGCAAGATTATTTTGTGAACACAACAAACTCATTCGGTAAGATTCCGGTCATATTTGTCAATTCCACTAATGTGAAAATAAGCCAATCATTCATATACGTTCATCAACATTTAATAGAGCACTATCAGTGACGTAATCTGACAGTTGCCAAACAGCTGATGAGGGGGCAAGCAAAGCTTTTTTCTCCGAAAAAAGATAACTTATAAAAAATATTCTTGACATTGTTGTGATCCTTAGTTCATACTGAATATTGTGAAATAAGTGCAAAATTCTATAGATGTGTTATGAACATGGATTTTTCCAGTTTCAAAATACGTTGTCATCATAATAACGCACCAAAATAGTTTGTTTTTTTAGATTTGATGAAGTTCATCATGAAATTTTGTGCTGTTATGGGTTGTAGTAACCGATCCAATCAGTACGAGCACGTGAGGTTTATCCGATATCGTTCCAGAGGCATAATTAGAAATAATTAGCAAAATTATTGGATTTTTCAATAGAAAAAGGAATCTTACACTATATTACCAGATAATATGTTCACTTAATGTCTACAAAGTTTATAAAAATCACAAAAAATCTCTAAAAACAAAAACAAAAACAATGATCTCCACACACACACACCTTAAATGCTGGGTTGCTCCAGATCAGCTGATGACCGCCATGTTGTGACGTCAGTTGACAGTGCTCTATTCGACTTACTTCTTACAACCACGAATTACTCATAAACAACAAGAACCATGTCTCCAGACAGACTCTTCACTTTTATTTTCTGTGATGGATTTGTTCACTAATTTCCGTAGTGAAACATAAACCAAAACGAAAAATTTTCAATTTTGAGTGAATGTTACGTCAAATTTTGACATTCACCAAAGCACTCTTAAACAATCGAAAAAAAAAATAGCCGCTTATATTTCTTTATTCACCTGGATAGTCGATCATATTGCATGTCATGATTTTTTATAGGTGGAGCCATGTGTGAATGGAATAATCGTTATAACTCATACCGATGCATATCCAGATCACAGAAAGATTACCAGATGACACCTAGGGGAGTGCCCTAACCCCTCAAATAATACATCATATCAATTTTTTCCATACACTGAAACATAGAATATGAAGAGGAAAAATATCGTGTGCGGTCAGCAACGAAGTTCCTTACGCTATTTTTTTCTTTTTCGATACTCTTTTTGACGCTGACCATATGATTCCACTATTGTCTCTCTGTAATGGATGTTATAGTATACTTTGGTTACAAAAGTGATTTTAAATATGACAACTATTCGAAGTGCAAAATGGAAGTTCGAGATAGAAGTGACGCTCTTCGGTTCTTGGGATCCTCTTATAGATGCGGTGGTGCTGACTCAGAACTGCGCCTTGTTTAGGGCTTCTGGAGCCCAGGTGGATCAATGCTGACTTGGCTTTGTCCTATCTGCTCTTGCAATAATGTTGCAACTGCGTTGTGGAATTACTGCGTAGAATGCCTGGATTTTTGGATATAACATGTATATAAAAAGTAAATAGTAAAACACTCGAATCACATGTAAATTGAACGTATTGAACGTAAACAGTAAATACTTATATCATGTTAATTTTACTAAGTTCGTATTACACATACTTGCTGCACTTTCCATTTCTCGAATCTTCATTGCAAAACTGCAATAATGAGACAATATAACTCACGTATGATTGAAAACAAAAAACAAATAACAAATGTATCTCTTACTTTGCTTCAAAATCTTACATGCGCAATAGAAATAGTCAATTCCACAACGCTCATGTTCTACAAATACACAAATCATTTCAAAAATCAAACGGAGCTGCCGTAAAATGACGGACTACCAAGTCAGAGGTTCAATTCTCAACACGACCATTTTTTTAATTTATTTATATTTTATATTTGCTGTATTTATTCATCTTCTGTGTTTGCTGTGACTACTAACATTCCCCAATTCCGAATGTTATTCGATATGGCGATTGGTTAAATTTGTATATTTCCGTGACGTAAGGAGAAAGCATTATGCTACCTCCATGGTTCCAAATGATCCAAGAAATCAATTGATATCGTGGTAGCAGAATATGTTGCCATCAATCTCATGTATCCACCATTTCTTATTTCTCAATATTTTCCCTTTGAGAGTTTTCGCTTTCTTTTCCATCAGATTTATTTGTCATTATACCATGCAATACTATACCTATATATCCTTTTTCCAAACTCCTCCGCCACAGTAAAAGGTATTTTATTCCTGATAATACTGTTCGTTATATTATATCAAATTGACGTGCAACATAATAAATGTAAGCCATTTATACAACTTCGGCATACAAAAAACAGGAAATTTTGCCAAAAAAAGGATATAATCATCTGAATACACGTCATATAGAAATTCAGAAGAAACAGAAATATCTTCCACGTATTACCACTCAACGATGATATTCGACTTGTATTCCAATAGATATCCTACCGCTCATGTATTTGAAATTTCCCGCAGGCAGAACAGCAGTTTGGATGGTTTTTTACACCTTCGTATGAGCAAGGGCTAAACGCTTGTCACACAGACTCGTATATTAGAGAAAGAGAAAGAGATAGAGAAAGTCGCATGGAGGAGGCATAACGCTTTTTTTTAGTGACAATTTCTACCAGTCAACACGTAAAGGAACTACGTTCCAAAAAAAATGGAAGTTTATTTTCACTCGGGCAGAGTATAAGTAACACTTTCACTTCGACGGTGTACAACTACTTTTATTCCGCGGAGATGTAGCAGCACTTTTACTCCGGTAGGATTAGTCGAAACCAGGCAAGAAAATGCCTCCTATTTTTCTTTCTAAACCAAGAGGAATTGTTGATCATAGTAGGGGAGCGTTGATGCTCTAATCATGAAATTTGCAAAATGACAAAAATAGATAGAAATATTTTATTTTCCTAATATTTCTGTCGAAAACATCAAACCATAAATAAAATATATTCAACAAGTCTTTTGAAATCAAGTTGATGAATTTATTGCTAGAAAAAAATCTAGGTAGCGAATTCAATAAAAAAAATAATACTTCAGTACGTTCTTAATAAAAATTAATTTTTAAAATGATTTTTATAATTTTTTCCAATTTTTTCCTCTTCTACATCATAATCATGAAAATCTGCATTATCATACACGAACTGAGAAATGAATTTGGCTGAATATCTTTAGGTCTTCAAAGAGAGCGGATGTATAATATAATTTTGCTTCTTTATAAGACGCACAGAATCCTGAACTATTACATATAATTATTATTTTTCATGATCCAAATTTTTGGTGTGATATAATAAAATCATGGACGAACTGTAGACATAATAGCATGACTGATGGAAGTATATGTAGTTTTATATGATTGATAATTTTCCTGTTTTTTTTTTCAGAATAACTTCTTTTCAAAAATAGAATTGAAAAGTTGGTAGGTGTTCTTTTACAAGGAAATGGACGAATTCCAGATCTAACATTATCAACAGCGGCTTTCAAAACTCGTAATTTTTCATCTCCTCCATTTGCAGACTATTGTTGGTACCAACTTCAACATCATGTTGTTTATTTTTAAAACAAACAATAGTACTATACGATGATTCGCGCGGAAACACTTTATTGCCTCCATATTTATTCAATAATCTGGTACGAATTGGTTCCATGTTCCAGATGATAGGAACATGGCCACTCAGTCTTCAAATCATCGAACGTAAAGTGATAGTCATCATTATTATTCGTGTATTTGAACATTTCTTCCATGGCAGTTTCTACCGATGTCGATATCCAGTCTTTCCTCTTTTTTTATTTTTTTTATTGGTTATAATTGGGCATTGCTCAACTTCGTTTGTAAACCATCACATATTTTTCAGTTATTTTGTCGAAGTCGTTATCTATCAGATTGTGTATCCTTTATGTTTTCCACAAATTTTTTCTCATTGAAACGCTTTTCTCTCATTTATTTTTGTGTATTATGTTCATCAGTTATCATTTGGAAAATGACGGTCGAGTGATGTGTGATATCTGTACGTTTTATGATAGGTATTACATTTTCAGCATTTTGGTACTTTTTTCATGAAGATGTGGTCAAAACAGGCTTCTAGGCGTTAGCTGAATTTATAAGAGAATTTATCCGTACTCTGCCATAATGGTTAATAATTTTCAACGTTATCGTCATTTTCGACGAAATATCAATATTGATTGATTTGCTATTTTTTTTTTTTCGGGTTCCTGATGATTTTGTCAATTATAGTTGAATGTTTGATACAAGTGGAGGGGACCTGTAAAAGGCGCAAATTAAAATTGAATTCATATGAAAATCAACTTCCAAATTCAGTAAAACTGAATCATTGAATTGGAATAATTCGTGGTTTTTATAAATTTCAGTCCTAATATAAACAAGAGTTCCATCATTCCGATTCAAGTTTTCTTCATTGTAAATATCTTATACCCTGGAAAATTCAATATTATAATGTCTAAAATCTTTCTCGTCTCTGTGGTGCGAGCAGTCATATTCAAATACGAACTCCCGAGAAAAATCAGAAATTTCCAAGTTTTTTTAAACTCCCAATGTTATTGTGTACTAGTTTGCTATTATCGGATTGATGATTGATTTTTAGGACTTCATTTGTTTGAAATACTGAATCTAACGTAAAAGTCTCTGTTTTTGTCACATCGAAGTTTCGTACCTATATAAGGATACATTGTTACTAACAGAGTTTGATAAAAGAAAGAGGAAATAGAGTTATCAACATGTGTACAGGTTAATTCCATATTTATTCGAATGTACACCCAATTAAAATTGATTAGTAATTGCCGGCTCATTCACATCCAAATACTTCTCATTTCGCCCAAATAATGTTATTTTGGAAGTAATATATATTGCTACATGTTTTTTTGTATATTGATGAGCGATGCACATCGTTGATCCAAGGAATATTCTGAACGCCGCGTGTGATCTGGGATTTGCATTCAGGAGGACAAAATATATAGAGATGAAGCCGACATCCACCGATCGCTATTTACTGAATATGCATTCGCTCCTGTATCCACTATGATGGAGGTGTTGCGAACAATTCTGCAGTGAATACAATTTTATGATAACCACATGTTGATTAGTAATTTGTAGCTACAATTAGAAAGCCTCGTAGCCATAATTATAATTGTGGAATCATATCATCATATTGCAATAAATTGAATTTCCTCTCTATAATTATAACGACAGATTTTTTGTTGCTGTGAGTACTTATATCTCATACTCATCCCAAATTATCTCCTTCCAACTCATATCAATCATACCAATTTTTTTTGGCCGATAATAATTTCTCCTACAGACCGACAGTATCCAGATCAGAAGACTTCATTACCTTAAAGCCTATAAGAAATACCCAATTAATGTGTGTACAATGATTTCTTGTTTTATGTTTTAATATCGTTTTCGAATACAATTCATAGTTAATCCTAACGAACATGACAGATTTGAAAATGGAATTGTGAAAACTGGCTCTCAGCTATGTTGGAAATACATATTGAAGATGAGCCTCTGCGTAATGAAAACTCTGAAAAAGTCCCTTGTCCTGTCCCAAACCATGACATTCAAACTGAGATGAGAATCAACCAAAGCATAATATATATAAGTAGGCCACGTTTATCCAAACTGGATTCCATCTGCTTTGTGGCGTGATATATTTCATTTAAATTTCCACAAATGTGGTCCATTTGTTTTTCTCGAGTTGAATTAGCATCTGTGTAGGTACCTGAAAATGTTATTTCTTCGGAAGTTTGAATATCATAATTTACGTATAGGCCATATGGGTTATTTCGTCTGAAGTGAAAGTGTACACTCATTGATTTTGAGGTATTTAGAATAATCTTATACCTTTGGCACAAAAAATTGAACTGATCGTTAATGGTTTCTGATTTGCCGATAAATTGTACAGCATTTTGACCAGATGAAGTTATGGTGTATCGTCAGCAATCATTGAAATATAGCCTTCCATAATTGTTGTGAAGATCGTTAACATATAATAGAAATAACTTTGAGAGTTTTCGATTCGGGGGACTATGAGATTATATCTTATTATATCTATTTATAAAGTTACAGAACAACAAACTTTGATAGTTGATGAATTAGGAATACAGAGCACACTGTATCGAAAGATTTTGATAATGAAGAATAGTGAGATTTACGCATTGTTTTCAATATCTGTAAATACATACATAATTCAGTAAATGGTAGAAAACTGTTGCAACACATTTATTTTTTCCGAATCTGTTCTGAGAGGTACAGAAACAGTTATTGGTTCTCAAATAATATATAATTCTGATGACTAAATGTTTTTCAAATAATTTGGATATGGAGAGAGGATATCTGTCTATAGTATCATTCTCGGTTGATACTTCTTATGGGTATAATTGGTGATTTTTCAACATGTTTTAAAAAGTATTTTCGAATGAGAGACTGCTTTATTAGGTATGGTGATGGCAGGTATAATTTTTTTTCTTTAAAACAATTGATCGGAGCCTGTTGATTTTGTATTCTTCCTTTCAGATAGTTTTTTTGCCATCTCATATTTGGCAGGAATTGGTGGAGCTTGGAATGGTTTGGTTCGGTTACAGAGACATTTAAAGTACCAATACAAGGGATGTACAAGTTTCCCGAAGTACTTTGATACGAAAATTTTGACTGCATTCGAAGAGTATTTAGTAAAAAATCTTGAATTTCTTAATAGTTTTTCCTTAATAATCATCTATAGCTCCTTATTTTTGTTTGTCACTTCTTTATTTTAGTGCAATAATTATTCTGTCCTGGTTGGTTGGTTGGTTGGTTGGTTTAAGGCTGACGAGCCAGAGACAGGGCTGGCACTCAGCTTCCCTTGACACTGCGACCAGCTGGGGTCTATTGTATCACTCTGTCGTCAGTGGTTCCTCATTCAAACAGGTTTGTGCCCTTAGTTAGGTCTAGAAGCCCGCCGATAAGGCTCTTCGGATTCATGCCCGTTTCTGGGCCTATCCCTCCAAAGATCCTGCGTCGCCCACCACTCAGGGCGTCACAGTCGAAGATTGAAAGACAAGAGTTAGACCCGAGGCCTCCTCTTGTCTCTTGATGACAAGCCATTCTTCAGTATCTATCCCCATGTCCTGGGTTTTGATGAGCTGAAGAATCTTTTGGCTTTCCATTTTACCAAATGGCTTTGGAATCCACTCTGTTTCCGGGAGTTTCAGTAGGTGTTCGACCATCTGCTGATCCCTCCTCGGTTGGGTTTACGGTTTCTGGTGCCGAGTGTGATTCAACTGGAATCTCCTCGACTTCCATACCCGCTATCGGTGTTGGGTCTTCTTCAACTGGAAGTTCCCCAGGGTTGTTTGTGTAGGGGAAAGGGTCGTCCACACCTGCGGTGCCCCTTGCGCAGGTGTAAGGCAGATTACTCTGGGAGGTCGCCATGTATCCCAAAGGCTCCGTTTTTTTTATACCTGACTGGCTCAGGTATCATCCATCCCTCGGCACGGGTCGCTTGACGCCTTGGATTAAGCCATGTTGTGGTGGAATTTGGTTTGAGATTGACTAAGAGATCCGCAGGTTTTGACCATTTCTGGTCATTCCCACTGGATTTTCCTTGTCAACCCCGTTATCCAGCGATACCACTTGGAGGTAGCCACCTAAGTTTCCGCAACCCATATTCATCTCTCGTAGGAGGTGAACATGTGTTGACGCAAACTACTCTGTCCTGACTTCATGATTTATTTGTGCTCTCGTAATATCGCTTTGTACTTTTCACTCAATTTATGTTCAAATTGATGGGAGTTGAAAAAAATCCGGGACATTTCCTTTCATGTTGAGAATGTTTCCCTTTTCAACATTAATACCCCACAAGAGGTTATCTTGACGATGGAAGATAGTGACTAAAGTTTATCTTTCAGTCGCAGATGATACCATATCTGATTTTATGAACATCCTGTTTATATTTTCAACAAATCAATCTCCTTTCAATTCTTCAATAATACATGGAGTTATCCAACACTTTTGATTTTAATTTTAAGTAAGTCCGCTTGCTGGGACATGATATATTGGAACTTCAGAGCAGTATGTTGTGAAAATAATTGAAATTTTCGTCCATTGTTGAATGATAAATTCCGAAACTTCATGAATTTTATTGTATAGTTCAGCAATATTGTCATAATGTAAATTAAGTGTCATGTTGGAAGATATTTATTCTTTTTTTTTAACAAAATATGATTTTTCTTGTTTACCAGGATATGTGCCTTTAACAAGATATATTGATTATACTCAAATTTTCATTGGGGAAGATTGAACTCGCATATGCATTTTTAACCGACGAAAAAAAAGAGAGGTTCTCTAGTCGACGCATATATTTTTTTTTATGAATGGCCACGCATAACTTTTCACAGAGTAGTCAATTTTTTTTCAATGGATAGGGTTTATCTCGATATTGGTCCCATTTGGATTTGCAAAAAAAAAAATCCTCTAAGAGTGAAAAATGGGGGATGATTGTTGGTCCCACTGAATTTTACTTGTTACCGATTCTACCACTCATAACTTTGTACTGGTAGCGATTTGGATGATTTTTTTTTTGTATAAATGCTTCTAGTTCGCATTTTATTCGAAGAAGAATTACACCCCTTAGGTTGAGGAATAGGGGATGATTTATTGACTTTACACCTGTGAACCGTTTCTGTTGAAACTTGGCACACATTTGTAGTTCTCATGACACTAAAACATAATGGAGGACCGGAGTTAACCTGATTATGGATACGAAAGACAGTAGAGGTATCTCCTCAACGGTTACAGCAGCTACTTCGTGTTTGGGTAATATGTACATTTATAATTACATGTCCTGATATACGATCAAGCCAGACCAAACCGCTGGACCTAGAGCTAAAATTTTTACAGCATATTTTTTTGATATTCTATCCCTGAAGGAGTACAGAGGTGGGTGAGAAGGGGGTGAGAGTTAAAGTACAGTTGGTTTTGCAGTTAGAGTCATGGAAATTAGTATTTGGGCTCTTCTTCCCAAATAAAGATAAATGTGTTTTTGAAAATCCAACCCTTAAGGGGTGAGAAAGGGGGGTTGAAAGTCTGTATAGTTAGTTCCAAAGTAAGGATCATGAAAATTGTTATTTGGGGATCTTTGTTAAATTGGGATTGGAAGTATGTATAGGAATTCCGTTAGTTTTCAAGTTGGGGTCATAAAAATAAGTGTTTGAAGTCTTTGTTTCAAATAGATGGAATATGTATTTCAGTGTTTTTAGAAAGTCCACTCCTGAAGGGGTGAAATGGAGGGTGGAAGTTTAATAATAATAATAATATTGGGTGAGTAAGTATTTTAAAAGTAATCCAAATTGAGTAGGTAGCAATTGGTAGATTTCAGCCACAAAAAAGTGAAAAATTAAATGAAACTATTTGGTCTCAATAACCAAGCTCTTTATGTAAGTAACCAATTTCGAGTCGGCGCCAAACCAACAATCAACGAAGATCGTTAAATTACTTTAAAGAAATGATCAAAACAAAATAACATGAATATACAACGTGAAACCTCCAGCGATAAACAATAACATTCCAAAAATGAGCTCTTTGCACGACCTCTCGCAACGATGTGTGCTCTCACGTGTGTGCCCGTTTGGGTAGCTGTCTCGCTGATATTATATATATTATATTAAATCATTCAGGTACGATATAAACAGAGGCACAAATGGAAAATTTAATTAATACACAAGAGAAGTCACATAAGCTGTTATCAGTTTGTGTGTGACTTTGAAAATAACATTGCAATCAGGAAGTAAAAAATATTATGTAGAGGAATAACACAAGTAGAGAAAAATATTGAGCAATAAAATATTCGCACAACAAATATATATACTGTTATGTATTGATAATTTGCAAAAATATTGTTTTATATATATATATATATATATATATATATATATATAATAAGATTGCTTACAATAGTTTTTGGTATTCTTTGTGAGCCAAATTGTTATGATATAAATAGATATTTCTGCCCCTATATTGTATGCTGTAATAATAATTGCCAGCGAACGTCACTGTTCTCTCGTCACGCTACCAACAATTATTATTTTCCTCACCACGGCTAAACTACAGTTGGTACGCCCTTATCTCAAGGTGGCCGGTTCAAAGCAATAGAGTCACTTGCCACTGCTGCTAACTTCAGTTTATTGAATGGACTTTGGTATGTTATTGATCATTGTGAGAAAACAAACAACAAAATATCATAAAGCAATTATCTCCTTTTTCAGGAAGACTTTTGGTACGCTACTAGAAATAAGTTTCCACTAGGGTGAATCAAACAAATATTCACAGATAATAATAAATCAGATCATGGATAGATAAACAGAACCTCACTTTTTCCGTGAGAGTGACGTTTTCTGTTATTGTTCAAAATAGAGTGACATAAAGTTCTTCGAATGTGAAATTCGTTATTGGTGAAATAGTTCAGGACCGGAAAAGCACTATTAATGTTTTATACCTGTTGGTGTTCTGATTATACCATGAATCAGGATGTCTCCTCTCTCCAATCGCTGTCAGGACTGCAATATCATGAATCAGGAACTATATAGATGCGGAAATCAGCATTTGGATCCGTGGATATGTTATCATTAAGGTAATATCGGTTTTGTTTACCAAATGAAGAGATTATTCCAATTTTCTTTTAGTAAAATTTCTGCGTGGCATCCGCTTGGAAATTTATTTTCGATCTCATCCAAGCTTTGTTTTTCTATCGCCTAGCTACATCTTTTTCTCCTTGTTTTTTCATTTGAATTTTTGAATTGGTGCACTAAATCGTCACTTTCCACTGTTTATATTTATATTGCATAATTTATATATACAATTATTTTTCAACTCTTATCATTATTTTTCAAATTTCAATAATAATTGCTTCTGATACCATCTCATTGCTAATCTCTCACAATTTCCAATTTTACACCTGACCATCTATTCCCTGATTGGCTATTTTCATAAAGACGTTTGCTGTTCTATCATTGGCTACTTTTTGTTAGCTACAGTTTCATATACTGTATGTTTCAAATTTATAAATGTGTTGATTACTGTTTATTCCTGAAAATTTTGTAAATTTAGACTTTTTATTGTCTTTTGAGCAATTATGAGTTATAATAATTTTGACAGTGTATGAAATTGATTGTTTTATAGTATTTTGACATTTTTATCTATCCATATTCTACCTAGGCTCACAATATACATAGAATTTCGAAAGTTATTCACAAACAAACTCTTGAAACCATTAACCATCTAGTAATTATTCTTTTTGTGGGTTTTTATTATTTTAAAATTTACAACTGGCATAACATAACATAACAACACATATATTACACTCACACTGATATATATTTACAGTTATAGTTCTTTGACTAAAAAATACATTTACAATATAATATAGAGACATTATTTCAAAAAGGTTTTTATACCATGGGTGTATATAAAAACGAATGTTTATTTCTGTTTGTGGAATAAGGAATACACTAGCCTATGTATCTCTGTATGTAGCATACTATTGATGTAGTCATTTAATCGTTTTTTGAGTTCCTTTTGATTTTTTGAACTTTTCATTTGATTTGGTAGATTATTCAATAATTTGAGACTTATAGCTGTACTTTTTGTCCTACAGCTTTATATATTGACTTCGAGAACACTCGAGAATTTCGGGAAAGAGACGCGCCGCCGCCGCGCAGTTTACGCTTTACGTAATTAATTTGCTTGTTTGTTTGGCGCCAACTCAAAATTAGTTAAAGTTATTCTAATCCCAATTGGAATGGCAATAAAAATAAGAACACTACGAGGAGTGTTCATATGCATTGCCTGGCAAATGGCAAATTCATATATTACCAGTGTTTTTACTTTCAAAGAGAGAATTCCTTCTCGAAACTTTTTGTGTCGGTCCAATTGGGATTAGAAATACTATACTTACATTAGTTTGGGAGTTTGGTTATTGAGATTGAAAAGGTTCATTTCATTTTTCGCTAATCAGTATTTTTCGTCGGTTTAATATTTTGTTGGAAGGTTTTTTTATTCGTGAATATTCTAGTCGCATCTCGGGGATTTTCAGTGATGATATTCATTTGCATTGAATATATTCAAAAGCAGTTTGGTAATAATATCAGATATAAACAGTCATATTAAATCCTCGAATAAAGATGAAGTCAAGGTGTGAGGTAGAGTGCTTTTGTTACAAAATAAATTTTTATTCCATTTATTGTGTAGCAAATAATCCAAATGATCCAGTGGAATCAAAGAATCTTTTTTTCTTCGCATCGCGTTATACATTCAAAGTCCTGATATCAACAGAAAATTGTCACATTGGATATATTATATCATCCATCAATAAATGTCACAAAATTACTTTCGAAATGTCGATAGTAATTTATTAAAGAACGCCACAAATAGGTCGGGTGAATACTGTTCGGAATAATGCTTTGACGAATTAATAAACACATATATGTCTGGAGGATTGTTGGTTTCTCCCATTTCAGACCACACATTGTGGCGGAAATTTGTGTACACAATTGAACAAATACATATCGAATGAAGAAATTGAGTGTATGTCATCCCACAAGGATATCACTTGCAGGCACGTGATTGAACCATAAATTTGTATGTCTAATGAGCACAAGATCTAGTATGCTGTACATATGGTGATGAAGCCAGCCATAACGACGCTCCAAAAGACACAACAAAAAAAACGCATAACAAAACTGGAATGGTACAAAGACTTGCATACATATTATTACAGGGGCAATGAGATCAACGCCCACTGCAGTCATGGCGACCTCCCATCCACTTGGTGGTTCAGGACAGAACTGAATGGAAAAACACAGAACTAAACACTATACTATCCCACAGGGAATTACCTGGTACACAGAGTAGTCCAATATGGAATGGTACCTGAGCAAGTGTGATTTCGAAAAACTCAGATCTGTTCACAATATGAAGGGGATTCTTACTACAAAATAAACAATTCAGCTTGATGCACATTTAGTTCGCTACTGAATCCAACAATTGTGGTTTTCAAAAAGTACTTTTAAAGGGAATGTTTGATAACCATCAATTATAGTGTTGTGCTAACTTGCATTGTCCATGATAATTATTGAACGCTCTTCTAAATTTGGTAATAACTGGTAATCAAACCAATGGAGTTTTTTTAATTTTTTCCATGGTATCACTATTCTTTGTTTTCTAATAAAAAATTAGGTCTAGCATGAAGTACAATATACCTTCGAATAAAATACGCTTTTTTTTCTCGTTAGATACTCTTTTGACGATGAGCATATGATTTCACTATTGTCTCTCTGTAATGTATATGAATAGCTAATAGTAATCACTCGAATCACATGTACATTGAACCTATGTGAACACTAAATATTGTATCAAGTTATACAATTTTATTAACTTACTTTTCAAGTTTTTTGAACATACTTGCTGCACTTTCTATTTTCGAATCTCATCGTAAATGCAATAATGAGACAATATATTTCTACTTTGCTCCGAAATCTACATGCGCAATAGAAATATTCAATTCAACAATGCTCATGTGCTACAAATATACGAATAATTTCAAAGACCAAACGGAGCTGCCGTTAAACGAAGGACTACCAAGCTAGAGGTCCGGGTTTCAATCCACAATACGACCATATTTTTTTATATTTACTAACACTTTGATCTCATTTCATTCGGTTACTCGATTGGCCGGGTTCTCATCAACTCCGAATGTTATTCGATATGGAGATTTATATTGTTTATATTAGTATATTTTCCTCACATTAGGAGAAAGCATTATGCTCCCTTCATGGTTCCAAATGATCCAATAGATCAATTGATATCGAGGTTGCAGAATATGTTGCCATCAATCTTATGTTGTGTTTCTTTTTTCTCAATATCTTTCCCTTTCAAAGTTGACGTTTTCTATTCCATCACATTCAATTGTCATCATACCATGAAATACTATATATATATATATATATATATATATATATAGATTTGTTGAAAATATAAACAGGATGTTCATAAAATCAGATGTGGACTCATCTGGACTGAAAGATAAACTTTAGTCACTATCTTCCATCGTCAAGATAGTGACTAAAGTTTACTTTCAATCGAATATCACATCTGATTTATGATACATCCTAATTATTTCAACAAATCAATCTATCATACCCATGACTGGTTTAATGCCAGAAAACACTAATTTCAAAGTGTCTCTCCAAAGAAATGATTCTAACTTTTTCCATCTTTGCAAAGTGAGATTGCTCCTTGAAAATGTGTTACCCATTTCTTCCGGTCTTCCTGATGATCGTGGAAGCGTGAAATAGATTTTCGTCGACAAAAATGTATTGAAGACCTAGTGAATGCGATGTCCCTCCTGCGTCAATGTTACGAATGATTTCTGGTGAGTACTCCCTTTTGGAAAACATTCTTCTTTGCCTCATTCATCTTTATGAGTTCTTAATTAAGACTGGAATAGAAAATCAAATAACTATCTGAATGAAAATGCAAATTTTCAATTTCAGATTTTTTCTTTTGAGTTAGGGCCTTTTCAGAATATCTATCAGATGTAGTTCAATGTCCAGCGTGGCTGTGGCTTTAGCCGGGGAAGTAGTTGTTTTCTGTTAGACATTCACAAAAAAAAAAAAACTTCATTTTAATCGTGGATTTTTCAATTCACAGAAAAATATTTCTATCAATATTCAATTGAGAATGTTTCCCTTTTCAATATATATATATATATCCTTTTTCCAAACTCCTCCGTCACAGTAAATGGTATTTTATTTCTGATGATACTATCCGTTATATTATATCAAATCGACGTGCCACACATTCAATATTAACCATGTAATTATCAAAACACGCGTTTATAGAAATATAAAAAAATATCTTTCACGTATTACCACTCAACGATAATATCCGACTTGCATTCGCATATCTATTCTACCGGTCATGTATTATTTTAAATTGAGAGAGAGAGAGAGAGAAAATCACATGGAGAGGACGTAACGCTTTCTTCTTACGTGACGGTTTCTACCAGTGAACACCTACCGCAATCCGAGTGGAGGAATTTTGTTCCAAAGAACACCTGGTGTATTTGGCTTTCATTTCTCACTGGGTAACCATACCTCTGTGTTTCAGACACATCTACAGCCAATTTTTGGGCAATTAGTTGGCGAACTTGAATTAAACAACCTACACTAAGAAAAGGGGGAGGAAAGGTTTGCCATCCCCTCCAGCAATCGACTGCAGTCCTCTCAAGGTCAGAAATGTGTTTTGAAAACCATTCCTGCATTTTCATCATTCCCTACGCGTCTTGTAGGGAATGATGGGATAGAAGAAAATGAATGAACTGATCCAAACTCAAGATGGTACGGTGGTACGCAATCTCCAACAATCCTACCAGTGGATACTAGGATGACTCTGTTTTTTTTCTGTGAGACATGCTAAATGAATTCAAAAGTCAATCATAGAGAAGGAGCCAAGTTCATTGTTGTCATTGCCTAGTAAGATGATGGGTTCGTTGTCTTGGCCACCGATCGATCACCGCGAACAGACCCCGTCTTTCATTTATGAAGTTATCGCATCTTATGAAGCGCTGACCAGGACTGTCAATCGCCTCATAGTCCGAGCTAAGAGGGTTATTTTTTGCCTTATGCGAAAGGAGTACACGCTCATAAATTGAGGGGTGGAACTGGAGAGGCTCACGCTTTGTCCAGCCCTCGACCAGGGTCCTTCATTCGAGTTGATTCATTCTGACTGCCAAATCTAAATTAGTTACTATGTGAGTTGACTCTTCAGGGCCACCCTGAATCTGAATTCACCAGCAGTGACAGAATTACTAAATCCCATCCGCTCAATATTGATACTTGGTGTATAAAGAAACCCACATAGAGTGGAGGAATATGTTCCAGGCATAGCGCTCGGGTATGCCACCTGAGTGACAGAGTTTTACTTTCAACTGACATGTTGGAGGTTTGGGGACCTCAAATATCTCAAATCCATGAGTGAGTATGGGCAGAATCGCCCGGTGACAGATAGATATAAGATCTCCTCATATCAGAATTCGCATCATAAAGCTCTGATAACTGAATTTTCATTTTAACGGGAATCACTACATGAAATAATATGTGCACCGGTTTGCTATCAAACCTCACCTGTTGCAAGCTGCGTTTTAGGACTTGAAAAAGGAGAAACTTTGTCACATATACACAAACATAAAACCCAAACTTGTTTGATTCATTTCGAACAGAACTAACCCCCAAGAAACTGTCCCTACAAAATTTTAAATTCTATAGAAAAACCATCTTCGAACCGGATTCGAATCCATGGTCTTAAGATTACTAGTCTCATGCTCTAAAAAATGAGCTGTCGAAGACCCTGGATTCAACATCTGCATTTCGCGAATTTGATGTTAGTTGAAACATGGAAAGTAAAAATATTAAATGTGAAATCTACGTATGTTGTCAATGGTCATCAAGAACACATTTCACCTATCGCCGAAGTGCCGAATTTGCCGGCTTCAGTCGATGTTCAGGAGGCTCTGATCTCCGGCCACTGAAACCGAGATTATTTTGCCAAATCTAATTACGATAGTGATTATTTTTAATGTCTGTGAATATATAGAAAATAGTAAGGAATTAGTGATATTGACAAATTTTTCTAAGGAAGTTTCCTCTACGCGGCTTGCGGTAGGTGTTGACTAGTAGACATTGTAACGTAAGAAAAAAGCGTTATGCCCCCCTTTCTCTCTCTCTCTCTGTGTGGGTGTCTTTCTATTATATACGAGTATGTGTGACAACTACACTTGGTTTTTACGTATAGAATACCTACCCGGTTCTTCATTTGTTCGCTAAATTGGAGAATAAATCCTGCTTTCTATTCGTTTTTAAAAGATTTTTTTTTATATCAATGACATATATCACAATAAATATATTTGACAACAACAACAGAATTTTCAATACAGGTTTATAAGGACATGAAAACATGTGAATCACACAATCCAGCACATGGTCCTGTCAGAATTGAATGTCAACGCATTAAATTCCTAATGGGGTAAAAAGGAAATGCAAAATTGACGGTTAGAATGACAGCGGATAGAAGGACCCCAAGATGGGGTTCCATCGCCTTTGCTGTAATCATGCCAGGGATAATCAAGGAATTACGACTCAAGGTTACGATGGTGACCTAGTTGTCACTGTCAAGTGCAAACATGATAATATCCAATCGCATGCAGGCAGCCCCAAATATAATCAGAAGCTGAAGCGCAGAAGTGGGACTAGATGTAAATCCTAGCAAAACAGTGCTGGTTCCATTCACAGAGAGGGGTAAGTATGAACTGAACGCCCCAACACTGAATAGAACTCAGCTAACTTTTTCCAATGAGGTCAAATACCTGGGCGTCATAGTCGACCAGAGACTAACATGAAACAGTCATATTGAAAATATTATCTCCAAGTTTACATCGGCAACCTGGATGTACCGCAGAGTTTTTGGCAAGACATTGGGCTTGGTGCCGAAAATGATATACTGGTAATATCAAACGATCATCAAACCCATGGCCAAAAACCCAACTGCACTCGGCCCAAGTCAAGCTGCAGACAGTGCAGAGGTAAGCCTGTCTGGTAATCACAGGGGAAATATTCACGTAACTCACTTCAGCACTAGAGGTAATGCTGAATATTCCGCCACTGCACTCGTGTGTAGAGAAATAATCAGCAAAAATTGCCTTCGGCCACCACCAGGTATCAAACTTGAAGGCTGGAAATCCCATTGGATATCTGAAGATTCTGGAAAATATTCCCCTAGATTCCAAGTACAAGCCATCAGATATTGAGCCAGCTAGGTACGACTCTGAAGTGCATTATGAAGTGGTTATGAACAACCACCATATATTCACAACGAATGGCCCTCGAATAGAAAAGAATGCATCAGCATGGTATACAGATGGTTCCAAAATGGACGAAAGGGCTAGAGTGAGAGTGACGGCTCCTAATTTTCGGCTCTCAAAATCCCTAGGCAAAGCCCCAACAATTTTTCAAGCAGAAACCCATGCTATAGAAATTCGCGCCCAAGAATGCATTGGAAGAGGCTTCAGGGGGGCAAATATCTATATCCTATCAGACAGTTGAGCAGCACTTAAAAGCTCTTAGGTTACACACTCGTGAGTCTAGACTGACTTGGGACTACAAACTCTCCCTATGACGATCAGGTTACTCTGATGTGGGTGTCAGGTCACAAGGGAATCGAAGGCAATGAAGAAGCGGACAGCCTCGCCAAGGAAGGCGCAAACAGTCAATTTTCTGGCCCGGAACAATTTTGTGTTTTTTCCGAAGCCCACATCAACGGAGAGTTTGGGCGCCGTGAAGCTAACCGAATTAAAACCCACTGGAATGAGGTTCCAGGGCATAGACAAGCGCAAAGGCTCTTGAGCCCATCGTCGAAGGAAGCTGAACAGCTTCTCGAGTTGGCCAAGAAAGATTTGAAACTGGTTACGAAACTGCTCACTGGATATTGTCCTCTGAGGTATTACCTCAAAAAATTGATAGATCAGACAGTGAACTGTTCCGTTACTGCGAAAACTTTGCTGAAACTGCAGAACACCTGTTTTGCGACTGCCAAGCGCTGTTTTGCAAAAGCCTCGAAGGGATTTTACTAACGTCCTCAGACATCAGGTAGCTAGCTCTCAGGAAACTGAGACGCTTCGCAAGGAGTCTCGGAATTCCGGGCCTTGAATAGATGAAGGGTTATGTACAAAAGACCTTACAGGTCGAGATACGGAGAGGCTCCTACAATCTACTGTTCCACGAGTTAATGGCTCAATAATGTCACCATATTTCTTGGATTTTACGGGTTTTCTGACAGAAAGGGGTGTTTATTTCTGATGAATACCGTAGACAGAGTTATTTTAATATATCCACGTGTTTTTAATAACTTAGAATCTCAATATGTAATTTATTTTCACAAATAATACTTGATACTAAAATATTTATTTTGATATTTGTTTGTTATTTCCACATCTATTTGGTATTAAAATAATATTTTTTGACGCGGAATTATTTTTTTTTATTTTTATCACTTATATATATTAATTATATATCTATATATGTTCGGCGTATGACATTACGTTGCACCATGGATGGCCGTACTGCAAATAGAAAAGTAACGAAAGTGATCAGTTATTGTAACGTTGTACTAAGAAACTAGGAATGTGCGTCGACTCTTCCAATAACTTGGACAAAAACTGGGCTGGAGTGGGAGTTTGTTCTCCGTAAAATTTCAGTATTCTTGGTTTTTCTACTGTATGATTTTTTATTTTAATCAGAAAATTGACCTTTGTTTGTAAAAAATTTTTTTTTTTTATGTTCCGGTTCCCACGAAAAGGGATATCCTGTAATGTTCAGAGAACATCGTGGAAACCAAGGAAAAGAAGGTAGGGGTTGGTGTTCTTCTTAAATTTCTGGAGGTTGTATGCCTCGAGAAACACCTCCCTAGGCAATGAGTTCCAAAGCCTTGCTGTTCGTTGGATGAACGAGTCTTTGGAAAGTGATGTTCTGCAGGTCTCCAAAGTGACCACTAAGGGGTGTGATGACTGAACTTGACGGGTTAGTCTCGAAGAGACTGCCAAAGCAGGAACGATTGTTGATATTTCAGAAGAGCATCGCCCATAATAATATCTATAAAATAGAGACAAATCGCCAACTTTTCTACGGTGTTCCAGACAAGTGAGCGAGTTTGTAAGCGAGGCATCACCGACGAGACGGATTGCCCTTTTTTGGACAGAATCCAATAGCCTCAGGATATGTTTAGGTGGCGCGCTCCAAATATGGGAACAGTATTCCAGGACAGGTCGGATCTGTGCCTTATAGATCATAAGCAGCTGAGTGGGGGTGAAATAGCTCTTGGCACGAAACAAAAAACCAAGTTTTTGGGATGCACTTTTGGCAATGGACCTCACGTGATTTTCCCAGGAAAGGTTATTGCTGATAGTAATACCAAGCATCGATATGGATGACTTCAGTGGTATGGTTACTCCTGACAAAGTTATGTTAGGCACAGTGAGATCGGCTTTTCTAGAGGAAAGACATGCTTGTGTTTTGTTTGCATTGAATTCTACCAAGTTATTAGATCCCACTCGTGAATTGTTGCTAGGTCCATATTTATATTATTAACATTTCTTCCTCGTTCATTTCTGGTTTCACGGGCTGATATAGGGGCCCTGGAAGAAAAAGTGGTATGGAGGGTACTATCATCGGCAAAGCTGTGTACTGGACATGAAGTTGCTTTCAACAGGTCGTTGATGTGAAGTAGAAATAGTGTTGGTGCGAGAATAGATCCTTGCGGAACACCAGCATTTATGAGTAGAGTGTCAGATGAAACTCCATCGACCACTACATGGAGAGACCTGTTTGAGAAAACTAGCAAGCAGAGAACACAGCTGAGGGGGCAAGCCATAAGACGGAAGCTTGGCGAGGAGTCCCTGGTGCCAAACTCGATCGAACGCCTTGGAGATATCTAATGCCACAGCTAAAGTTTCTCCATACTTTTCAATAGATAGCTGCCATATATGTGAGACGTAAGCGAGCAGGTCACCAGTTGATCTCTGATTGCGGAAGCCATATTGCCTATCGTTGACAATTCGTGAGTCTTCCAGATATTTCATGAGCTCGATGTTGATGGTTTTTTCCATGACCTTTGAAATAATAGATAGCAGTGCGATAGGTCTGTAGTTGCTAGGTAGGGCCTTTTGCCTTTTTAGGACTGGCTGTTCTCTTGCAATTTTCCAATTGGACGGAAATACCCCCAAATTGTAAGAGTGGTTGAACAACTTGCAAAAAACAGGTGTTATTTCGGCGGCACATTTCTTGAGAACAATCGGCGGGATTCCGTCAGATCCACAGGCTTTGTTGGTGTTGAGACCCAACAAAATCTTTCTGATAGTACGTTGGCGAAAGGTGATCTCGGGCATGTGACTGTCAATAGGTGTAATGTTCGGGGTTGTTTTCCCGGTCGAGTCAGAGTGGAATTTCCAGCAAATAGGTGCGCAAAGATATTGGCTTTTTCCTGGGCAGTCGTTGCTAGTGTTCCATCTTCTTTGGTTAGAGGAGGAAATGAGCTGAAAGTGAAGTTTCTTCCCACAGCTTTGGCGAAAGACCAAAATGAACGGGATCCGTTAGGACATTCAGCAAGTTTTGATCTTATTTTGGCATTGTGGGCATCTTTTGAGCATTCTATTGTCTCTTTGCATATGCCTCTAGCCTCGACATATGCTGCTCTGGTCTCAGGGCCCGGATTTTTCAGCCATCGATGGTATGCTGCCTGTTTGGAAGCCACAGCTCTAGAGCAGTTTCTGTTGAACCAGGTCTTATCGGATGTTCTTCTTACGGTATTCGGTATGTAAGTTTGCATCCCCAACATGATGATTTCAGAAATTGTCTCAGCACATCGTGTTGGATCTACTGAAGAGAAACAAACTCTCTTCCATGGAAACGCTGAGAAAAACATACGAAGACCTTCCCAGTCGGCCGAATTGTAATGCCACATGAGACGGGTGGTATTGTGCAGCTGATGGTAAATGGAAAGAGCATGTTGTGGAGATGAGGGTGTGATCAGAGTTTCCAAGTGGGGCACAAACTTCTATTCTATACGGGTCAGGATTGGTGGTGAGGAAAAGATCTAGTGTATTGGCAGACTGGTTGTTGACATCAGGGATGCGGGTTGGTAGCTCGACCAGTTGTTCTAGACCATGAGTGATGGCGAAGGCCTCGGCTTGACGACCCGCATCATCTGTTTTGTTAGAGAATTTGAGCCAGGCAGCGTTATGTACATTAAAGTCTTCCATGATTATGGTTTCAGCTGTTGGATGGTTCTCCTAAATGTAGTCCAGTTTGAGTGATAAAAACTCAAAGAGGCCGTTATATGAAGGTTCGTCAGGTGATAGGTAAAGGCAGCAGAGGAACTTAGTCAGTTTGGTATCAGATAGCTTGAACCACATCACATCAAAGTCTTTCGGTTCCAAACTCTCTTCACGCTGGCATGAAAGGTTAGCCTTAGCGTAAAGGCAGACTCCACCTTTGAACCTGAATCGAGAATGGAGTTCGTAACCAGGACAAAGCATATGGACCTTGTTGGTGAACGAGTTTACTTGTGTTTCTGTTAGAGCCAGAATATCCGGTTTTTTCGTCTGTAGGTGATGGTGGACGTCATTGATGTTCTTGTTGAGTCCGCGGATGTTGCAGAAATTAATCTTTAATGTTGAGTCCCCTCGAGTACCTCTCGCCCAGAAATCCGAATGGAGAGGTATTTTGCTTCCGGAGTGTTTTACTCTAGGAGACTTCATCATTATTACTATTAGGATGCACCTGAAAATAAAGGAGGAATTGGGGAAAAGGAAAGAGGGAGACCGGAAAGTATCGACCGAACACTGAAACATGGAATGATCCATTTCACAGCACACAAAGTCGATATGGTGGTATTTCACCGGGCGATGAGACCATCTTCCACCTACGGTTATCCTTTTAGTCGCCTCTTACGACAGGCAGGATTTACCATGGGGCTATTCTAAAGCCGACCCCATACAGAGAAAGAGAGTTTGTAAGAGATACATGTATTCCAATGTTTAAGTTATAAATAACGCAAAAAATGAAATTTGGTGAAAATAAAAATAATTTGAAAAAAATGCGAACAATAATTATGTGTGGTTATGGTCCCCGGAGACCGACGCTGAGCTAGTCACTTCTGTTGTGCGGAATGATGAACAGACTCCTGTACAGAAATTACCGCCTTGATTGATATATTCTAGTTTGGATGTATATTTATTGTATTTCATACTAGATTCAACCGGTATAGGGCGCGGGAGAACTATACCGTACCTAATGAATTCAGCTTGATTTTAGCTTCCGCAGTCAACGCGTTAATATCTGACAGAAAATCTCACATATGGTATGTTTTATGATAATTCCTTTATATTCTAGTATTCGACTTAGTAGAATGAGTATTTTGATAAAATACATAATTTGTTTGAACCGTCTTTTCCAAACGCATATAAGATTCGTACAAAAGCTGTGTGTTTATTATTCCTGAAAGCATTTCTCATAAGGGAAAGAAGTGTTCAATTACAGTTCATAAATCAGACCCACTTGAGAATGCCACACAGAGTATTTTTGGATGAATCATGTCTATTTGATTTGTGTTTTTGTCTAGGTTTATCTAGCGGTAAACTCAGCACTCCCACTCAAAAGTAAAACCAAAGGAAATCAATTCAATTCCACATTTGTTCTTGTAAAAAAATATTTTGGTGTAGGTAGTGGATTTGTGAGGGCATCAGCCAATTGTTTAGTATTACGTATTACTTCATTTTGTAATATGTTTTCACGTGTGAAATGATATTCGTGGTTTGTGAGAATCTTTGCTATACAAATGCAGCCATAATTGTCTTCGAATATTGTTATTGGTGATTCATTTAGAAATGTTTACTGGTTAGCAAATTTCTGAACCATATGGTTTCTTTCACATATTCAAAGAAGGCCATATATACTGCTTCCGTTGAGAACGCAGCTACTGAGGTTTGCCTTTTTGAGTTCCAAGAAATCATTCAGTTCTCGAAGGCTTTGAATAGGTACCCTTTTTCTATCCTATCATTAGTATCCTAGTCAGAATCCACATAAAATTCAATAATATTGACATGATTATTTTTGCATTTATAAGTTAATTTAAGGTATATAGAAAGTTAAATAAATCTCAAAACCCTTTTCATGCATGTCCAAAGTTCTCTACTACTTTTACTTTGGAACCTGCTTGGAATGTTTATTGCTATACATAGATCTGGGCGTATGCATACAAGGAAAATTCAGAATTCCAGCGCTATCTAATTAGTGATAGTTTCATTTATTTTCGAGAGACGTTTTTACAGGCTAACATTGGGCCATATTATTTTTGGTTAAAACTGTGTTCAAACAGTAGCTTTGATCCAGCGTTACCATATTCTCTGATATTTGAATGTGTATGCCTAGAAAGTATTTGTTTCATTTTCAATTGATTCTTCAAATGATCTTTGAATCCTGACATTGCCTCGCTGTCTCATCTACAAATCGAAATATCATCGACATTAAAGATAACGTAAATATTTTATTTTATCTGTCTAGTATATACAAACATGGATCAGTTGAAAAACTCTTGAAGTTAAGCTCTTTAATTGTTTTGTCAGAATGCTCATACCATCATCTTGAGCATTGTTTTGAATTATAAATTGATTTATGCAGTTTGCATATTTAATTTTTGTCTGAATTTATTCCCACGGGAATTTTCATGCAAATTTCCTCTTGCAAAAAGCCATTCAGAAATGCAGTATTTTCGGACACATAATACTATATTCTTCAACGAGCGTATAATTATAGCTATTTTTCTCGAGGATGAACATTTCGAAACGAGCTGTAGGCGAGTTTCGAAATTATCCGAGAAAATAATAGCTATCATTATAGGCGAGTAGAAGACTATACTTTCTCTACAACTATACGATAGTCAGAATTTCAATGCAATCCTAATATCATTTATGGAAATAATAGATACATTCATTCATTTTGAATTCCAGATTTATTTTATGGAATGATATATCTTCCACAACGATGACGCCTTATATTTCTCAGAGAGTTCTGTAAAATAAGCGAGAAAGGCATTTTCCGAGAATGAATGGGCCTGTTTCAAGTTTCGCCAATCCATGAACTCTGCGTATGTCTTCGAATATTGCTTTTTTGCTTTTTCCGGCAATAAGTTCAGAGTTGCTGTTTTCGCCGTTTCCAATAAATTCGGTGATGTACTCGTACTCGTTATTCTCACTATTACTGCTTTCCAAACGACAATGAATAATTTTATAGTTTGTGATCGTGTCAGATCAAAGTTAAAACTAAGAAAACAGTCAATCTAACATTCGCGAAAGCAAAGCCGTGACACGTCGAATGAAGCAAAGCCTTCTTGAGAAATTTGTTTGGTAGATTTGCTGTTCTATTAATTAGTCTAGACCTCTCAGTTCCCGTGGATCCTGAAAATTCGGAATCTGTGATTGGTCGAGTGTTGTTGAATAATGAGTTAAGATCCACGGTGTCTTGGAATCATCTTCATTCATCAATTAATAACCAAAAAAAAATTCAAGTTGGCGGCTTTAAGATGGCGGACGAGTTTTGTGATTATGGTCTGATTCGATTCAAAATTGGTATGGGGGGGTTTTCGGGGTCAGAGATTATGTATTTTCTGTCAAAATAAATAAATTTAGGATGACGGCTCCAAGATGGCGGATGAGTTCTGTAATAATGGTCCGATTCGATTCAAAATTGGTATGAGGGAGTTTTCGGAGTCGAAGATTATGAAATCTTCGTCAAAATTCATGAATTCAAGATGGCGGCCTCGAAATGAAAAACGAGTTTTCTGATTATGGTCATATTTCATTCAAAATTGGTATGTACGGAATCCTCAGGTTTGGATATTATGAATTTTTTGTCAAAATCTATGAACTGAAGATGGCGACTTCAGGATTTATGCTCAAAACTTACAGGAAAGAAACCTGGTAATAACGATGCTCTATTAGAAATGAACAAAATGAGGCAAACTCACTAAAAAGCAAAAAATGAAATAACTAATAAAAAAACTTTTTGAGAGCAAGCTTTTATTTAAGCCATGTACTAGAACGTATAAAATAAATTCAGGTCATCGCTGATAATGATTTAATAATTTTTTGTTGAATTATTTGGTTTCGAAAGCTTGTTTCGCGAATTGTAATAAAATCAATACTTCGATAAGTTTTCTTCCAACCATTCATTGTCCATTGAAATTGATTGGTACATACTTTCTTGTTGTAGGAATTGAATACTTTGACAAGTTCTTACTTACCAACCAATCACTGTCCAATGAAATTAATTGGTACCTACTTTTATGAACACTTCGCGCGACAAGCTTTTTGAAACCAAATAATTCAACAAAAAATAATTAAATCATTGTCGGCGATAACTTAAATTCATTTTATACGTTCGAATACACGTCTTATATAAAAGCAAAAGTTTTTTTATTATTTATTTCATTAAAATTCGTCCCGTCGACCATTACGTTGCGAGCTACGGGAATACTTTCCATTTACACATTCCACACTTTATATCCATCAGGAGCATTTTTCACTAAGATTGTCTCAAATGACTTTCCGTCATATTTTATTTTATTAGTTTCAAGAAGAGCATAAACCGAGTACCTGAAGTTTTTTTTTCATCTTGGCCTTTTATTATGCCACACGTAAAAATCATCGCACGCCCTCTTTCTGTAATTGTGCGATTCATCCGCTCTACTTCACCATTTTGTTGAAGTGCATGTGGTACATTTTGAAGGAAAGTAATGCCATTCTGGAAACAATTTTCTTGGAAATATTTCAATAAATATTCACTTCTGATCAAAACTCTAATGAATATGTCACTGTATGAAGTGTAAAATCGTTGATGAAGATTACGAAATAGTTTTTTTTTTATCGATTGTAGGAGATGATATTGGACTACAAACGCACTATGAATCATGAATGAAGGTCGTTCCACATGGGTGTTTTCTGAATTTTAGAATGGCAATCTAGTTAGTTTTCCATATATACAAGTTTCACGTAATGAAATATTTTCTGGATATGGTTAACACCTTTCATTTCAAGATTTAATTTTACTGAATGATTGGCCATTACGATGCCTTAATTGTTCATGCAATATCTGGTAGTTAGCAGTGTTCACCATATAATTGATATTCCCATGGTCTTTAGGCATTTAAAAGTCTATGCATATCAAACCATACATGGGCTAACCTGTTACAACGATGACATTGTTCTTTTCAATTCACACGCCATTTTTATCGCAAACGAGGAACTGAAATGAGGTTTTCCGTTACATCTATAGATCCTCTTATTGTTGCGGTAACAGTAGTGCCATTTCAGCTAGAGTGATTTCTATGAGAGTGGGTATATCGTAGTATTTTGTGAACAAGTCCTTTTTGTTCACGATATTATCAGTTACTCCAGAGTCTAGCAGGAATGATGCATCTCCAGTACATTTTTGTATTGGAACGATTATGACCCATCATAAAAGCAAAACCTTTGTCTTGATCCAGTGTTGGACATTTAATGTGGAAAGTGCTGTTTGCCCCCTTTTTGATTTGTTTTGTGGTTTGCTTTCATTTTGAAGGAATTGTGTTCTGTTTTTGGAAAGAAGTGTCATAACTGCTCTCGTTAATGAAACGGGGGACTTAATTTGACAGTACAAAGACCAATCTCAAATCGTTTCGAATAATAGTACAATTAGGACTTGTAATAATATATATATATATATATATATATATATATATATATATATGTATTTTCTAAAATATAAAAACAGCTATTGATACACCTGGTATAATTTACTGAGAAAACATGTATAGAAAGTCAAAATGAGATTGAATAAACAATAATTTAAAATGAGAAACAATATGAGCTGACAATTAAAATAACTGTTCTTCAGTTATTTTAAACATTTGATAATAATTTCACTTTTGTTGAATCAATAATTTCTTCTACTATGAAATCAATAATGCAATATTTTCTTATTACACTATACATATATGCCTTCCAAAAAATTTTTTTACCCTCCACTGAAGTAATGCACAATATTTTAATTAAGACTAAATTATTCCGTTTTATTTCCGAATTATATTACGCGTACACTTGTTGCAATATGATTATTTAGCTTCTTGATAAATATTAATTCCTTTCATTTAGTTATTACTGAGATGAATTCTGATGCGTTACACTTTCACTATGATTCTGCATATGGTTGATTAATTTGCTACTTCAGTTAATCTGAACGGAGTCTACGCTTACTTAACGTAGGAAGATGAGACTTCATCTTCTCTAATTGAAATTAAACTTTACTTCTAGTCGCTTCATAATGAAGCCGAACTAGCTCTGTACTGACTGACTCGTTCGACAACTGGATTCTGAATGAAGAGAGGAGAGAGAGTTCTAGTATGGAGAATCTTATATATATAGTGTTGGTATTCAAACGATGCCGCCCTAAAACAATAAAATTATATTTAATGAGTCGGCAAGTTGCCTCGAGTGAGTTGACACGCCGCCATGATATATCACCAAGCCTATTATCGCTTCCAATAGACCACGGGTCATTCATCTGTCCCGACGTACTATTAGTTATGAATGTCTGAAAATATGGTTGGAATTTCGATTGAGGTGCCGACACAAATGATAGGGAAAGTATCGACTTTATGAGTGTCATATAATTTTACTATTAATGCGACCGTTTTTATTTCGAACGAAAATTGATTTATTTTATTGACATTCTTCAGTTTCAGTTTACATATGGCTATATTTAAAATACTTGATAAGGAGTGCTCATAACAGAAGTTCCTTCACGTGGATTGTGGTACGTGTTGACTGGTAGAAAAACGTTATCCCCCCTCTATGCGACTTTCTCTCTCTCTCTCTCTCTCTCTCTCTCTCTCTCTTTCTCTCTCTCAGATATTTTTGTTTCTTCTATATTTCTACATAACGTGTGTTTAAATGATTATATCGTTTTTTGGACATAATTTCTGATGTTTTTTATATGCCGAAGTTGGATTAATGCTATACATTGAGAATTTCACGCAAAAACCCGATGAAATTGCTCCTAATGATGAAGATTATCCAATGAGATTGGTGCTTCGTTGATCATTCTCTCCTGCAGCGAATTAATATACGATAATACCACGTGCTTGATATCCATGGTAACTGGAATTCTGAGCATAACTGACGTTTGAATATTATTTCGCTTTCGAAATATCAGTCGGTGATTCCAACGAGAAATGGAATCCAGTAAATGGGGAACTGCCACAAATGAGCAAACAAATTCGAAAATGGTATTTCAGAATTGTTCATTCAATGTTCAAGATTCCAATTTTAATGAATTTCAATTGTCTATATATCTAAATGAGTTAAAATAAATAATTCCTAGTTCCAATTATTGGTGCGAAAAAAAAGCAAAAATTGTGAAATTCTCATACGAAATACAACTCGTGTCGATAAAATTACCCCGAATATTCTTCTCCTTCACAATAACTCGTTATCATGAAATTTTACGCAATACAACTCGTGCCACGCACTCGTATTTCCAAATTTTATAATAACTCGTCAAGTGAAGTCGAAGAATAATCGGCAATTTTATCGGCACTTGTTATATTATACATGCATATGTGGCACGTTAATTTGATATAACCTACCGAAAAGTATCATCAGAAATGAAATATCTTTTACTGTGGCGGAGGAGTTTGGAAAAAAGATATATAGGTATAGTATTGAATGGAATAATGACAATTGAATGTGATGGACTAGAAATCGTCAACTTTCAAAGCGAAAAATATGGATAAAAAAGGAACACGAAATGGTGAATACATGAGATTGATGGGAACATATTCTGCTACCTTGATATCAATTGAGAGAGCATTACGGTTTTTCCTCACGCGACGAAACTATACAAATATAAACAATCTAAATCTCCATATCCAATTACATTCGGAGTTGATGCAAACCTGGTCAATCGAGTAACCGAATGAAATGTATAGAAAAATCGAATTTAAACGGTTTTCTTCACATAAAGGATTCAATATAAAATTGAACCAGAGAAAGGTAGATCTCAGGTGAAAAACAACTACTTTCCTGGCAAATACCACGCAGAACGTTGAATGATATTCACCTGAAAATCCATGCATACTTCCATATAATATCAATGGACATTGAATGCAAATGTTTCTTTCTGATAAGCTGATTATGTTTAATTTATATCGTGTTCACCTAACCATCCGCATACCGGTTTCAGGCTTCTTGGCCCTCATCAGTACGGAGTAGTCAACCAGCCAAAGGTCAAAAGAACTCTGGCTGAAGTGAGACACAACGTAAACAAACCATCATCGATCTTGTAACACCTATAGGTACGCCGGAAAAGATAAACTTTAACTGGCGGTACCTAGTGACAGAAAGAATCTTTTCCGGCGTACCTATAGGTGTTACAAGATCGATGATGGTTTGTTTACGTTGTGTCTCACTTCAGCCAGAGTTCTTTTGACCTTTGGCTGGTTGACTACTCCGTACTGATGAGGGCCAAGAAGCCTGAAACCGGTATGCGATTGTTAGGTGAAGATATAAATTAAACATAATCGAGCTTATCAGAAAGAAACATTTGCATTCAATGTCCATTGATATTATATGGAAGTATGAGATTTTCAGGTGAATATCATTCAACGTTCTGCTGTATCAAATTGTTTCACCTGAATCTACTTCTGGTTCAATTTATATTGAATCCTATTAACCGTTAAATTCGATTTCTATTCATTCACTTCACATGGCACTCATCTCTCACTATATGCTAGCCGGGCTTGCCACTCCTACTGAGAAGGAATCTTTATTTAGAAACCTATCGAGGTGGGAGATTTTCGAGTGTTTCTTTCTGTCACTAGGTACCGCCAGTTAAAGTTTATCTTTTCCGGCGTACCTATAGGTGTTACAAGATCGATGATGGTTTGTTTACGTTGTGTCTCACTTCAGCCAGAGTCTTTTTGACCTTTGGCTGGTTGACTACTCCGTACTGATGAGGGCCAAGAAGCCTGAAACCGGTATGCGGATTGTTAGGTGAACACGATATAAATTAAACATAATCGAGCTTATCAGAAAGAAACATTTGCATTCAATGTCCATTGATATTATATGGAAGTATGCATGGATTTTCAGGTGAATATCATTCAACGTTCTGCGTGGTATTTGCCAGGAAAGTAGTTGTTTTTCACCTGAGATCTACCTTTCTCTGGTTCAATTTTATATTGAATCCTTTATGTGAAGAAAACCGTTTAAATTCGATTTTTCTATTCATTTCACTTCACATGGCACTCATCTCTCACTATATGCTAGCCGGGCTTGCCACTCCTACTGAGAAGGAATCTTTTATTTAGAAACCTATCGAGGTGGGAGATTTTCGGAGTGTTTCTTTCTGTCACTAGGTACCGCCAGTTAAAGTTTATCTTTTCCGGCGTACCTATAGGTGTTACAAGATCGATGATGGTTTGTTTACGTTGTGTCTCACTTCAGCCAGAGTTCTTTTGACCTTTGGCTGGTTGACTACTCCGTACTGATGAGGGCCAAGAAGCCTGAAACCGGTATGCGGATTGTTAGGTGAACACGATATAAATTAAACATAATCGAGCTTATCAGAAAGAAACATTTGCATTCAATGTCCATTGATATTATATGGAAGTATGCATGGATTTTCAGGTGAATATCATTCAACGTTCTGCGTGGTATTTGCCAGGAAAGTAGTTGTTTTTCACCTGAGATCTACCTTTCTCTGGTTCAATTTTATATTGAATCCTTTATGTGAAGAAAACCGTTTAAATTCGATTTTTCTATTCATTCCACTTCACATGGCACTTATCTCTCGAATGAAATGTGTTGAAAATGTTAGTACTCTCAACACACATAAACTATGAATAAATATAAAAAAAATATGGTCGCGTTGAGAATTGAACCCTGGACCACTGGTTGGGAGTTCCTCATTTCACGGTAGCTCCGTTTGGTTTCTATTGCGCATGTAAGATTTTGGAGCAAAGTAGAAAATAAATTTATTTGTTTCAAATAATACGTGAGTTATATTGTCTCATTATTGCAATTTTGCAATGAAGATTCGAGAAATCGAAAGTGCAGCAAGTATGTGTAATTCAAACTTGGAAAAGTAAGTTAATAAACTTGTATAACATGATAAAAGTATTTACTGTTCACATACGTTTAATGTACGTGTGATTCGAGTGTTCACTATTTATATACATTACAGAGAGACAATAGTGAAATCATATGCTCGGCTTCAAAAAGAGTATGGAAACAGGAGAAAAAAGCGTAAGGAACTCCGTTCCTGACGGGGTCCCCCGACCGCACATGAATTTTATTTAGTATGAGGTTGATTTTCCTTCGTTGGTGTGAGAACTACTCATTGTATGTTACGCCTTCAGACTTGTTGATATTGTGTCTTCTTCAAGTTTCCCCTCATAATCAAAAAGTCTAGTTTTAAAAAAGGACGGGTTCAAATTATCCCCGCTCAACGTTTCTAATGCTGTAGTTACTTCGTCGTAAGATGAAGGCAGACTAGTAACATATGAAATTCTTATCCATTTCATCCAGTTTAGCTCCAGAAGCGAGTAAATCCGATATGGGGTCATCAAAACGTGTGAAGTTTTGTAAAAATATCATCTCTCCTCTAAACTTGAAACAAAGTAGCATTTTCTTCAACGTCAACTGAGTCGCTGAATTTCTTCTTTCATAAATGGCATCCAAACTCAATCCGCCTCTAGCGGTTGACTGATTTCTTGCAAATACCAAACATAAATCACCTAGGTATTCTATGATAACACATTTCACACTGAAGTTACATTTTCTCCAACTGTCACTGTCACTGTCACCATGAATTTTTTCTCCAACTACGTATAAAATACTCGATTCCGCGAGTAATGACTCAACACGGAATTTCCATAAGAGTACACCATATCGTTCACCATAGTAATCACCCCAACTATTCTCTAATCACATACCTGGAATTTCTAGGCTTCTCCTTATTACCAAAATGAACCGTACTATCGGAACATTTATCTCCATGAGTATCATTAAGGTTTTAGTATCATTAAGGTTTAGTTCGAGAATTCATAGTGATAACACGTACATAGAGTTCTTAGTGGTAACACGTACATTTCAAGATCTGCAATAGTTCGCTATTAATAAGAAAATGGAAGAAATAAACTCGTCAACTCTAGAACAAAAAATCGACATCATATTAAAAACCGTTGTGCAAATGAGTGACGAGCTAAAAACTGTGGAAACCGATGTAAATGAACTCAAGCAAGAAAACGAACAACTGATAACCGAAGTGAATACACTTCACAAACAAATAAATGTTCTTGAATCCTACTCCAGACAAAATCATATAGTATTCTTCGGAATAAACGAAGAAGAAAATGAAGATCAAGTGAAGCCAGATGGCATAATCACTATTATGCATCAAAACCTTAAAAAAAAATACAGAGAAAATACTCACAATTACAAATTTGTATCATATCGTTTTTCCTTAGTAGCTCAAAAAAAAAACATGAACTTGAACAATTCACGGATATCCACAACTATGACACTCGCAACAAAAACAAGTATATTCCATCATAATTAAATTATGCAGTGAACAGAAAAGTCCCTTATATATCGCAATAACAACATTCAATCACCTACCGTCCTCAATAACAGGAATCATTCCTCTAAATATTTTCAAAAATAAGGTCAAACAATTTTTTCAAACCCATGTTTATTACGATATCAGAGAATTCTTCAATGACCACATATGAATCGTTTTTATTATGATAAACATTGTTTTTTTCTATCGTTTAATAATAAAATTCACTAGTCATTATTTCATCAAAACTATGTATATATGCAACCTTTTAATATTGGGAATATGCCCACAAATTTTTTATATATTCTTTTGTTTTCTATTTTCTCTAGTTTCTGTTATTACTTACTTGTCTTTACGTTACCATAATATGTTCTTGTATTCTTGTGAGATATTGTCTCAATTACCTTAGAATACGATAACAGCGATTACTAATTGTTCATATCGTTTAATTGCTTATATGTATGTAGAAAAACGAGTCACAATGAACTACACTTCTCAATAGCTCACATGAGCTTTAGCATAATGAAAATGATTCCATATAAAATAGTATATTTTTGTGTATTTTAACATGTATGTATTCGAGAAATAAATTCTATTCTATTCTATTCTACATGTGCCTTTATGTATTACTTCTCATGAAAAAAATATATCTTTGCTCAAAAGATCAAAGTGCCTAACAAAAGATATGGATCCCTCCATAAGAGACTATAACCACGACTCGATAAACTCATGCATCATCACTGATCTTAAAGACTTCGAAAAAATATCCTTGAATGAATTTAAAATTATTCACACCAATATTTGAAGCATCCAGAATTTATCAGTATTTCTCAGTGACTTAGTAGTGAACATTGATGACATAATATTATCAGAAACTCATAAAATTCACCAAATATTTTTTTTTTCAAAATGAATGGCCAATTCATTTCATACCATGAAGGTGTTCTGAATGAAAATGATGGAGTGATAATACTCGTCAGGGACGATCTTGAATTTTCTCACAATATCCGCGATAGAGGTGAAGTAAAAGCTTTTCAACTCAAAATACAGGTCAATAAACAAACAAGTATTATAACTAGTGTATAAATATCTCCAAATACCTGTATTCTGTAATTCAATTCAGAGCTATCGAAATATTTGCAGAATGTTGAAAAAAGTGATATACACATGTTCGCAGAAGATATGATCATAGATTTACTATCGTATTCTGACCACGTAGAGAATTATAAATTTTGTATGAGTATCTATGGGTTTTTGCCACATATAAATACCTATACTCGTCCAGAGCGCAACACTTGTATTGACCACTATTTTGTAAAAACCTCCAAAACAGAAGTGGAATCCTACATTTTTCAGAAAAACATAACAGATCATTGTCCAATAGGATTGACCATCGAAACAGCCTTCAAATTCGAAATTCCCGCCACCACTAGCAAATATAAAAAATACACCAACTATGATAAACTGAGATCGGATCTGAGAAATGAACAGTGGATCGGTGTTCATGACCAACAAAATCCAGATGAAATCACAACAAATTTCATAAATAAAGTCAAATTCAATTTAAAAAGAAATACGCAAATGATCAAGCTCAAAAAACATGAAACAAATTGCCGAAAAAAATGTATCACGCCTGCATAATATACATCAATTGAAAATAAAGATGAAATGTACACAAATTTATCGAAAAACCCTAATAACAAAATACTAAGAGAAAAACCCGTACAGAAATGAACTAAATAGCTTATAAAAACGGCTAAAAAGTACTATACAAATAGAACTATAAACTCTAGCAAAAATAATTCGAAAGCTCTTTGGGAATGTGAGAATGATGTCTGCAAAAAAACTACAGTGGAAACAAGGATAGAGAAAATTGAAATCGAAAATGGGCAAATTGAACAGGTTAACAAAATTATAGCTATTAATTTTAACAAACACTACAGCACCATAGGAAAAACAGTTGCCAATAAATTGCTATTACCTTATGATTTCAGAAAACCAAATGCTAATTTGGAAAGCACCATGCTACTGATGAGATGGAAGTTTTAAACACTATTATGGATCTTAAACCTAAAAAATCACCTGGACTTGATCTAATACGCTCAGAAACATTGAAAGAAATATCAAATGAAATAAAGCATTCACTTGCCTATGTGATAATAAGATGTTTTGATGGTGCCAAAAATATTGAATTATTGAGCCCTTATATGAAAGCGGAAATAAGTTGAAGATAGTCACTTACATACCTATTTCTTTTATATCAAATATTGCGAAGGTTATTGGAAAACTATTAGAAGTAAGAATATTGAGTTTTTCAAATAAACATAAAATATTGTCATGTTCACGGTTCGGTTTCAGAGAGGAAAGGTCGACAGAAGATGCAACATATCAATCAACATCCAGCAAATATAATGGGTTGAATAAAAAGAAACATTCTCTATGCATCTTTGTAGACTTGTTCAAAGCATTTGATACCATCTGCCCCGAAATATTGTTGAATAAACCATCAAACTATGGCATGAGGGGAAAGGTTTAATCAGATTTTGAAACAGTATTTTTCAAACCGGGAACAAATCGTCGACATTAACGGAACTATCAGTGACCGATGAAAGTGAGATATGGCCTACCACAGGGAACATTCCTAGGACCACTTTTATTTATTATTTACATGAATAGTATTTTTAATCTTGAAACTCAGGGAAACATTCACAGTTTTGCTGATGGCACAGCTAGTATATACGATTCTTGGAAAGTTTTCAAAACAAAAGCCGAAACCGACATTGCTAAAATTGATGAGTGGTTCCAATGCACAGACACAATAAACTGCCCCTTAATTTAGATAAGACGAAGTACTTACCATTCACCTCATATTCCAGTTGTTTACCCAATATGGGTAGGGTGCGGAATTAACTGCGAAATCCCAGAAGGCCACTCTATCAAATATCTAGGTATTGTAATTGATAGACACCTGAGATGCGATTCCCAAATACAAAATATATTCAGAAAGTTGAGAGGACTTCTATACAAAATTTAATACCTCAAAGACTTTCCAGACATTAACCACCTGAAAGTTTCATACTATGATTCAGTACAGTCTCAGTTGTCTTACGGAATCATAGGATGGAGAGATGTGAACGACTGTTATTTGAAAAAGTTGTCATACAACGATGGATACTCAAAATAATTTCCACTTATAATCTCCCTGGAGCATGAATTATTGCCAGGAATTTTTTCAGTACATGAATTTTTTGAAAATAATCACGAGTCGCAAAGCGACGTGGGATGATTTTATTTAAAAATTCATGTACGAGACAAATTTCCCGCAATTAGTTCAAGCACGTGGGGGATTCGGTAAAAAAATGTTATACATGAATCATATTTAAATAGAAAACATCAAGTAAATATCTATTTTGACGTTATTCACAAATAAATACAAGGCTGTGTGTAATGGGAGTTTTGGGGGAGATTTTTTTCTGATTTTCCCCGTTCCCTAGTAAAATGAAATATAAAATATCAGATGAACTATTATGTAAAATTAATTGATAACATACAATTTTCTCACTAGGTTTCAGGAAAATGTTAATATTGACTTAAAATTAAAGTGGATACGTTCGTATTGCGGGAGATATTTTTTGATTTTTCCCGTGCCCTAGTAAAATAAAATATATAATATCAGATACATTTTTATATAAAATTGGTTGTTTTCATACAATTTTCTCACTGGTTTCAGGGAAATGTCAATATTGATTAAAAATAAAAGTGGATGTTCGTATTGCGCGATATTTTATTTTTATTTTTCCCGTGCCCTAGTAAAATAAAATTTATAATATCAGATACATTATTATATAAAAATAATTGATTTCATATAATTTTCTTACAAGGTTTCAGGGAAATGTCAATATTGACTACAAACAAAGGTGATATACAGCAAAAAAAATATAACTATACCTATACATATATACTTAAATATTTTTCATATTCTTTTGTGTTTAATTCTAAGAAAAATTGATATTAGGGGTAATAATTTGTTTTTTAAATAATTCAGGAAACCGGGATATTTTATTCTTTATTCTAAATAGAATGTTGTTGGCGTATGTTGCCGGTTAAAAAAAGATTTTGTAAAGTTAGCCATGGATTTGACATTCACTACTCCTGTCAATCAATATTTTATGTGTGGCATCATAAGTTCCTCATAACATTGTTTACACTCATAAGTTAGTAAAAAAGTGATAATAAAATGAACTTTCAATCGTATGAATTGTGTTTCTCTTGCAAAGAATCACAGCAAATTAAAATGTACAATAAAAATGTAAAATATCTTAACATACCTAGTGAAAGAATCTGGATTAAATCCTGAGCAAGAAAACTTATTTAAAGAGATTGGCAACATTCTACGTGATAATGTGCCTTCTTTTGGACACAAATCTAATACTCAAAGAAATAAACTGTTGTCTCAGTAATATTTTTATTTTATGAAACACAGGCACATTGTTGAAAAAAAACACCGGTTATGTGTACTATTTACCACTTAGGAAAGAGGAGGTAAAAGTGGAATTTCTGGAGAATTTGAAATTGATTAATGATATTATAGAATGTTCACCTAAATAAATTATTGTAACATTCCCAACTTATAAAGTAAGTAAATAAAAAATATTGTCAATATTATTTCAATATTATTTTTGTCTAATTATATGATAGCTCATGTGCCGGAAAATTTCCACTTGATAATTCCACGTCTACATGCTAATGTGAATGAAAAATATTCAGAAAATTTGCTGGTTACCATAGTAACAATGTCAAAATAAAGCATGTGATTGGTTGAAAATTACTGTTATAAAATTTTCGGAGGAATTCCAACTTATTCAAGTGACAGTCTATTCAAAGATGCCAACTTATGTGATGTGAGACAATTGTACTGCCCAAATTTGAAGAAAAATAAAATTCCCATCAAATTGAGTGACCATAAATACGATACCAGAAAAAAACATCATGAATCACCAAGGTCCAGAAAAACCATAGGGCAACGGTCCTCAGAATACCTGGCACCTCGACTTTACAATGAGTTACCGGATTCCTTCGAAAAATCAATGATCCAACCATGTATAGAAAGAAAACAAGAACTAGGATTCTCCTCAATGAAAGAAAGATGTGTCATGATTTCATGAAAAAAAAAATATTCGCCGATTTCAGACTCATAAAACATAACATTTTTTCCAAATGTAAACTTAAATATTCAAATGGGACATGCTCCCGAATATGACAAGTACCAAACTGAAATATTCGTCAACATTCAAATATTTACTATCGATAATATTTTTCTCCCCTTTCCTACGTTATATTCCATATTTTTGATATTATTACTGTAACTAAGTCATCAAATTCATTTTACCATTGTATTCAATGTTTGTAATGTTATCATTGTTATATTATTAGTATTGTGATTATTAGAATGATTAATATTTGTTATGAAATTATGAAACTGTGTCATCGAATTGACACTCCTATCTCACTATTCCATATTTATAAGAAATCTATGTTAGGTTAAGTTAATTCCTTCATCACATACAAGCGACAGTCATAGTACTGAAGCTTCGTGATTCCCCTTTGTTTGTTTACCTACCCTTTATATGTTACAAAATGTAAGAAAAATACGTCAATAAACATTATTATTATATTATTATTATTATTATTATTATTATTATTATTATTATTATTATTATTATTATTATTATTATTATTATTATTATTATTATTATTATTATTATTATTATTATTATTATTATTATTATTATTATATACAACTGCTCAATATTTCTTTCATTACTTTTATCCATTGCTTTTGTTGAATTGCGGTTACTGCGTACTTCAATAATGATATTTCCCGTAATTAATCTGGGCCCATAACCTATTGAACTCAGTAGCTTAGGAATTCGAATAAAATACATAATTCGTTGAACCGTCTATTCCAAACGCATATTCGATTTGTACAAAAGCTGAGTACTGAATAACTTTGTGTATATTATTCCTGAAAACATTTCTTATGAGGGCCAAAAGTGTTTATTACAGTTCATAAATCAGACCCTCTTGAGAATGCCAACCATAGTATTTTTCATGAATCATGTCTATTTGATTTGTGTTTTTGTCTCGGTTCATTTAGCGGCAAACTCAACATTTAGTTAGACACAAATATGTTGTTCATTCCATAAAGTTCCTAAGTTCCTTTGTCAAATCGAAGAGTATGCGTACGTCACGAGCTACACATTACTTCTGCTAATTCCAATTTTTTTTTTGTCGTTGGCTCATGAGAACCAAACATCAATCACCACTAGATCTCAATTATTACGTATCGAAATCATGTTTTGCCATTCCCATAACTCGATCAAAGGAGTCCTTTTTTTCAACTGCCCCAGCCTGCTCTGAACCTCAATCATTCAAAACATCATAACCGGGACGTCTAGACTGTCTCTCTAGGGACAGACGTCGTTTGAGATGGAGTTATTTCATTATATGGAATAATAAAACGGCATATGTTTGACAGGGGCAACGAAACATGTTAAGTGGCTCCGTATTGAGTTATTAATTATTTATTTCTACATTTATCTCACTAGCTTCCAGGAAACTCCATGTTGGTTTGAAACAGATCATAATTCGACCGAATTCGATTGATCCTATTTGGCGCATCTCACGTGACAATTCAAACCAAGATTGTTATTTGTTATATTCAGCTATAACTACAATTTTGTTTGGCATACACTTTAAGAATGGGGGCAGAAACATTTTTCAACTATGGGTGTTAAGATAACCAGAAGGGTATACTGTGACATTACTACCGGTTTTCCAGGGTCAACCTTCAAACTTATATAAAACTGTCACATCCTCCTCGGCACAATCAATTGAAAATCATCCGGTATTCAAAAGGTATTTATTAACTATTTTCTAACCCAAACTGAAATTTTCTAACTCAGCTGGTTAACGAAACCATGGCGTTGTGCTAGCTCAACTCTCAAGCTCTCTATAGTTGACGCGTGTATACAGGGTGTCCCTGGACTTCCTCTTTTGCTCTCGTGAATGTATGTATGGGGTCAAAATATCACCAGTACTTCATATAACTTTTGTTCCTAAAAGCCTTCGTTACCAAGTTACGGGTCCTCAAAGTTACAAAATGAAAAATGTGTTTCTTTGATAACTTTCAAAGTAAATAATCAAAATCATCTGAATTGTGGTGATTGACTGAACGAATGAATTCCTTGGATGAGTTTCCATGCAGGAGTCAGTTGTTTTGCTACAAAGTCAGGAACGGGCTACCCCCGATGGTCTACACCCCAAAACTTTGAAATGACAGTTAATTTTTCAATAGTTTTCAACTAAATAGGGTTACCTAGACAATTTTCTGAATAAAAGTACTCGTGTAGAACGTCGATCGGAGCAACGGTTCTCAATAAAAATGCAGTTTTACTCGACGACATCAAACCCGATCGTCCACCATTATTTGAAATGAAGAATTTTCACAGTAGAAATACTAATGTTAACGTCAATTCAACAACATTCATAACAGAAATAATACGAAATATGCTAAAATAAAGTCGTTAACAGAAAGTACAGTATCTAGTTGAAAGTTTCATTCACAATGTAGATATTTTTTCAAATGAAATATCAAGTTATGTAGATTCGTGGTGTTTTTTAACTAACAAGCTTCTCCACTATGAAATATCGAATTCAGTCCATATTTCGTAAGTACGCGTGTAATAAGCACGTTTCGTGTAGTGTTATCTGAATCTCATGAAACTCAACATGTGGATGTTGCAAATTCGTATTCACAGCTTAAATGTTGGGGAGTTTCACTGAAGTATAATACCGTTGTATTGAAGGAAAATATTTTGAGAGCTGTCGCTGATGATCCTTCAATGAGCATCAGAAACCTATCAGAACAGTTCAATACATCCAAGTCCACTATTCATAGAATAATTAGGGAACAACTGCCCCACCCAGATCACATCCAGAAGGTACATGCCATGACACCTGAAGATTTTCCAGCACGACTGGAATATGCCAATTGGTTCCTGGATAAGCAAATTGAGGATATGACTTTTATAACTCGAGTTTTACTCACTGATGAAGCAGGTTTCAGTAGAGATGGAGTAATCAACTCTCATTACCTCCACATGTGGGCCGAAGAAAATCCACATGGAATATTGCAAACCGAACACCAACGGAAATTCAACGTGGGGCTGGTATCATAGGAAACCATCTTATAGGACCATTCGTTCTACATGACCGATTGAATGGAGAACGTTATTTGAAGTTCATTCAGAATGATTTGAATGGACTTTTGAAACATATTCCACTGCAAACCCGAAGAGATATGTGGTTTATGCATGATGGCGCTCCTCCTCATTTTGGTTTGATTGTGTGGGACCATCTGAACCAGATTTTCCCCAATAGATGGATTGGTAGAGGAGGGCCATATTCATGGCCACCGCGGTCTCCGGATTTAAATCCATTGGATTTCTTTCTGTGGGGGCATCTGAAGAGCCTCGTTAACGCTACACCTATTCACACCAGAGATGCCTTGTTGAATAGAAATACATTACATTGTGAAGCCATACGAAACGACCCTGGCATGCTATTTCAAGTGCAGAGAGGGTGTTTGCGCCGACTAAGGAAATGTATTGAGAGAGACGGGGGTCATATCGAGCAGTTTTTGTAGCGGATTTTGCATTTGTATTTGCTCTTGAGGCTTGCGATTGATTATTCACACCATGAGTTTTGTAAGGTAAACGTGTTTGCATGATAAAAATTCATAATGAACATTGTACCTATCATTTCTATTTTCAATACAAATTAATCTTTCCGAATAATGGTAGACATCTCAGGTAGGATGTCGTCGAGCAAAAATGCATTTTTATCAAAAATCATTGCTCCGATCGATTTTCCACACGAGTACTTTCATTCAGGAAATTGTCCAGATAACCTTGTTTTGTCAAAACATATTGACAAATACCAGTCATTTCAAAGTTTTGGGGTGTGGACCATCGGGGGTATTCCGTTCCTGACTGTGGCAAAACAACTGACTCCTGCATGAAAGCTCATCGAAGGAATTCATTTGTTTAGTCAATCACCAA
>JAFIRS010002781.1:0-182240 GCA_018342105.1 Gonioctena quinquepunctata | reverse complement strand
TTTAGTCAAGGCCAAACAAACATCGAGATCAAATCTTTTGGTTGCCGAAACAATCCCAACATCAAAACTCAAGGTCAAATCTCAGAGTCAAAACTTAATGTTATGAATCTCAAGGTCATATTCAAGGTCAAGTCGAATCTCAAAGTCGACCAAACCCAATATCAAAACTCAATGACAAATCTCAAAGTCAAATCTCAAGGTCAAACACACACACATTGCACACCTGCAACCATTCAAGGTCACACGTGACGTCATAGTGGTGGGGGGAGAGCCAGAACCGGCTTAAATCTCCTACTCTAATTCATCGCCGATGATATAATGGATCCTTGTTCCCTTGATTTCATGTTTTTTATTTCAGATTCAATAATATGAGCAAATCATAAAACATAAACCTGTAGCAGGTATTAGAAACTCGACTGTATTTTGAAGCCAGAGCTTACCTCTAATGTATCATGAAATTCTAAAAAAAAGGATTGTAGTCAATTTGGAGCCTCAATATCGCCATATAATTCTGAAAATCAGCCATTCTATAAAAACAAATATTTATATTATTTTAATATCTCTAGAACGAAAGCCCCCAAAGCGTTTACTAATTTTAGATATGCACAGTATTTTCCTGACTCGTGATTAGCAGAGCCGGATTAAGAGGGGGGCAAACGGGGCTGCAGCCCCGGGGCCTCCACAAGAGAGGGGCCTCCACAATATAAATTTTTAGGTAAAATTTCCTAACAAATACCGAAGGATATGCAGAATTATATACAAAAATCTGACAACGAAACAGCAGTTCTCCACTTTTTCCTCTCATTTTCCTTTCCAAACATTCAAAAACATGTTTCGTAATCTTGTCAAAATATTGTAAAAACAAGAACAATTGAATTTAAAAAAAAATATACATTTTTTTTATTGAATGAAGAATTTTCTGTCGATGTATTCTTCGAATGACACAAGCGATCTAGATACACAATGAAATTCAATAATCATAAGCAAAAGAAAATAATATTTCAATTTATTAATATGATTGCATCAAATTATTTATAAGAGCCCTGTGCGCACTCCATAATAGAACAAAAGTTCAAATTCTGTTGACTATTTTTCTGCCGATTCTACAAATACTTTGCCCGTCTATACCTGTTTTTCCTATTTATTGGCGTTGACAAGTGTCCGCTGAGTGGCGCGCTTGTAACAGAGAAATCCCCGAAATCTGAAAGTGTGAGTCCAAGAGAAAGATGACATTCCGCAACAAATGTAAATCCTTCTGAAAAGGACTATCTATCTATCTATCTATCTGAGATGTTCTACTATCAAATTCTTGAAAACCAAAATTTCAGAGCTACATTCTCAAACATTGAAATTACAGTGATTATTTTTTGACATTGCTAGAAACCAATGGAAACGTTCAATTCAAATAATTCATATACGTTTTGGCCAATCAATAGTGAATATTCTACCTAGAAAATTGTCGCGGGAATAATTTGAGGTATTTTGTTTTTATTGTCTGACATCCTATATTTTTAATTTGACGTCTGTCATCAATTCGCATGAAAAGTGTGAAATGAATCAAATCCGGTTTAGTACATTATATATAATTTCGCAAGGAAATGTGTTTATGATCGTAACATCAAAAAAATAATCTAAAGAATACCACACGAGAGTTACGATATAGTAGAAAATAATTATCTAGATTTCTTTCTCAAACTTGTTGGCAATAGCCACTCGAGCCAGTTGGTCTCTCTTGTCTATTGCCTGGCAACAAGTTTTCGGAAATTTTGTCGAATTATTTTCACTCTCTTGTGATATTACAACTGAGAATGTGATGATGTCAAATTGCACCGGAAAGCGCTCATTTTCCAAAAAAAAAAAAATAGGCGAATTACGATGAGACAAAGCCGCCTATCAAAGTTATCGCTTCTTATCATTGAGAATGATTTTCTCCGGATGCTGGATTCGACCGAAATCATCAATGATTTTTCGTCGAAAAAAGCCCGCAAGAATCCCTTTGTTTACGCTTTAATTTAATTCATTTCTTGTATTTTATTATACCTACATATGCTCGTGTCGAAATAATTCGATTTGTTCCGCAATAAATAAAAAAAAACTTGTTTGAAAAATAATTAGGGGCCTACACTCCTTTGTTGCCCCAGGGCCTCCACACCTTTTAATTCGGCCCTGGTGATTAGCGACTCCAGAAACCAACCAGAATTGAAATTTACCACTCCATTCATAAATGCGACGAATGATTTCTCTTGTCATCCACTCTTCAAATCTTGGGAATAGTAGTTGGCAACAGTGTTCACATGTTATTCTCCAATGACACAAGGTCACAATGATGGCCGATACTATTCTGAAAACAATTCAATACTGTGTCCTTTGTGTGTGTTCTTGTGTCCGAAAATTTTGTCGAATTTTACAAAGAACAACTGTTTTAAAAAAAAATTATCGGATTTTTAATCACTGTAATTCGTTATAAAAGATATATATATATATATATATATATATATATATATATATATATATACATATATATATATATATATATATATATACATATATATATATATATATATAAATATATATGTATATACAGGATGTAACACAAGTTGATCTTTGAAATAACGGGTTGATTTCTGGCGAGTGTTGTCGCGGAATAATAGAATTTTGTTTCGCGTAATTATCCAAGAGAAAAATAGAAAGTTTCTCCGTTGAAAATAATAAGGACTATAGAGCGAGTTGAAATCCAATAGTGACCTTTTTGGAGACGGTACAAGATATTCATCGATGGATGAAATGCTTGGTAAGAATAAATTTAGGGTATTTGGTGGCTAACCTAACATATTAGATGGTTTGAAGACTAGTGGTTTGGTTTCTTCCCCTTTTGCTTGTTCAATTTGTTTCATGTGTAGTTTGGAAAACCTATGAGGGGAATTTGGTATGGAAAAACTATACAGGGTGTAACTGAATAAGTGTAAAACATTTAAGGAGGTGATTCCTCATCGAAAAAAAGATAGGATCTTTCATATAAAGAAACTTCATTGGAGCATCCCTTGTTAAGATACAGCCCCTTAAAGGGGGTACATAAAATTTGTATAACAATTTTTTTCACAAGCACTGAAAAAGTTACAATTGAAATTAACCTGACGTTTTGTACTACCAAAAGACACTTAGCCAGTAATTTATTTGGTTTACCCCATGGTTGTAAGGGTGAAAACGCAACCCCTAAAATTTATTTCCAATGTAACTTTTTGTCTTATTATTTGTTTACCATTTAAAAATTTATCGATAGCCTGTTTCATTCTAAACAAAAAAATGTCTCCTGGTTTTTGCCCAAAATAAACCAGTAAGCAGCAAAACATTATTTTACGAACAACTACAGAGATACATCGTCATAAATGCGAACTGGATTTATTGTTATTTTGTAGTTAGTACCTGCATTAAACGATTAAAGGGTAATAAACAAAACTAAGTTATTAATAACAAAACACACAACATGTAGAAATCATAGTGAATGTTCAATATGTCTACCTTCAAACATTACGCATGCGTCTAGACGTCGGCGCATTGAGCCACGTATTCGCCTCAAATATTCCTGGAGTCTCTCGATTATCCCTGCACGCATCGAAGATGCGGTTTCTTAAGTCCTCTACATCGCAAACAGGAGTACGATATACCAAATGCTGTGAATGGCCCCAAATAGAGAAATCGAGAGGATTGAGATCCGGGGATCGAGCGGGCCATTTATGTGGTCCTCCTCGACCTATCCACTGATTTGCATATGTTTCAGTTAAATGCTGACGTGCTACTTGACTAAAATGGGCGGGAGCCCCATCATGCATAAAACATATCCCTTCTGACGCCCAAAGGAACTTCCTCCAGCAGTACTGGATGCACTTCTTAAAATTGAACGTATGCCCACCATTTTTAAACGAGGAGGTAGAAAATGAGGCCCAATTAAATCATCCCCAATAACCCGAGCCACACGTTAAGAGAAAACTGTTCTTGATGGCTAGTTTCGACAATAGCGTGAGGGTTTTCATCAGCCCATATGTGGTAATTATGAAAATTAATAATCTTGTCCCGAGAAAACTACATTCGTCTGTGAATTCTATCGTCTTCAGAAAGTCACAATTTCTTCTAATCATTTCCAGCATCCAATTGCAAAATTCAAGACGGTTCGAAAGTCTCGCGGTAACAGTGCCTGTACTCGTTGCAGATGGTAAGGGTATAAGAGTTGTTCCTTTAAAATTCGAAATACCGTCATATGATCAACATTTAGCTGGAAAGCAATCTTCTAGTACTGGTAGTAGGTTGTTCTTCAATCAAATTAAGTACTGCTTCCTCAAGCTGTGGTGTTCGTATTTCGATGGCGACCACAATCCTGCGTTCTTTGTCGAATGAACCATATTCTCGTAATCGTTGATGAAGTCGAGCAAATATTCTATGTGAAGGATGCTGCCGTTGAGGATACATTTCAGCATATCTTCTAGAAGCTTCTAACCCATTCCCTGCGACAGACCGTAAACGTAATGCATATCAGCCATTTCCTCATTTGTGTATGCCATTTTATTAACAAGTGAATTATTAAAGTAACAAATTAAGAACAGAACAACAACACACAATTAGTATTAATTCAATTTCGAAAATTCCCAAACTGACAGCGTCATACCAATTTAATTGTCACTATCGCTAATAGCGACCTACTAGATAGATTAGTTTCGTATTTTCGCATTTATGACGATGTATCTCTGTAGTTGTTCGTAAAATAATGTTTTGCTGCTTACTGGTTTATTTTGGGCAAAACCCAAGAGACATTTTTTTGTTTAGAATGGAACAGGCTATCGGAAATAAATTTTAAATGGTAAACAAATAATAAGACAAAAGTTACATTGAAATAAATTTTAGGGGTTGCGTTTTTCACCCCTTACAACCATGGGGTAAACCAAATAAATTACTGGCTAAGTGTCTTTTTGGTAGTACAAAACGTCAGGTTAATTTCAATATTGTAACTTTTTCAGTGCTTGTGAAAAAAATTGTTATACAAATTTTATGTACCCCCTTTAAGGGGCTGTATCTTAACAAGGGATGCTCCAATGAAGTTTCTTTATATGAAAGATCCTATCTTTTTTTCGATGAGGAATCACCTCCTTAAATGTTTTACACTTATTCAGTTACACCCTGTATAATAAAAGTGAATTTGTAACTGCGGTGGTTATATATTGATTTTAGAAAAATAAAGTAAAAATTTGATAGCCTCTTATAAATCTATATGGGGATATATTTCACACATTTTGGGTGTTGGGCCCATGAACATCAAAAATAATGTTTGAAAATTCTAATAAATGAAATTTGATAAGTTCTGTGGAGTTGAATATTTGAGTTGACCTTATTTCGAGCTCTGTTTTGATACTAAAAAAAATTCTAATCTATTTTGAAGATGTTTTTGTAAAAATCAATCCTTTATACCGAGAAATTGAGTAAAATATATATATATATATATATATATATAGAAGATGTTTTTGTAAAAATCAATCCTTCATACCGAGAAATTGTAACTAGTGTTACATCCTGTATATACATATATATATATATATATATATATATATATATATATATATATATATATATATATATATATCTTTTATAACGAATTACAGTGATTAAAAATCCGATAATTTTTTTTTAAAACAGTTGTTCTTTGTAAAATTCGACAAAATTTTCGGACACAAGAACACACACAAAGGACACAGTATTGAATTGTTTTCAGAATAGTATCGGCCATCATTGTGACCTTGTGTCATTGAGAATAACATGTGAACACTGTTGCCAACTACTATTCCCAAGATTTGAAGAGTGGATGACAAGAGAAATCATTCGTCGCATTTATGAATGGAGTGGTAAATTTCAATTCTGGTTGGTTTCTGGAGTCGCTAATCACCAGGGCCGAATTAAAAGGTGTGGAGGCCCTGGGGCAACAAAGGAGTGTAGGCCCCTAATTATTTTTCAAACAAGTTTTTTTTTATTTATTGCGGAACAAATCGAATTATTTCGACACGAGCATATGTAGGTATAATAAAATACAAGAAATGAATTAAATTAAAGCGTAAACAAAGGGATTCTTGCGGGCTTTTTTCGACGAAAAATCATTGATGATTTCGGTCGAATCCAGCATCCGGAGAAAATCATTCTCAATGATAAGAAGCGATAACTTTGATAGGCGGCTTTGTCTCATCGTAATTCGCCTATTTTTTTTATTTTGGAAAATGAGCGCTTTCCGGTGCAATTTGACATCATCACATTCTCAGTTGTAATATCACAAGAGAGTGAAAATAATTCGACAGATTTCCGAAAACTTGTTGCCAGGCAATAGACAAGAGAGACCAACTGGCTCGAGTGGCTATTGCCAACAAGTTTGAGAAAGAAATCTAGATAATTATTTTCTACTATATCGTACTCTCGTGTGGTATTCTTTAGATTATTTTTTGATGTTACGATCATAAACACATTTCCTTGCGAAATTATATAATGTACTGAACCGGATTTGATTCATTTCACACTTTTCATGCGAATTGATGACAGACGTCAAATTAAAAATATAGGTTGTCAGACAATAAAAACAAAATACCTCAAATTATTCCCGCGACAATTTTCTAGGTAGAATATTCCCACTATTGATTGGCCAAAACGTATATGAATTATTTGAATTGAAGGTTTCCATTGGTTTCTAGCAATGTCAAAAAATAATCACTGTAATTTCAATGTTTGAGAATGTAGCTCTGAAATTTTGGTTTTCAAGAATTTGATAGTAGAACATCTCAGATAGATAGATAGATAGATAGATAGTCCTTTTCAGAAGGATTTACATTTGTTGCGGAATGTCATCTTTCTCTTAGACTCACACTTTCAGATTTCGGGGATTTCTCTGTTACAAGCGCGCCACTCAGCGGACACTTGTCAACGCCAATAAATAGGAAAAACAGGTATAGACGGGCAAAGTGTTTGTAGAATCGGCAGAAAAATAGTCAACAGAATTTGAACTTTTGTTCTATTATGGAGTGCGCACAGGGCTCTTATAAATAATTTGATGCAATCATATTAATAAATTGAAATATTATTTTCTTTTGCTTATGATTATTGAATTTCATTGTGTATCTAGATCGCTTGTGTCATTCGAAGAATACATCGACAGAAAATTCTTCATTCAATAAAAAAAAATGTATATTTTTTTTTAATTCAATTGTTCTTGTTTTTACAAGATTTTGACAAGAGTACGAAACATGTTTTTGAATGTTTGAAAGGAAAAATGAGAGGAAAAAGTGGGAGAACTGCTGTTTCGTTGTCAGATTTTTTGTATATAATTTTGCATATCCTTCGGTATTTGTTAGGAAATTTTACCTAAAAATTTATATTGTGGAGGCCCCTCTCTTGTGGAGGCCCCGGGGCTGCAGCCTCGTTTGCCCCCCTCTTAATCCGGCTCTGCTAATCACGAGTCAGGAAAATACTGTGCATATCTAAAATTAGTGAACGCTTCGGGCGCTTTCGTTCTAGAGATATTAAAATAATATAAATATTTGTTTTTATAGAATGGCTGATTTTCAGAATTATATGGCGATATTGAGGCTCCAAATTGACTACAATCCTTTTTTTTAGAATTTCATGATACATTAGAGGTAAGCTCTGGCTTCAAAATACAGTCGAGTTTCTAATACCTGCTACAGGTTTATGTTTTATGATTTGCTCATATTATTGAATCTGAAATAAGAAACATGAAATCAAGGGAACAAGGATCCATTATATCATCGGCGATGAATTAGATAACTATGTACCACTAATACAAGGTTAAAACTTCCGATTAGATTATCACGATTGAAGAAGTTATCTAATTCATCACCGATGATATGATGGGTATAGAGGGTATAATGGGTATATGGATAATAAATAATTCCATGTTTTTTATTTCAAATTCTATAATATGAACAAATCACAAAACCCAAACCTGTAGCATATATGTGAAACTCTTCGACTGCATTTTAAAGCGTAAAGAATCATGCAATTTTAAAAAAAAAGGAATTGTAGATCTCTTTCAAGTCAATTTGGAGCCTCAATATCATTATATAATTCTAAATAGTGGCCCATTTATGAAAATAATATTTATATTATGTTATTATCTCTAGTACAAAATTGAATCTAGTATTGTTTAGGTGGAAGTGAGAAAAAAAACTCAATAAACAAACAATGTACACATTTTCAATATTCTACGTGACCACCTTCGCGCTCCATACATAGAATTGATCTGGAAAACATTTCGCGGCGAACATTTTTCAACATTGTTCTGTTGATCAGTGCTGCAAAATTCCTTATACAAATTTCTGAATGTTCTACATTTCGAAATGGGCGTTGTTTATAAACATTGCTTTTCAGGTAACCAATATTGAATTAAGCAAGGACAAATAATGTATTACCAGGTTTTAATTACAAATATTAGATGGTTTAAATTTCATTTACGGGTTGAGAATATTGAATAAGCTCATGTGCATCAATATACAGGGCATGACTACACATACTGACAAGACTAAATCGTGTTTTCATAATTATTCTCCCGCAAAATGTCTATTCCACAAATATTTTATTGGTTTTGAACCAAACTTATGTGATTCAGGTTATCAAAGCTGTTTCCAGATAAAACAAGAATGTATAATGTTCCTTAGTAAGGGTAGAGGAATAAAATGGTATTTTCGATTTTTCCTTCAATCCAGTTCAAAATTGGTACATGAGGTCTCGTTGGATTCCAAACACATTTTCTCGATAACATTTTTTGATATCTTATCAATCTGACCTATTTTTCGACACCCCAGACAACTTATTGTGAAATTCTCGCCAATTCTGAGGTCACGTGATATAAGTCGCAACGGATTTTCCAGTTGTCAGGCATGCAGAAACGAACCGCCATCAGAGTTTTTCAGAAATTTCAATAACAATTTTTTTCCTTTATGTATCTAACTTTATGACGGACACTGTATATATATTCAGTTCGATGTTCCCAACGGAGTAGACGCGCATAAAATTGCTCCGCAAAATAATCCGATTTCATCGGTCAATAGTAACCAAAAATACAGAAATCTTTAGCCACAAGAGAGTATATAAGTGAATTAATCCATTAAGTGAGAATACAGGTGTTAGATTATGACTACCAGAAGTAAATTAGATATGAATTCCATAGTGAGGATTCAATTCAGGAATATTCCAAGACCGAGAATTTATCAGCCAAATAACAAAAAAGGTAACAGATAAAATCGAATAAAAACTTAAAACAATCCAGAACGAGATAACAGCACAAGCCAACAAAATAAGTGCCTTGAAGCAAAAAATGGAACAAATTAACCTTCACAATAAGCAAATAAATACCCTGGAACAAAAAGTAGACGATATGCTCCAACTTATGAAAATGAGTCATATCTGTATATACGGCATAAATGAAGAAACTGGAGAAAATTTACAAGAAAAGATCAGGATATTATTAACACAAATACCAGTTGAACCTCAGAAAGCAGACATCATGGGATGCTACAGGGTGGGCAATAAATCTGAAAATACAAATAAATACAGACCAACTATACTCAAACTAATGTACCCGGAATTAAAATTCAAACTATTAAAAATGTCCATAAGTTCAAAGGAAAGAAGATATTCTTCGCAGACGACCTAACAAAACACAGAAGGGCCCTACTGAAGGAGGCTCAAACTAACCTTGGCGTAAAGAACGTATGGAGTTTCAAAGGATTCATCTACACCAAACACGGGGACGTAATGCCAGAATCAACTTGAAGGAGACATCGCAAATATAGTTTAGTACATATGTATATAATATATATATATATATATATATATATATATATATATATTATTATGATGCGTTGGTTGCGGTTCGTTTCTATTTTATTTTATATTTGTTTATTCACTTTCCACAATCAGACATCATAACAAGAAAAAAAAAATTATTTTATTTTTACTAATATTTTTGTTTTTTACTAATTTTTTACTATTTTCAAAAACTTTAAACTAGTTCCCCTTTGAATTTAATTAAATATATATTGACAAATGAATACCCATATAAATATTTAATATCTCCGGCTATGCATTTTACCTCCTTTCCATCTACTCTTTTACTTTATTTCCTTCACCTCAGCCAACTCAATCGGTACGCCTATGGAATCTCAGAAGTCGGTTCTACTGTGGAACCATCTGGTCGTTCTTGAAGTCAATTTTGGAAAATGGCAACTTTTATTGCTCAATCATTGAAAATAAAGCGGAAATTCATCAAAATAATAATTTCCTTTATTCAGGAAAAACTTACTACTACCTATTCTGCGATAAATTAGTGCTTCATAGTAAATATATACGGGAAATGTGAAGTTATGTGATAAGTGAAATTTAACCTAGTTTTATAGGTTATGTGGTCAAAATATTAATTCGTGGAGAGTTCTACCAAAAAGAGTTCTTCAAAAGTTTTAATTTAATTGCACTGCAGTAACTTTTTATGGTTTCAGTAAATACCTGTGACTTCTTTTGACGAGAATGTTCAGTGTTTCGGATTTTTCCCGTTCTTGGAAACTGCAGCCCCTTTGTCGACTGTGACTTCGCCACGTACTGGTAAATCTCCAATGAAAAAAAGGTAAGATTAACTCTGCATCTGGGATCTTTTATCTGCTTTTGTTCTTTATAGTATTTCCCATATTGTCTTGTCAAAAAACTGTTTTTCTAATACATATTGATTGATTTTTTGAAATTTCAATTTTCTTCATTCGGTTCTTCCAAAAATATTTTCCTGTTCTTAGCTTCTTAATTTCTCTCCCTTGATACCAACATCCTTTGTTTCCTTCTCGAATTTTCGATTTTCACGCACCTTTTGTTGCACTTTTCATTATTTTCACCTTTTTGACAGTTTTTATTCAAGAAACATTTCTATCTATCTTACATACTATACAGTGCTTCTCAAAAGTCCCCCCCTCCTCTTATTTTTGGAACGATTATACATAAACAAGTGAAATGTGGAAACTGAATATTAAAGGTTGTAAACTTCCCTACTAGTGATGATAGATGACGAAATCGTCAAAGATGACGTCACAAGGCCATTGTGACCAATAATTTCAAATGAAACCCTACGGCAAGCGACACCTCTTTTAGAAGGTATCGAAAAAACCTTTTCAATGATACTAATTTTGTTTGTGTTTATGGCAGTTTTGGCAACTTGCTTTTAAAAAACGCAAAGCTGTGATGAATTAAATCAGTTAATACTAAAATTCAAAATTCAAGCTCCGCCTCTGGATAGTTGTCAAAGGAGCTGACGTTTTTGTTAGTCTCCCTAATTCGACGTATTTGTAATTCTCCAAGTGTTTGTACATTCAATAATTTGTGTATTGTTGATCGAACGTTCAAGTGTTTTAGCAGCTTTTGGTACTTTTAATATTTTTGTACATTTTAATAATTTGTTAAACTGTTGTGAGCCGAACGTTTGAGTTAGCAAAATGGTACGTGCTTTAGGTGATAAAGTAGCAGCGATCCTAATTCTTGGTGAAACTGGACAAAATATTCATGCAGCAGAACGCATTTTTAATGAGAGGTTTCCCGATCGCCCCGTTTCGAGGACTTATTTAAGGGAGCTTCTTCGTGAGTTTGAAACAACGGGTAGTATTGATGATGCGAAACGATCTGGCAGACCACAAATTTCTGATGAGAAAAAAATTGATATACTGGCAGAAGTAATAGTTAATCCTACTTCTTCAACAACTCACGTTGCATCTACCTGTGAAGTCAGTCGAAGTACAGTACACAGGGTGTTGGAAAAAAAATAAATTTCATCCATACAAATTAAAAATGGTTTACAACTCTCAGACGACGACCCAGACCGGAGAATAGAATTTCGTGAAAATATGGAAACTAAAATTAACCAACAGCCAGACTATGTCAAAACAATTTGTTTCAGTGACGAAAGTACTTTCTATCTAAATGGAAATGTAAATACACAGAATGTGAGGTATTGGAGTGACGCAAATCCTCACCTGTTTCGTGGAACACATACCCAATTTTCCCAGAAGGTGAATGTTTGGGCAGGTATCCTGGGAAACCACATGGTTGGGCCTCTTTTTTTGAATACTGATTTAACTGGTGAGGTTAATCTAGAGCTGTTGCAAAACGCAATAGAACCGTTAATCTTCGAAATTTTGGAAGATAATCCAGATGAATTCGTCAATTCGGAAATAACATTCCAACAGGATGGTGCACCTCCACACTATTACGGTGCAGTAAGACGATATTTGGATGAGGAGTATCGTGGTAGATGGATTGGACGACGAGGTTCAACGGAATGGCCAGCTCGATCACCGGACCTCACTCCTTTGGATTTTTTTCTGTAGGGGTACCTTAAATCAAAGGTTTACGCCACTGAACCTCACAATATTGACGTTTTAAAACAACGTATTGTTGCAGAATGTGAGGCTGTTTCCGCAGACACATTTGCAAAAGTACGAGAAGAGTTTAAAAATAGGATATTTCACTGTCAGGAACTAAATGGAGGTCACTTCGAGCAATTTCTTCAAGTAGATACTGATTCTTAAATATGTAATTAATATCATACTGAATGGAATTTAAATTTTAATGTTTACTAATGAGCCATTAAAACTGCCATAAACACAAACAAAATAAATATCATTGAATAGGTTTTTTCGATACCTTTCAATAGAGGTGTCGCTTGCCGTAGGGTTCCATTTGAAATAATTGGTCACAATGGCCTTTTGACGTCATCTTTGACGATTTCGTCATCTATCATCACTAGTAGGGAAGTTTACAACCTTTAATATTCAGTTTCCAAATTTCACTCGTTTATGTATAGAGGGGGAAGGAGACTTTTGAGAAGCACTGTATACAAGACATGTGAAAATCATTCTTTTGACGTTTCTGCTTTTCATATTTTTAAAATTCCTAATTTTGCATCAAGATCTTTCCCTGGCATCTCATTGGCTATTGTGTTCAGATCCAATTTTATATACAGAATGTTCGAACTTTTAACATTTTGTTATCTGCTTGTGCTCAAAAATATGTTAGTAAAATTTGGTTTTTATAATTTTTTTAAATTATGCCAATTGCTTATAATGTTGAAAATATGTTTATTTCAAAAATAGGTATCGATTAATATTATATAAGGTTTCAGAAAACCGGTAGAATTTTCAGAAAAACTGTAAAATAACATGGCATAGATTACTAAATACGAATATTTTTCAGTCATGGGTTTTTTTTATTTATAATTCTTATTTCAACTCTCTGAATATGTAACGGTACTTCTTAATATAAATATATATATATATATATATAATATATATATTTCTGTGTTTAACTAAAACTGATTGAAAGACGTCAAATTAAAATATATTTTTGGATTAAACATCGAAGAGTGTTGTGGAATCTGTTGAGTAAACTCTGAACTGAAATCTTTGTGTTATAAGCTTGTAAGTTTTGCTTTTTGTTTACTGTTAAAATGGAAAGTAGATCCCGAAAGAATTCGAGCGAGGACGAATTGCACACACAAATAAAGTCTTTAGTTACGACGTTATGTACTTCAGATGAGTTTATCGATAGACTGTCGAAAACAATAACACAAAGTATTAGTAAGAAATACAAAGAAGATATTCAGAAGTTGGAGGATGAAAACAAACGTGTTATGAAAAAACTTGAAGAACAAGATAAGGTTATAGAAAGTTTAGTGAGACAGAAAGAGAGACAGGATGAAACTTTCAGAAGTCGTAATATTATTGTCTATGGCAATGAAGGAATACGATGGAGAAAACTGTAATGAGTTCATGATGCGGATGTTCACAGGAAAAATGAAACTAAATATTAAAGAAGAAAATATCGATTCGTGCTTCAGGATTTGGAAAAAAGAAAACAATAGGAGCAAGCCGATATTAATACAATTTTCTACCAGATATCACAAGGAAATGGTTTATTATAATAAAAAGTTGCTAAAAGGGACAAATACGTCATCAGAGAGGTCCTGACGCCTGGTAAAGCTACACTGTTGAAAGCTGCGTTGGCCAAAATAGCAAAGATGGGAAAGGTATGGACAAATCATTGCAACATATTTGCAAAGCGAAATAACTCTGATCACATCATGAGAATCGTGAAGGCTGAAGATATCGATAAACTTTAGCTATTGGTTGTAACAAATTATTCTTCTTTAATACAAATTATGCTCCTTTAATCATTAATCATTGCTCTGTTTTTTATTAACATTTGTATGTCAAGTGAATTGTAAACTGGAATTAATTTCGCAGCATTATCATCACACGTGCAATTGGGTTATTCCCTGGTGCTTGTTTTTGCCAGGTGTATTTATGTTATTAGAATTCTTTTTTTCTTCCTAATTATTACTTTTTCTAGTTACTTCTTGCTTCTGGGTAATTGTTGATTATTGTGAATGGAATGCATTCTTTGAAAATTGGCTTTGCTAATGCTAGATCATTACTACCCTCCATTCACGATGCTACACGAGTTATTTTGCAAAATGATTTTGACATCTTCTTACTATGCGAGTCCTGGTTAAAGAGTACCACTGACAATAATTTTATAAATATAAGGAACTATAACCTATTCAGAGCCGACAGAAATCGAAATGGTAGAGGATTATGTATATATAGTAAAAATAAAATTCACTCCGAGATAATCGTTAGTAGGCAGGATTGTACTTGGGAGCAGCTGTGGATAAAAGCCAACCTGAATAAAAAGTCATACGCCATAGGTGTTGTTTACAAACCTCACGAGCAAAACACGACTAGTTCTTTGGATGAGTTTGAAGATAGTATTATCTCTTTATACCCCACTGTTGATAATATTATTTGCATGGATGATTTTGATCTAAATTAACTTGATTTTGAAAATTCAAACGTCAATAAGTTCAACTCAGTTTTAGAAACGCTGAATTTGCGTCAATTGGTTGATGAACCTACGAGAATCACGGAAACATCTGCAACCCTTCTAGATTATGTAATAGTCACAGAGGGTTTCGAATGCGAAAAGGGTATCATGCAGCCGGTGATCTCGGATCACTCTATGGTTTTTTGCAAATTCCAAGCAGGGCCAAAATTTATAACTTACAGGAACTTTAAAAATTTTGACGAAGATAGTTTTCGTCACGATCTTCTCAGCACATAATTTTTTAGAATGTATGATCAAGAATCTGTAGATGATAAAGTTTGCTACCTAGTAAACTCGTTGAATAATTTGTTTGATAGGCACGCTCCGATTGTAACTTCAAGAGGTACAAAACCTAAAGCACCCTGGCTAACGTTTCCCATGAAAATAATGATGGCTGAGAGAGACAAAGCCCTAAATAAATATAAGAGAACAAAATCAGCTGTTCATTTTCGATCATATAAAGACTTACGTAATTACACATTTCAATCAATTAAAAGAGAGAAAAGAGCATATTTCATGCAACAATTTAGTGAAACTGTCACTCCAAATGATATGTGGAAGACTTCTCGATATAATAAATTCCTACCTCAAAAAAATATTGACATACCTGAAATGATAAGCGATCCAAATGATATTAATAAATTTTTTATCGAGTCTATTCCCCAAACCAAACCATCTGAGGAAATAATGAATTTTTATAAATCCAACATGCTTACTGACTCTGTGTTTACTTTTCATGAAATCAATGATTTATTTTCATCTACGAAGCAATTTGTACTATAAAGACTAGGGCTAAGGGTTTTGATGGATTGGGCATTGATATGGTCAAATTATGCTGTCCACATATTATCCCCCACATAACGCATATAATAAATTTTTGTATAACCGAAAATGTATTTCCGAATGCATGGAGAAAGGCGATTGTAATGGTTTTACCAAAAAAAAAGGCACCCACTGAATTCAAAGACCTGCGTGCAAATAGCATTTTGCCGGTGCTTTCAAAAATTTTGGAAAGAGCTCTAGAAACCCAAATCAAGGATTACCTATGCAATCAGTCCCTAATTCCTTCAATCAGGTTTTCGTAAATTTTACAGCTGCACCACTGCCTTACTTCACATTACTGACGATATCATAAAAGCTACAGATAAAGGACAGGTAACAGTGCTAGTGCTGTTAGATTTTAGTCGAGGTTTCGACACCATTAACTATGATTTACTTGTTGGCATGTTGAAATATATGGGCTTTTCCAACAATGCTTGTAAATTGATAGAAAATTATCTCAAAAATCGAAAACAGCAGGTATGTATGAATGGTGTCTGCTTGAATTATATGTCTCTGAGATCTGGGGTCCCACAAGGATCCATACTTGGTCCATTATTGTTCTCCATATACTCTTCCCATATTCTTACTGAAATCCAAAACTGCAATGTGCATCTCTACGCTGACGATACTCAGCTATACTATAGTTTCAAGTCTCAAGAACTAGAGAATGCATGTGGAGTTATAAATGAGGATTAAAGGAATTTTATCAGTTATGCCACTGATCACTGCTTGCTTCTCAATGCAACAAAATCTGAAGTCATGCTGTTTGGAGATGAATATCATAGACAAACCTTACCAGTGGATATTAATATTGATATAAATAATCAACAAATAGCGTTAGTTGATGAAACAAAAAATCTAGGCGTGGTAATGGATTCTGGCTTGAGGTTCGAAAAACATATCAAAATGTTGATACAGCGTGCTTATTCTAACATCAAGTTGATTTATGGAAACCGACATCTTTTTCCAATAAACATAAAAAATATACTCTGTGAAACACTAGTTTTGTCGTTGTTTAATTACGTGGATGCTCTGTATGGACCTAATTCAACTGTACTATACAAAAACAAAATTCAGAAAGTTCAGAATTCATGTCTACGCTTGATTTTTGAAGTACAAAGACGGCAAAGAATTTTGCACAAAATAGGGGAAATTAGATGGCTGAATATGGAGAACAGGAGGAAGCTACATTTTGCTAATCTATGTCATTGCGTTATTGTCAATAAAGAACCTGCGTATCTTCATCGTAAAATTATTTATCGCACTGATATACACAACATAAATATTAGAAATAGAGGATTATTGAGTGTTCCTTTTTTGCGACAGAAACTTTCAGACGCTCGTTTAGTTAACAAGTATATAGTCTTTACAACTCAATCTCTTCAGAACGTAAAAGCCATAGTGTTAAAAAATTCAAAGATCATTTTAAAACTCATCTTTCGCATTGTCAGAAATAAATACTTCATTTCTGAAATTTCACATAAAATAACTTATGAAGTATTTAGATTTTGATGGAAGATACACTCTATTGATCCGGTTGAATCTCCAAGTTTCATTTACTTTCCGAACTGTCGATGCTCGTGTTTTGAGTGTACATAGGTGCGTAAACATATATGTAGGACTCATCGTAAATCATATGCGATGTGTACAACAATAGTTAATTTTCTTTTTTCCCTTTCGAATGCATTATTTTTCGGTGAGGAATGGATTCGCAATAAGTAATTTCGCAATAAGTAACTAAAATTTTATATCAACATATCTCTGTTTTCGGGTTAAGTGAAAGAATATTTTTGATGATGTCTAACACTCAACAAAAATGAACTTCGCCCTTTATTTTCAGTAATATCTAGGCTAGTTAGCACTATTATTGTATTTACTTATTTGAAAATAATAAAGACGATTATTATTATTATTATTATATATATATATATATATATATATATATATATATATATATATATATATATTTATATATTTATCAACTAGTTAATAGTGGGGATTGCAGCAATATCAAAAAGAAAACTTTTGTAAGTTTGTCCAAGCTTTCGGAATTGATTTATTCCATCACCAAGGAACTACAATTTTCAAAATATTACATATGAGGGATTATCGTCAAGTGAATTGATAATACTTACAACTTAGGTGAGATTGGATGACCCGATGTTCAGTAAAAAATATTTTTTGTCTTTTGACATTATGGTAATAAATAATGAGAAATGTATTCATTACCATAACGTCAAAAGACAAAAAAAATTTTAAAAAATTTTAAAATTTTAGTTTCCTGATGATGGAATAATCAATTCCGAAAGCTTGGACAAATTAATAACAGTTAATTTTTGATATTGCTGCATTCCCCACTATCAACTAGTTTATATCCTAACTAGTTAGCAAAGACTACCCTTTCACATATATATTTATATATATATATATATATATATATATATATAATATATATGCCATAATAGGCAAAATAGATACAAAAATTTCAAAAACCGAAATAGAAATATATAAAGACATACAATAAGACCAATGAAACTTCGTACAGTCTTATTCATATCCTTTTTCATCAGAAGAATCTATCATAGAGAAAGTAACTTTCTCTTTGTCTTGTGGAAAGTTACGAGTACAGGTGAATAATTATGTCAAGATGCATTTTGCAAAAATATTCAACTTCATATATTCGAATATAATGATATCCGGCGATTTTTTGAAAATATGAACAGGATTTTCATAAAATCAGATGTGGAATCATCTGCGACTGAAAGATAAACTTTAGTCACTACTTCCATCGTCAAGATAACCTCTTGTGGGTATTCATGTGAAAAGGGAAACATTCTCAATTGAATAGAAATATGTTTCTATTCAATTGAGAATGTTCCCCTTATCGATATCAGGCGATTGTCAAATTATGTTTACTCACCCAATCGAAGCTCAGTTACATCTCCATTGATTGGGATGAGTTTTTCCAGTGAGTCTGGATCAGATTCTCTAGTTTATCGAATAGCTAGTGAAAAAGTAATTCATATAACATATTCTCACATTTTAAACTATTACTCACCTTCATATTCTTGATTGTGACCAATCGCTCTTGAATACTCTTTCCTTTTTTACCCCTCAAAAGTACGTATATTTGTCCGACTCCAGTACATGATCTAAGGACTTTTTCAATCAGAACTTTACCAATGAACCCGCTTCCTCCTGTTAGGAAAATATTTTTTCCTTCGAAATATTTCACAATAGAACCCATCTCAGAACCAGTTCAGAACAATTCGAAACACATTGTCATCGTTCGAAGAACCGCGGAAAATAATGAATGAAATGCTTGTTTATTCAAATCATCATTAATATGGAAAACACAGTGACGTGTATTTGGATTTCAATACCGTGTTTATAGAAATTATTCAGTCCGGAAAATTCAAATATTGAATATCATTGAATGTATTGAATATCATTGAAAGTTGATATCTTCGATCCCGGTGGGACCTGAAAAGAATAAATTCATAGTTTTTTTAGTCACAAATAGAAGAGAATCACACACCCTCAACAACATTTTTTAGCCACTTGTAGGAAATACTGTTCACAGGCTATAATAATAAACGTCCTTAATTCTTTCAGCTGTTTACACTACATTTACTAATCTTATCAAGTAAGAATAGGGCGAAGTTCAATTAATTTGGAGATATAAATCCCACAGAATTGTTTTTTCACTCAACCCTGTCGGTGCTGTGTTTGTCAAAATAAGATGAGAGGGAAGCAAAAATGAATAAAAATTAATAAAAATACATAAAAAAGTCAGAAATTATTTGATCGTTGTTGAAACCTTCCTAGGATGGAATATTCGTTATAAAACAAGAGTACTAGACATATATGTTAATTTATTGATGGGAAAAGATATATTTTTTTAGTCTTTATTTGAAATTTTCTAGTGAGGGCTTTTTTATTTCCGCTGGCAGAGAGTTGTATATTTTACATATTTGGAGCGCTTAGAAAGTTCAGTTTTAAATTTGGGGTGTAAGTGTTTCTCTGAACCTTATATTCAAATTGTGGACGTCTGAACGAAAAGTTATCTTTCAATGTAAATAACATGGTTTTTAACTCGAAATTACTTAATGGAAAAAACATGCAGAATAAAAAACATTTTTCTTTCCACGTTCAATCAACCTACTTGTATTAGTTTATTAGAAATCATTTCACGCCTGCGCACACCATATAAAATCGCAAGCAGGAGTTTTGTACTTTTTGTATTTTTAAGTTGTATTTTTGAGCAATAGTAGAGCCATATAGAGAATCAGCAGAATTTAAAATTGATAATACCATCGATTCAAATAATAGCTATTCCATATTGTTTGATAGACAGTGCTTTGAACCATACAAGGTCTTCAGAGATTATAAGCTCTCTGAATGAATTTATTTATGTGTTTTTCAAATCTCAGATCAGAGTCTTTTCGACAGCCAGATTTCTTGTGTGTTCCAAACAGCAAGTGGTTCTCATAATATTTATATTGATATCGTGCTGAGACAGAATAGTTTTTAGACCAAAAAACATCATATTAGACTTATTAGGATTGATGTATGAATTTTTGAAGATCTTTATTGGTGAAATCACTGGCCATTTCCAAGTCGTTCAAGTCAAAACATTAATATATTTGTGTATCTTCGGCATAACAATGAATAGAGCAGGGTTAACGATTTAGATTGTTGAGGTGAAAATAGAAAAAATATGTGTCCTTAAATAGACCCTTGTGGTACTCCGATTTCAAGTTTATCTATATAGACTTTTGTTTGCGTGCAACAGATAGTTTTGAAAAATGTAATAGCAGATTCTGAGAGTCCCAAAAAGCAAGAACCAACTCGTGATTTAAAGTGTCAAATGCACAACTGAAATCCAGAAGTACTAAAATGGTATGCTTTCCTTGGCCTCTTGCTCTGAGGATATCATCCACAATTTGGAGGAGAGCCTTTCCGCAAGCTCGACTGATTTTCAGGTAGTAGAAAAGGGTGATCGAGATGTTTTTTCAATTATATTTCTAAGATTCTTTCTAAAACTTTCCATAGCGTGGGCAGTATACTTATAGCACGAAGATCATTATATTCCACTCGATAGGATTTTTTCGGTAAAACCTGTACCACTGCTATCTTCCAAACTTCGTTTATTAAACAAAAAAATTTTTATGTCTTATATACCAGGTGAGTGAAATTCGCGTAGATGCATGGGGATCTCGGAAACGGTGAGAGCTACAGAGAGGGTTGAATAGAGGCAAAGTTGCGTCTTATGAAGCTCCCCACTATGATGTTGAAAAATCTGAGCTAGCCCTCTCACTTTCAGAGATTAGAGGAAAAAACGAAAAATTTAATTTTTGGTTTTCACTTATATCTGCTTTAATACAATAGATTTCCAGAAATTAATTGCACTTTGTCATTGCAACTTTCAATGGGCTATACAAATATGTAAACGGAAGTGTTCTACAGGGTGTTGTTTTCCCTGGGTCACCCTTGACTATGAAATTTTAAATACGGACCTGGATTTTTTATCACTTTTTTTAGGCTTCAATGGTATTTTATCATGATTGTTAACCATCATAAAATTGACAAGGAATAATACTTTCTCATCCACAACCTCTTGATCGAATATTCTGAAAAAAGGTGTAGCATATAGATCTTGCACAAAACTTTTCTACTCAAAACATTTGAAACTCCTATAAGTACACATTTTCGGTTAGTTTATATTTCATTTTTCAATTTGAATTTTGCAATAGATAATTTGATGATCTGATATCCCATTGTTGTCCAAGGTTCTGTACTCCATTACATTATGAAAGCTAGTTATAATCACTTCTGAAAGAGTTGCTGATGTAGATGTAATTCTGGTTGGACATTCCACAATTTGATTTAACTCGAGGGTTTCTAGCAGTGATAGGAGTTTTCCAGTTTTAACATTGTGTGTATCCAGGAGATTAATATCAATCACCCATACACAGGATTTAATTCGAATTATCTTCCAATTCATTCAGAAATAAATCTGTATCTTGTTGGAGAGATTTATATAGTACGCCAAAAGCAATATATTTTTTTCATTTTTAGTTTGATATGAAGTCGTTTGAGCAAACGGGTTTTCAACTGAATAATCTCACATTTATATATATATATATATATATACACAAAAGTAGGGATATTGGGGTAAGCAGCTTCAAGGTTTATCCAAGCTTTCGGAAATGTTTATTTCCATCATCAGGGAGAAACATTGTTGAGGTTGGTTTCAATGATGTTAAACATATTCATCTAACATAGTGTTACAAAAGGAAAAAAAATTTAGGAATAAAACGAAGTTCAAAGTTACTACAACCACATTAGCGTTGTTTAAAATTGTATAAATATAACTGTGAACTCTATGTGGTGTGACAAGTGCAACTGCTTATTCCTCGATATAAATTTTTTCTCTTTTTGTATCACTATGTTAGATGAATATGTTCAACATCATTGAAACCAACCTCAACAAATTTCCCCCCTGATGATGGAAATAAACATTTCCGAAAGCTTGGATAAACCTTAAAGAGTTTACTTTTTAATTGCTGCTACCCCAATATCCCTACTTTTGTACCTAACTAGTCTGCAAATACTTTCCACACACCACAATATATATATATATATATATATATATATATATATATATATATATATATATACCAAATTCAAAACCCACTATACCCAATATATATATATTATATATATATATATGTACAAACTCCTCCACCTCGAGAACCCCTATCTTTCCTTAGCAAATTATAATGAAGCATTCGGTATATCTTGTCCTAGCCTCACACAGTGAAAATAAGTAAAAATTTCCAATTGTTAAGATGTTCCCTAGTTCACCCAAGGAAGGTTACAACGATCTCACATTTGAATAGGCTATTTTCAAGTGACAGATGAAATTAAAGGCAGGTGAAGAAAAAAGTAATTTTCTAGAGAAAAGATAAAAAACGTCAAGCATGATCTAAAGAAAAATAAGACCTTTTTATGGGGGATACGGAAAAACTGATCCCTTGCATTGTTGCCTTTGATGGTCGAAACCCCAGCATTTGGGACATCTAGGAACGTTTTACCCTTTTTTCTACTATGCATCTCACAAGTCCCATTCGAATGTGGTCTGCTTTGATAATTTTCTTGTCCAATGTCAGGACAGCTTTCTTTTCTGGGTGCTCCATATGCTCCTTATGTATTCTGCGGAGTCATTGTTGGTAATTTTTGCTCTAACCAAGGTTAGAATATCCTTGAACGTTTTGTCTCCTTCTGAGATCACCATGCCGTAGGTGGTTCTTTCTTTTTGTGGTGTTCCTTTTTTCTGTTGTGACGATGCTAACATGTGTTCTAGAGTTGTGGGATATGGCTTCTGTTATTTTTCTTCGCGACTCCAGGGACAGGTCGTTTATGTTGTGTATGGCCAATTTCCTCCTTTAGTATTTTAAGTTTCTCCCAGACGTCCTGGTATAACCTGTCAAACCAATAGCGGAGTATTTATAAAATAAGATGTGTAAACACCTGCGACTGAAATATATATTCCAGTCACTATATCCATCAGTCAAGGAAAATATTGTATACCGTGAATGTATGATTGAATGAAGTTATTTTTAACGTTTTTGGCATTTTGCTGTGTCATTATACACAAATTGGGTTGAATGTCATGCTAGTGAATGTTCCTATGAATTTCCGATTAGTACAGTTCTATGTATAATTCATCAGGATATTCATTCGAATATGCATTACACATAGGAAATGTACTACAGATTTTTTAATTCTATCATATTTCTTTTTGAGTTTTCTGATTCGAATTTATATACAGCTCTTGGCCTTATTGAAGTAATATTTTCTCTGGGATTCACTGAAATATTTTTGTTATTGCTAATTGTTATTTTATATAATTGTTGAATTATTAAAATTTTCTTGTTTTTTATTATTTGCAGATGAACTGTTATATTGTTTGACAACTCACCAGAATTACTGAGTTCACGTTGTTTATTTCCCCTCATTATTTTTGAACCAATCAAATGGTTGAAATTTCATACAGAAAACCAATCAGATCAGTTGTATAGTGATGAATGTCTTCTTGCTGTTTTATACTGATAAATTCACACTATATTAGCGATTGTTCAGCGATAAATTATACCAACATAAAAACTTTTTGAGAGAAAATTAAACCGACGAAATGAGGAACTGAAAATTAAAAAATAAAATAAACCGCCTTAGTCTCAATAACTAAGCTCCTAAACTAATATAAGTAACTAATTTTGAGTCAGCGCCAAACAAACAAGCAAATGAATTAGGTATAATGATATATCGAGTTGCGCGGTGACATTCTGACAATTTTTTTGAAGTAATTTAATGATCTTCGTTATTGTTCGTTTGGCGCCGACTCGAAATTAGTTACTTACATTATTATTAGGAGCCCAGTTATTGAGACTGAGACAGTTTATTGTATTTTTTACTTTTCAGTTCCGTATTTCGTCGGTTTAACTTTTTTAACCGACGAAACCAAAAAAGAGGAGGTTCTCTATTCGATCCGTATATTTTATGTTTTTCCATCATATTTTTTTATGTATGATCACGCATAACTTTCTACTGAGGCGTCCGATTTCGATAAATATTTTTTCAGTGGATAGGGTGTACTTCGAATTTGGTCCCATTTGAATTCAAAAGATGAAATCCACCCCTAAGGGTAGCGAATTGAAGGATATTGATCACTCACCCTCTGAATTCTGATCCGTTAACCGATTCTATCAGGCATAACTTTGTACTGGGTTCTTCGATTTGGATGATTCTTTTTTTAATAGATAGGATATACCTTATATTTGGATTTCGAAAGGGATTAGCCACCCTTACGGGTAGAAAAATAGGGGATAATTGATTTTTCACTACTGAACATAAACACACACATACGTAGTTGACAATAACAGATCGCTACCGACATTATTCTTGTTCCGTCAAAATCAGTATATTTTATGAGAGGATGGAATGATATACAAAGTAATGAAATAAACTAACCAGAACAACGAAAATAATTTATATTACAACAAATAGTAAAAGTAGATAATCATATTATTTAACTGGTAATAGTTGAAGTAAGGTGTAAGTAAGTATTTTGGAAGTAATCAAAAAACAACTAGGTAGTAATTGGTAGATTTTAGCCACAAAAAATTGAAAAATAAAAACTTTTCAACAAAAAATTAAACCGACGAAATACGGAACTGAAATTAAAAAATAAAAACTTTTTAACAAAAAATTAAACCGACGAAAAAATCAACTGAAAAGCAAAAAATTTAATAAACCTTCTTAGTCTAAATGATAATTGAGCTCCTAAACGAATGTAACTGATTTTGAGTCGGCGCCAAACAAACTAGCAATTGAATTAGGTGAAGCGTAAAATAATGGCAGCGAGATGCACGGCTGCGTTTTGATGACTTCTTTCATAGATAAAGATCTTCGATAATTGTTTGTTTGCCGCCGACTCAAAATCAGTTACTTACATCAGTTTAGGAGCTCAATTATCATTTAGACTGAGAAGGTTTATTTTATTTTTTGCTTTTCAGTTGATTTTTTCGTCGGTTTAATTTTTTGTTGAAAAGTTTTTATGTTAAAAAGTTTTCATTTTTCAATTTTTTGTGGCTGGAATCTACTTGTATTCTGATTACTTCCAAAATACTTACTTACCCACCTTACTTCAACTTTTACCAGTAAAAAAATATGATAATCTACTTTTACTATTTGTTTTAATATAAATTATTTTTGTTGTTCTGGTTAGTTTATTTCATCACTTTGTATATCATTCCATCCTCTCATAGAATATAATGATTGTGACGGATGTGGGAGAACAAAAAAAATGACAGAAGCGATATGTCATTGTCAACTACATATGTGTGCCAATGTTCACAAGTGAAAAATCAATTATCTCCTATTTTTCTACCCGTAACGGTGGATAATTCCAATCGAAATCCAAATATGATCAACTATGAGGTATACCTCATCTAATAAAAAGAGAATCACCCAAATTGAAAAACCCAGTACAAAGTTATGCCTGATAGAATCGGTTAACGGACCAGCATTCAGAGGGTGAGTGATCAATATCCTTCATTTTGCTACCCTTAGGGGTGGATTTCACCCTATCCAATGAAAAAAGAATTATCGGAATCGGATGTTTCAGTAAACAGTTATGCATGGTCATACATAAAAAAAAATATACGCGTCGACTAGAGAACCTCCTCCATTTTGGTTTCGTCGGTTAAAAATTATATCTCATCGCATTCAATTCTTATAAGGAAACAGGTAATTGATAGAATTAGATATGTTAACATTTGCGACTGAAATATATACTTCAGTTACTATATCCATCATTCAAGGAAAATATTTTATACTGTGAATGTATGATTGAATGAAGTTATTTTCAACGTTTTTGGCATTTTGCTGTGTCATTATTAACAAATCGGGTTAAAATTTATAATTCCTATAATTTCCGATTGTAAGTTCATGTATAATTCATCAGGATATTATTTGAATATATTACAATAGCAAATATACAAGGTACTTAGTTTTTCATTCTATCATATTTCTTTTTGAATTATCTGATTCGTATTTATGTACAGCTCTTTTCTTTGGGATTCACTGGAATATTCTTGTTATTGCAATTGTAATTGCATACGATTGTTAAATAATTAAAATATTCATGTTTTTTGTTTATTGCAGATGAACTATTATATTGTTTGATGACTCACCAGAATTACTGAGTTCACATTGAGTATTTCCCTCATTATTTTTGAACCAATCAAATTGCCCACAAGAAAAAATCCAGGGGCGTAAGATCTGGAGATCTTAGGGGCCACTCTATCGGTGGTCCGCGTCTACCAATCCACCTCCTAGGAAAACAGTTATTCAAAAACTCGCGAACATCACGTGCATAGTGCGGGGGTGCACCATCTTGTTGCAACCAAATACTTTCATTTGGTAAGTTAGGATTGTTGGCGTTTGGAAAAATATATTTTTATTATTATTACATTATGATTATGAAACTCTTGTATTGTCATCGGTCCTTGATATTTGTGACAAATTTCAGATTATTCAAAAGATTGGAAGTGGGTGAATATTTACTTCCAATATTTTATTACATTGTGAGTTATTTAGTTACAAGTAAAGATAATGAAAGCGTGTTGAAAAATGGAAAATTTTACTTTTTTGAGCCAAGGCTCTAATCCCTCAGACTGCCCTGGCAGACTAGTGAGTCAGTGCTCTACTACACCAATGGATCCTTTCCAAATATTAATAGTTAGCTATTTCCTGGTCTGAAATGGAAACAAAAGACAATCACAAATCAATGCCATAATAGGCAAGTTAGTGTCAAATAAATGTCAGTTGAAATATCAACAAATATTCTTCACAAATTCTAAGTGAAAAGGTTCTGAAAGTAAACTATGGCTACTTTAAGTGAAACCCAACGCATAGAAATTTTAATTTTTATTGGGTGCGCAGATAGAACCAGAACTCAGCAAGAGGTACAGTACAGCTACATCAACAACTCAATGATGATGATCCCGATCGCCGTGTGGAGTTCTGTGAAATAATGCAGGATTTGTGTTACCGCAATCCACGTTTTATTAAACAAATTCTGTTTTCCGATGAGGCTACGTTTTGCCTAAATGGTTCAGTAAATCGTCAGAATTGCAGATATTGGAGTAGGGATAGTCCTCACTGGATGATGGACGGGCATACTCAATACCCTCAAAAAGTCAATGTGTGAGCAGGGATAATAAACGACAGGATTATTGGCCCGTATTTTTTCGAAGGAAATCTCACAGGGGAGCGTTACTTGGAATTTTCAAGGAATGAACTCATACCTAGCCTTGCCGATATTTTTCCAAACGCCAACAATCCTAACTCACCAAATGAAAGTATTTGGTTGCAACGAGATGGTGCACCCCCGCACTATGCACGTGATGTTCGCGAGTTTTTGAATAACTGTTTTCCTAGGAGGTGGATTGGTTGACGCGGACCGATAGAGTGGCCCCTAAGATCTCCAGATCTTACGCCCCTTGATTTTTTCTTTTGGGGTTATTTGAAATCGAAGGTCTATGTAGATAGGCCGCAAAATCTACAAGAGTTGAAAAATCGAATTAGGATTGAAATGAACAGAATTACTCCGGAAGTTATTCCCAATGTACAAGAGGGATGTGTCCGTAGATTTGCTTATTGTCAAGAGACTGGTGAATGGCATTTCGAATATCTTATTTAACTGTTCTATTTTGTTGGATATAAAGTTATTCTCTTATTGAAATAAAATATTAATTTTTGTTCACCCTGTAAAAAAATATCTAAATTATTATCATTGAATGCAGTATTGAATGGCCTTTTAGATGAGGTATCACAAGACATCAATTCCAATTTAAAAAAATTACCGATTACGTCACCATGTCAAAACCAGTGACATAACCTCTTTAGAATACACATAAAAAAATCGGCATTTTAAAATAAAAATCGACCCATTTCAGGATTTTTGTCAAAAGTACATGGCTTGTGAAATATCGAATTTGTTCCATAATTTTGACGCATTTCATGCTATCATCATATAGTACTAAAACGCGATTTACTCAGGATTACATGCTCTACAAAAGTGCATATTGCGACGTAGCTGTAACAATCAGAGATGTTCTTTTGCTGTGTTACCAAGTTTTCATCTGCTTTCTCATCTCGATTTTAAATTTTCTAATGGGAATATCGAAAAGTCCGCATGCGAAATCATTACAATGCGTGTTATATATCTTGCACAATCTATCTATTGGGCCATTACTGGTTACTTGAAAGGTAATAGGACGGGGGCGCAGACCTGATGGTGAGATGTAGAATTGCAGTTGTGCAAGCGGATATGAACTATCCAGTGCACCATTCAATAGTTTTCAAAGGATTGTTATGTTTATTGCACATCTTCGGAGTTCAAGTTTTTCGATAAGTACTGAATTCTTTCCTCAGTGGACTATAGAGGACAAACCCTGGGCTAACACCGTGTTCCTCATAGTACAAATACTTAATGAATTTATTTTGAATTGTCTCGATACTTCGTTTTGAGTTTTTTTGCGGGATCCCATACAGAAGCTACATATTCCAGCTTACTGCTAATAAGTGAGAAATATAGATATCTGATTATGCTTGTACCGATAAACTCGGGTGTGGTTCTTTTTAATAAACCTAATAACTTGCTAGCACCTTTTGTTATATTGAAAATGTGTCGATCAAATTTGAGATCACTCTGAAAGAGAATACCAAGATCAGTAATTGCCAAAACTCGTTCCAACGTAGAACTCTGCATAGTGTAGATATATGAAATTATGTGAATTTTCGCTATTATAAATAACCTTGCATTTAGAAATAACCGTGCATACAGATTTGCGATCTAAAACAGACCTTTCCTCAACTCAATTTCGATGAACGAATATCCGATTATTGCACTCACGAAAACCTGGTTGGGTGACTCCATCAAGAAAAAGTTAATTTGAAAATAAAATAAATAATAGTTTAAAAAAACTGAAAAACACGCTTTTATAGAAAACCAGACTTAAAAAATATAAAATAAGAAAAAAATTCATTTTACTAAAAAAAAAGCGTGGGGTACATGGTATCGCCTCGGCCAACAATTACCTGTGATCTGAGACATTTCTTACTTTACTGCCCTAGGTGTGTAATGTACTATATAATTATTGATACCATGCCATATTTTTTTAGTCTGGTTTTCTATAAAAGCGTGTGTTTTAGTTTTTTTAAACTATTATTTATTTCCTACTTTTTAGTGTGGTTTATTTATAAAAGCGTGTTTTTTAGTTTTCTTTAACTATTATTTTTATTATGTTTTTGCAAATTGAAAAATGGAATAATCTTATCAAATTAGGTAATCATAATCTCCGACCCCAAAAACCCCCACATACCAATTTTGAATAGAATCAGACCATAATCACAAAACTCGGCCGCCATTTTGAAGCCGCCATCTTGAATTTTTCAATTTCCAAATTAGGTAATCATAATCTCCGACCCCAAAAACCCCCACATACCAATTTTGAATAGAATCAGACCATAATCACAAAACTCGGCCACCATTTCAGAGCCGCCATCTTGAATTTTAAAATTTTCAACATCCGTTCCCAAAAACCCCCACATACCAATTTTGAATAGAATCAGACCATGATCACAAAACTCGTCCACCATTTTTGAGCTGCCATCTTGAATTTCCCAATTTTGACAAAAGAATCATAATCTCCGACCACGAAAACCCTCACATACCAATTTTGACGCGAATCGGACCATAATCACAAAACTCGTACGCCATATTGGAGCCGCCATTTTGTTTTTTCTTCACAAAATTTCTTAATGCATTGTCACCGGAATTATGTACACCAGCCAAATTTCAAATCATTCGGACGTCTGGAATCACGCACAAAGGAGTCGGTTACAAACAAACAAATAAACAAACATACAAGTGCAGCTAATATAAAGCGTGTAAAAACCCGACTGCGTGAAAAGTGAACCTTAAAAAAGATGGAAACAAGATGACCAGAAAATATTGTCAAAAAATTATGTTTCGAAAGGTTAACTATTAAACTTAATACTGTTAACAATCTCACGCAGTCGGGGGCATTAATATATCTTCATTTTAAATTAAATAAGATGCCTCCGACTGCGTGAGATTGTTAACACTATCAAGTTTAATGGGTATCATCTTGAAACATAATTTTCTGTCAATATTTTCTGGTCATCTTGCTTCCATCTTTTATAAAGTTCACTTTTTAATATATCTTCATTTTAAATTAAATAAGATGCCTCCGACTGCGTGAGATTGTTAATAGTATTAAGTTTAATGGGTAACCTCTTGAAACATAATTGTCTGTCAATATTTTCTGGTCATCTTGCTTCCATCTTTTTTGAAGTTCACTTTTTACGCAGTCGAGTTTTTTTATTTTAAAATTAACTTTTTTCATTTTACACTTTTTAGTTGGGATTATAAGACGGTAATAATCTTGAGTCTTTATTTAAATTTACTTTTTTTATTTTACTCTTTTTCAACAAGTGTGTTGCGCATCGATTATTATAGGAAATAAATTGACTTAGACTGTCCTTAAACGTATTAGTCTATTATCTCTAGATGTTGGTGATTCATCGTCACGTATCTGAGACGCATGTGGCATGTGTCCTCATAGACGACAATTTTTTGTTTACTTAATCTTCCAACTCGACTTTGATTAGATTCCCGATTATTACAATACTCCGCCATTTTTTTCAAAGTTTCATACAGTAGTATTTCGTTTTTTGTGGGTAATACGCTATTATCACTAAGACTAATTGGATCTCTAACGTATTGCAATCGTTTCTGTCGCGATGATGGAGACTGAGTTTCGCGACGATCACTTTCTTGTCGGGCTTTTTCGGTTTTACGAGAAAGATTTGTAACGTTGTGAGTTATACAAGGTGTCCCTGGACTTTCTCTCTACCTCTCGGGAATGTATAGATGGGGTCAAAATATCACCAGTACTTCATATAACTTTTGTTCCTAAAAGCATTCGTTACCAAGTTACGGGCCCTCAAAGTTACAAAATGAAAAAGGTTTTTCTTTGATAACTTTCAAAGTAAGTATTCAAAATCATCTAAATTTTGGTGATTGACTAAACAAATGAATTCCTTCGATGAGCTTTCATGCAGGAGTCAATTGTTTTGCTACAAAGTCAGGAACGGACTACCCCCGATGGTCCACACCCCAAAACTTTGAAATGACTGGGATTTGTCAATATGTTTTAACGAAACAAGGTTACCTGGACAATTTCCTGGATAAAAGTACTCGTGTGGAATATCGATCGAAGCAATGATTTTTGATAAAAATGCATTTTTGTTCGACGACATCCAACCTGAGATGTCTACCATTATTCGAAGAGATTAATTTGTAATGAAAATAGAAATGATAGGTACAATGTTCATAACGAATTTTCATCATGCGAACACGTTTACCTTACGAAACTCATGATATAAATAATCAATCGCAAGCCTCAATAGCAAACAAAAATGCAAAATTCGCTACAAAAACCTATTCATGTGCAGCCGTTTTTGTAGTTTATTCGTTTGCTTTTTATTAGTTATGTCTTCCGATGTGCGTTTTTTCAGCTAAATTTATCTTCGGGTTAAAGATTTTCTCCCATGAAATTATACTTATCTGTGAAACTCCTCAACATTTAAGCTGTGAATGCGGATTTGCAACATCCAAATGTTGAGTTTCATGAGATTCAGATGACACAAGACGAAACGTGCTTATTCCACGCGTACATACGAAATATAGACTCAATTCGATATTTCATAGTGGAGTAGCTTGTTAGTTCAAAAACACCACGAATCCACATAACTTGATACTTCATTTGAAAAAATATCTACATTGTGAATGAAACTCTCAACTAGGTACTGTACTTTTTGTTCACGACATTATTTTAGCATATTTTGTATTATCCCTGTTATAAATGTTGTTGAATTAACGTTAGCATTAGTATTTCTACTGTGAACATTTTTCATTTCAAATAATGGTGGACGATCGGGTTTGATGTCGTCGATTAAAACTGCATTTTTATTGAGAATCGTTGCTCCGATCGACTTTCCACACGAGTACTTTTATTCAGAAAATTTCTACGTAACCTTATTTTGTTGAAAACTATTGAAAAATTATCTGTCATTTCAAAGTTTTGGAGTGTGGACTATCGGGGGTAGCCCGTTCCTGACTTTGTAGCAAAACAACTGACTCCTGCATGAAAACTCATCGAAGGAATTCATTTGTTTAGTCAATCACCAAAATTTAGATGATTTTGAATATTCACTTTGAAAGTTATCAAATAAAAACATTTTTCATTTTGTAACTTTGAGGGCCCGTAACTTGGTAACGAAGACATTTAGGAACAGAAGTTATATGAAGTACTGGTGATATTTTGACCCCATCTATACATACCCGAGAGGAAAAGAGGAAGTCCAGATACACCCTGTATAAGAATCAGGTATACAACAAATACGTAAAAACTCTCGCCATGTGTAACTGAATCACACACTAGCAAAGTTCATGAACAATTTCACGTAGCCTGACTGATAAGCACATACCCACACTTTTGTATACCATCTTTATAGATTTCATGGGCATATACTGACGCAAACTACTCCGTCCTTTGAACCATATCATAGAAGCGAACTTTCATAGGTTGCTGACAGGCTATTGAGCAACGGTCTCACTTTGTACAATTCATCATATTTTTCGTTATCTTTTTTACATTCCAATGAATTGTCATTTAGTTGGAGATGACTAAGCTTCCAACCAAACCTGTCGCGTGACATACTTGAAGAAATGAACTGATTCCTAAATTCAATCCTGCTTGACCGAAAATCTCTGTAGCTAGGCATTTTTTTCACAGCCATCGAAAGATTCATGCCAAAAAACACTTAATTTATTCAACTGTTGTAGAGGTGTTTTTGCTTTTGTATTGCGTATGAATTTATTTGGAAAACAAGTGTATTCAACAAATTTCAACTGAACAAATGCAAAAAAAATCCAACGTATTCTCTAAATTATCAGGGACAGTTGGTCCGAAGGTTTCTGAAGAAGGAAGGTGTGAAGTGGCATTATTTGGATTGTTGGCGATTTTACTCAATTTCGACCAACTAAGGATATGAGAGGTAATTCATCTGCACTATTGAAGTCACTATTTCCATCATGCACATCTCCTTGCCCGTCCATAATATCGTCGTGTCCATTCGAAATATCGTCTGGTTCATCTAAAACATCAAGTACCATATCCATGTCAGATATTACATCTTCAGATTTTGACGCGTCAGATCCATCCGACGGAATCTCCTCCAACAAATTATAAGCATCATCACTAGTTATTATACTCAAATCGAGATTTCTATCCATCTTGAAAATCTGTAATAAAAAACCATTTTTACCAACATCGCTTTCTGCCAGATGGTTCCAGCGCACGACTACTCCGCCAGTAGAGAAAAATTTATTGAAAGGGGGTGCCACAGTGGAACCACTGAGCCACCGTTAATTCTTCAAGAGCTAATCACTATAGACATTGTTATGGTGAGGATAATATCCGATTTACCTTCGTTATTTGTCATCACTATATGCACCCCGCTCTTCATCTAACGATAAATACTCTATCCTCTTCGAAACTCTCACCAACATCCAAGTTGCCAATAACAGTAACATTCTCGTCACTGATGATTTCAACCCATTAGTCCCCAAGGCTAGAAATAAACATTATTTTGATGTTTTTACTATTACTAAAAAAAAAAAAACACGCTTTTATGGAAAACCAGACTGAAGAAATAGAAAATAAGAAAAACATATATTTTATTTGAAAAAAAAGCGTGGGGATGGTATCACATCGGCCAACAATTACCTGTGATCTGAGATATTTCTCACTCTACTGCCCTAGGTAATGTACTATATAATTATTGATACCATGCACCCCAAGCTTTTTTTTAAATAAAATACATGTTTTTCTTATTTTCTATTTTTTAGTCTGGTTTCCTATTAATGCGTGTTTTTTTAGTTTTTCTAAACTATTATTTATTTCCTACTTTTTAGTGTGTGTTTTTATAAAAGCGTGTTTTTTTAGTTTTTTTTAAACTATTATTTTTATTATTTTTTTGCAAATAAAAAATGGAATAATCTCATCAAATTAGGTAATCTTAATCTCCGACCCGAAAAACCCCCACATACCAATTTTGAATAGAATCAGACCATAATCACAAAACTCGGCCGCCATTGTAAAGCCGCCATCTTGAATTTTTCAATTTTCACAAAAGAATCATAATATTCGACCCCAAAAACCCCCACATACCAATTTTGAATAGAATCAGATAATAATCACAAAACTCGGCCGCCTTTTTAAAGCTGCCATTCCGAATTTCTAATTTTTACAAAAGAATCATAATATTCGACCCCAAAAACTCCCACATACCAATTTTGAATAGAATCAGACCATAATCACAAAACTCGTCCACCATTTTGGAGCCGCCATCTTGAATTCTTCAATTTTGGCAGAAGAATCATAATATCCGACCACGAAAACTCTCAGATACCAATTTTGAAGCGAATCGGACCATAATCACAAAACTCGTACGCCATATTGGAGCCGCCATTCTGGTTTTTTTTCCACACAAAAATTTCTTAATGCATTGTTACCAAAATAATGTACACCTGCCAAATTTCAGATCATTCGAACGTCTGTAAGTGGGTCAAAATCGCGCCCAAAGGAGTCGGTTACAAACAAACCAACAAACATACAAGTGAAACTGATATAAAGCGTGTAAAAATACATTCAAATATCTAGTTAGGTAGTTAAAAAAAATGTGATTTTTATTTTTTGCGCAACAAAATGTTGCGTATACGCAACGCTGGGACTTCCGCGAAATAAAAATATTTAGGTAGTGTGGAATTGCATAAAACAGTCTCTACTATCACGTGACCGACATTATCAAATCGAATTTCCATGGGTGATGCGCTTTTAGATGGTCGTCCATAATTTGGTCTTGAAGGAAAGTATACTTTGTCTGAGGAATTGAGTTGTACTTTTTTGCACCTACTAGAAGTTAAATGCTCACATATTATGTCGTCATCAAACTCTTCTTTGTCTGTGAGTTCGTCTACAGGCGGCGGAATGTTCACAACATCAATAGTATCAGCCTGCAATGGATCTTCATCCTCATCCAATAAAGCCAAGAGTTCAGCAGTTAACAAAGGTCTTTTGTTTTCCCAAGAACAAAAAATTTTGTTTTAGGAAGAAGGTTTACCATATAAATAAAACAACTTTTTCGTTAAGTTGGGCAATTTACTCACTTCAACTCTGACCATCTATAACTAACACCTATAACTGATTTTATTACCATTCACTATGAATATACACACAGAATTGGGCTACAAGAAACACAATTATTGTTCATATTTACTGGGAATCCCAACGTTTCGTAAACGCAACAATAACAAAACCGGTCAGGTGTGCAAAAACTGTAGCCGTTTTACCAAATGTCATGTTGTCTCAAAACAGGTCGGTTTGACTCAAACATTCTCATGTCATTCATTCCCGAATTAATTGAAAATTGGTTACAAAAATGGAGTGGGCTGGAGGTCCCTGAACTTAACGCATTACGTTCTAAATTTCAAAAAGCTTTCACAACTCGGCGTGGTGAGCCGTTATCCATCGGGGTATGAGTTACCCTGGCGGGTCTATCGCCAAAATTCAAAATAATACTTGAGGCTCTCAACGGCCAATTGAAACAAAAATTAGCGGAAATTCCTCTCTGACGCAGATCCCCCAGTGTATTATGTTCAACAGAAAAATTATTCGGTGTGTCATCATTGTTTTCAACAGGAAAGCTCCCAACGGGACTTTTGTTCACATTCATACAATCCATACTCCCTCTTATACGGTTTAACCTAGTAGATGTAAGTGAATTTGAATGCACCGCTTTTTGCGAATCTAGAGGGTCGCTAGATTCCGTAGCGCAATTTTCGACGCGTCGCGATTCAACAAACAGCTGTGAGCTCTTCGGGCCTATACTTTCTGAGACAGAATTGTCTCTATTGATTTCAGGGCTCCCCAAGCTAGAGCCAAAAAAAAAATATTTTCAACAGAAAATGAACCACGGACTGGCGCCGATTCTCATATGAAGAACCAACAAACTCGCGTGATACTTTCAATGGGGTGAAGTACACATGAAGTTTGTTGAATTTGTGTTTTGGAGCGAGTCTTCGAGCGTAAATTGTAGGACATGGAGGAAAGTTAAAAGTGAATTCACTCCCTAAAAATTAAGCGCATACCTAATAAAATTTCCTCAAGACAGAACTATATAACGCGTACAACTGCAGGCACGACATTGAGCTTATGCTACGGTCATACAGAGGCACCTACGATCCCTACACATATTCGACACATCTTTAGTTTTATTGACAGAATTTATTATTAATAACCCGTGTTTACACCTATCATCGCAGTGTGAATGATGCGTTTTTAGTCGCAGAAAGACCCGTGCACTGAGGTTCGCTCACGTGTGTGATCTCTGGGTTCAATCTGGTTGACGTCTCGCTTCAGTGTATCTGTCACAAATCGCGGTTTGTGAAGGACGTAGACAAATTAAAAATAAAGAGACTGTTTGAAACATTGACGATCTTGACCACCAAGTTTTTGGTACGGCCAGTCGCGCATGGAGGCGCTGCCCGCAATCAACAGACGACTGACATTTGTCAGAAAATGACAAACCACGTAATAATTTCAGAATAATTCTACTGTTAATTGTCATCGAAAAATTAATTGTAGAAATTATACTATGGACTTAAATTATGAATCCAACGTCGAGAATGGAATGTTTTGTTATTCGAGTTGACGCTGAAATTCCTCGAAATATTCTTTCACAAGGTAAAATATAAGCTGCTTTTCACAAACTGATACTTATTTCCATCCATCAGTTGCAAAAATTTCTTCACTTCGCTTCAGTGTATCTGTCACAAATCGTGGTTTGTGAGGGATACACCTCATTGAGCTTCCGACGATGAGGAGGCTTTCTTCCAGCCTCAGAAGAAACCAAATTAGGCTTAGACAACCCCACACACCAAGGCACACGAGTGCAGGATCCTGTAAGAGAAGGGTTAATTAGTATACAAATCAACGTATAACCTAGAAATCAGCTGAACGCTGGAAAAACCTGTATCAGTAGCTGAAACGAAAAGGTTGAATTATCAAAATCCCTCAATTGGCTGCCGTCGGCTATCAACCCTTGTATCTAGTCCTCAGGACGGTGTAGGATGCGAAGCGTCGATGATAATTCCCAAAAAAAATTATCAAGATCACAGGTAGGACTCCAAGTAACTGTGAAAGAATGAGCTGCTTTTTCCAGGAAGCACTCGTATAATACCCAATGGACTGGCTATAGTCGCAGAAAATCGCACACACGCAGAGCGTCTTCGAAGAATAAAATAAAACAAACTCACTCGCTGAACCCAGATCGCAGAGCCTATTGTCGAGCTCGAGGTCGAGCAGAAAGTAACAATTTCCGATTTGAGAAATGCTTCCTAGCCCTAGAAAATCATTACTCCCCCACTCATAGCCGGTCAAATGTCGTTCGTTCGTATTTTTTCTTCCATCGTTCTAAGAGAAAGTATGTTTGTAACTCGACCCAATCCACATGCCAAAACAAAACAAAGAATATTTATTCACTTGTTTTCGACAACCCAAGCTTTCAACGGCCTTCCACGTATTATCTGCAATAGCGAATGACTCTCTTCTAGCCGAAAATCTCAAGTGCCATTGACAATAGATAGTGGGTTTATGGCCCACCCATTGAGCGCACTCGAGGTAAGCACTTGTAGTTTTAGACCCCAATTACATCACCCTGGTCAATTTCAGTTTGAAACTTGAAAAACTAATTCGAATATGTTTGCATTCAACACAAATTCGAATCGTTATAAATTGCCATTGAGTTAAACTTTCTATTTTAAGATACCGTCGGTTTTTCACCGAGGTCTATTATGATTAATTTGATACCGCACTCTATTAGGTTGTAAGAAAACTTTCGATAAAAAACAGAAAATATAACGTTAGAACTTTCGTTAAATGAAGAGTCTTATTGAGATTAAAATAAGATTGAATATCATCGAGTAGCCTGTGACCAACACAACTGAAACAAAATCATTAAATTGTTGAGGTAAAAATTGACGTGTCGACATATTATTTTACATCTCTTCTACAAAGTCAATTAGGTAGTTATTGTGTACCTCATTGTTTGAAAATCATGGAAAATAATATTTATACGAGAACTGAAAAAGTTGATATGTAATTAGTTTTTGGAGAGTATAGGCAAAATTCAACCGATGCTGCACGTCTCTACGCACAGAGATATCCTGATCGGCGTCACCCGACCCAGCACTATTTTCCAAAACTGATTCAAAAAATGCGAAATGAGCCTGATAATGATAGGAACGATTCGTTTGTTGTGAGTGGAGAAAAAGAAATAGATGTTCTGGCATACGTTCAAGTAAATATTAATACGTCACTCAGGAAGATCGCAAGAGAATGTGACATTTCGAAGTCTTCTGTACCTAACATTTTGAAGAAACATAAATATCATTTATTTAAATATCAACTACACCAGCACCTGTACCAAAACGATAATGCGAGGAGACTTGAGTATTGCAATCGGTTCTTTGGACAATATTTGGAGGATGACACATTTCCATATAAAATTCTGTATACTGACGGAAGCCGTTTCACTAATTTGGGACATTTCAACAGAAATAATAAGCGATATTGGTCCGATGCAAATTTACACTCGATGGAGAAAGGAAATTTCCAAGAACGGTTTGGTTTCAATTGTTGGGTTGGGATTCTAGGGGACAGAATTTTAGGCCCTATAATTTTTGACGGTGTCCTGACAGGGGCTAGATATCTGAGTTTCCTCACGCAGGAAATTGAGCATTTCTTGGACGAAGTTCCATTAATAAATCGAATTGGATTATTTTATCAACAAGATGGTGCTCCACCACAAAACCTGAGGGCAGATACGGAATATCTGCATGAAACATACAACGAAAACTGAATTGGAAATATGGGTCCAGTTAGGTGGCCGGCGAGATAAAATAGGGTTGTTTTCAATTCATACCTTGTTTTATTCCTTTTTAAAAACTTTTCAGGTCACCCGACCTTACGCCTCTAGATGTTTTTTTTATTGGGATCTGTTGAAAACGAGGTTCATGTTGTACCTCCTGCCACACGACATGAATTAGAGGACAAAGTAAGGGCAGCTATTCAGTTGAGAAACGTTGTAAGAGCAACAATAAGAAAAGTTCGCCTTTGTCAGCAACAAGATGGAGGTCACTTTGAACATCTGGAACCCTAAAGGTATGTAAATAGGTAGTTTCAATATAATTATTCAATTTTCAACAGGTGCTTTTAGAAAAGTTCTAACGTTATGGTATTTTCAGTTTTTTATCGAAAGTTTTATTATAACCTAAGAGAGTGCGGTATCAAATTAATCGTAATAAAATGCTCATTTTTTTCAACTTGACGAGCCACCATGTTGCCATTTGAAAAAAAATATTAATAAAAATTTCAAAATCAAACGTCACATAGCTGAAAAATTTTGATCGAAAACACTAAAGTTGTATTTTTACAAACATTAAGGATTGAAATTAGTTATTTGAACGTATCCATAGCCATCTAGAATAAAAATTCATTTCGGAAAAAAAAATAAAAAAACGGTTACAAATAGTAACAATTGATACATGGTTATATCATTCTAAATGTCATATGGGGGCGAAAAAACTGAAAATATACCAGGTGTCCCATTTAAAAATCGAAAGTTTATGTCACTTCCGGTGAATCCGGGATTTGCATGAAGTTGAGTTACTTGTCAAAAAATGCAGTTCTATGCATTAAACAGATCCTCCAGATGTCATTCCATTATCTCCGAAAACAAAAAAGTTATAGGCGCGAGCCACCTTCCGTGGACACCCGGTATATCAAGGCTTTTTCAATGTTGCATTATTATTAGCTATACATACTATGAACAGCTTGACTTTCCGTCGTGATTGTCACTCAACAGTTTTCTTAACTTATTAGCAACCCAATCATTGAACCATATATTTTGCAAAAACTCAGTTTCAATGAACATTCGTCTAGAGTAGACAATACGTTTCATCTACCAACACCATGAACAAATATTCTGAAATACGCTGCATAACATATAATAATAATAATAATATTAATAATCTGCATTCAACAATTATAAGGGATATCTCACAATAATAAAAAATAACTGAATAAAGCTGATGAGCAAAATTGAACTTGTTTTGCGGAAAAATTGTATGGTAATGCCATTAAAAAATGCATAATAAAAATTAATACATAAAATGTTTCCAAATATGCAAATATTTAACAATGAGGTTGAAAGTAATATATACACATAATAAGCAATGGAATAAGAAACACATAGTATATAATGAGAATAATTATGAATAGTAATGAGAATACTAATGAATAGATGATTTACTCCTTGTAAATGTAAGCAGTACACAGTAACATAGTAGGGATCAGGTTTGATTAGCTAACGGGGGCATCGAAATGGTGGTGAAATACTTGTCTTGGATTCTCAAGTATGAATCTCTTCAAAGCTTTTTTGAATTACGGAGGATATATCAATGTTCTCAACCCTACAGGCAATTCATAATTTATGTGCCAAATAACTGAAGAAATAATTGTTTTCATCATTATAGTATGAGTGAGTTACCACTGGTGGTGTTTGTTGAGTGGCGTTATACCGGGTGATTCTCCTCTATTTCCTTTTTATTATTGAAGATAGAGGAACGAAATTTGTGGGTTGTGTATTATTGTTCAATTTACACATTTTGACATATTTACTTGCTTTGCCGTACCAAATCCAACAACACCTCACTTGTCAATATTTGACAAATAAAGTCATTTTTATTTTCCGATCTAGAATGCCAAGGATTGTGTAAATCGCTTCATTCTTGATCAAGTAACATGAGAAAAATACGACTTTGAGGCTTATGACTTCACAGTCGTTTTAAGAATTATTCAAAAGTCGCAAATTGGTCCATTAAAATTCTAAATTTCCGAAATGACCTTGATCACGGCAAAGTTCAACTTTTTCAATTGTTGCGCGCACCACATTGATTAGCTGTTCCGCAGTGATGTTCTGGAATGACACCCTTACTTCATACTCCACTTCTTCACGAGTAGCTGATGCTGTGTTATACACCTGATTTTCAATTGCCCCCAGAGAAAAAAATCTAGCGGAGTGAGATCTGGTGATCTAGAATATGAAAAAGAAATAATACATTATGAAAAAATATGACAATTTAGGAATGTACCTCGCAGGGCACTGAATAGGTCCATGAGTGCCAATCCACTTTTCTGGGAAGGTGTCATTCAGATGTTCTCTTACGACTTGAGAATTGTGAGGTGGCGCACCATCTTCTCGAAAATAGATATCAACTTGGTTAGCCAGTGGAAAGTCTTCAATGAATTAATTAATTTGATTTCTAAGGAACTGGAGATATCTTTCCGCAGTAAGATGTCCGTCGAAAATTATTGGCCCCAAAATTTTTCCGCCGATAATACCCATCCAGCAATTGAAACCAAATCGCTCTTGAAAATTTCCTTCTTGCATCAGATGTAAATTTGTTTGAGCCCAGTACCTTTTATTATTCCGATTGAACAGACCCAAGTTGGTGAATCCTGTTGCAATAAGTTATTCTTCGGTTGTGGTTGTTATCGTAAAGATGTTGGTGTAGTTGGTACTTGAATGATCGATAAAATATATTTGTGAAGAATTCTCCAAACGGACGAATAACTTATATCACACTCAGAAACAATTTGGCGAATTGACACCGTACAATTCACTTCAACATAGGCCAACACGTCTACTCCTTTTTCTTCACTGACCATGAAGTTATTGCCATTTTCTTCTGGTTCATTTCGCATTTTCCTTTCCAGTTTTGGAAAATACTGCCGAGTGGGATGGCGACGATTAGGGAATCTTTGTGCATAAATGTGTGCATACCAGAAGTACGCCACTGGGTTAGTGACACATCGTTCGTTTCGCTCCGATAATAACTGCGAAATCTCATAGACTAGTGCTTGTATACCTGTGTTATTTTGGATCATCCATCAAATAAAGTGAGTCTGCACCTATTGATATATTTTGCCAGCCCATACTTGCATACAGTGACAGTTATAATTCTCAATTGCAATTGCACGTGCACTCCAGCCTGAGCGCACACCTATACTGTAGTGAAGCACATACAGATTTCTTGCACATACAGATTTCTTCCTACCTTCCAATTATTATAGTTCTTTCCTCCGTAACCAGATGTCTCAGTGCAAGAAATGTATAGCCGCCCTGGGCAGTACCAGGTCCAAGCTTCACTGCCACGACTGCAATGATTTGTACCACGTAGGCTGCCTTGACACGCCCACTCCGACGCTGCCTAATGGTAATTGGATCTGTCCAACGTGTCGACCAAGCATGCCACTGTCCCATTACTCAGGAAACTCCCAGCCAGAGCCATTGAATACAAGTCACTTAGCGCAAATAATGGACCAGTTCACCCAGCTGACATCGCAACTAATCACTTGCAATGCAAGCATAAATAATATCAATGTAACCTTAGAGAAACACGCCCAATCGATAGTTACTTGCAACAATGATATTAGAAATTTGAAGGATAAAGCCGTAACTCTAGAAGAAAAACTCTTATCGCTGGAGAGCCAAATCAAAACCCCATCGAATGCCCCTGTGAATCCCGTAATTCCTTCGTTCACAATTCACTATGAAATGAGATCGAGAATAAGCCGCGAAAAAAACATCATCATTGCTGGCCTTCATGAATCAGATAACCCTCAAGATGATTCGAACGCCGTACGTGCATTCATCAGTTCCATACTTCCTGACAGTGAATCCCACGTAAATAGTATATACCAAATCGGTCAAAGATCAGGCCCTGGTCCCCGCCTCGCCAAGGTAGAATTCGCCGATTGCAAGTTTTCGTTTGGAATTCTCAAGAACAAAGCAAAAGCAGGAGGTCGATACCCACAAGTTAAAATCCGCGCTGATCTCACTCTGGAGCAATCCAGAAACCTGCAAAACCTTCGTAGTGAACTGAAAAGGAGGCTCGACGCAGGCGAGATTGGACTAACTATTAAATATATCAACCGTACACCGCAAATAATCAAACTCAATGGAGCCCAACCACCATCAACACCAAAAAACTAATTGAGAATTTCTCCATCCTATACACTAATCTGAATTCCCTTCTTTCTAAATATAATGATCTCGTCCTTGTCACTTCATGTTTCAACCCTGACGTCATCATGTTGTCTGAAACATGGTTGAACTCTTGCCTTCCATTAGGTCTTTACCAGTTACCCAATTATACCATGTTTCGACAAGACAGATTGACAACAGTGGGCGGTGGAGTGGCCATTTACGTCAAAAATTCTGTCATTTCTAAAGAGCCTCGTGATTTGAATTTATCTATTCCAAACATCGAAATACTGGGACTAAAATTATTTTTCAATTCTTTTGTCTTTGTTCTTGTTTGCATTTATCGCTCACCGTCTACCTCACCTGCTGACGATCTGCATCTCAATGATGTCATCCAACAACTCAACCAAACCTACTCCAATCTGATAATAGCTGGTGACTTCAATTTCCGGAACATTAATTGGACCCTGTCTACAGTTTCTCCGTACACAGCCGCTAGCCAATCCTTCCTTGACACAATTCTCTTGACCGGCTTGGAACTCGTGCCTTCGCTCTGTGGAACAATCTACCTCCTGCTGTTGTGTCATCTCCATCTCTCAATGCATTCAAGAACTCACTGGACAGGTTCTACGAATTGAACCACCAAATATTTGCACAAGAATTTCTTCACATGAAGTCCATTCAATATAAATGTATATATAAAATGTGTGTATTAACTTTCACATATCTCTTAAATGTAATCTGTCAATTAACCCTCCAAATTAGCTAAAAAGAGTTAATAAGTTTAACTTCAACTCTTGTATTCAATAAATAAATAAATGAATAAAAAAAAATCGAGCTGTATCAGTTGCATTCTTTTTTGCTTCTCCGTGAATTAGCAACATGTCAATTTTCTCGTTTCTAGTATAATTTTCCATATTAAATTATAAACTACGCAACAAATAAATTTTCAAAAGTGACAGCATATTCATTTGCCTATTGTTGTTTGTTGTAGTTCTAGCAACAGCTTCAATTGTTTGTTACGGATAACTAGAATAAAAGGACTTTGTGCATAAGTATACCGAATACGTGTTATTTGTTATTAGGTATGATCGTTTCTTGCAATTATTCAGAAAAATAGTGAATATAAAGTAAACGTGTTCGCAAAAAATGGTCTTTTGCAAAAAGCCGACGAGCCACCCCCTTTCCATTTGAAAAAATCAAGTTAACTGGAAAAATTCATATTTGCGACATTTCAATAATTCTTAAAACGACTGTGAAGTCATAAGCCTCAAAGACGTATTCTTCCCATGTTACTTGATCGAGAATGAAGCGATGTACACGATCCATGGCATTCTAGATCAAAAAATAAAAATTGGAATAAGAATGACTTTATTCGTCAAATATTGACAAGTGAGATGTTGTTGGATTTAGAATGTCATTCTCGATCGAAATAAGTGAAAATATATAGGATGTCCCATTCAAAAATCAAAAGCTGGGGTCATTTCCGGTCAAACCGGAAGTACGGCAAAGCAAGTAAATATGTCAAAAAATTTAAATTTAACTATCATACACAACCCCAAAATTTCGTTTTTCTATCTTCAATAATAAAAAAGTTACAGGGGTGAGCCACCTTGGAGAATCACCCGGTATTTTGTCAGTGTGAGAAAAAATATAGTTATTTTTGTTTTTAGGTAGAGTTGATCTGAGTCGTACCGTCGATCTTCAGAGAAAATGAGTTTGAGTTTTTGCTGCAGCTCTCTATCCTAATATTCCGTAGTGAAGATGGCTTTCCACTATTGCCTAATGAAGTAATTTTTAGGAGGTAATTGGTAATATTTTTTTCAAAGATATTTGAATGTATATAAAATAGTTTGCAGTTTTTTTATGGTGAATGTGATATGAGAGTCCCATCTCAAGTGTGAATCAATGATGACTCCCAGATATTGTATTTCTTTGAGAGGTGAAATATGTTTTTTTCCCAAGTTCACTATGACTAATTTATTTCTTAGAATTTTTTTCATTTTACTAAAATCATTTTGTTTTTCCATTTAGTTCATCCCAAGTATCAGCAGTGTAGATTATTGCCATGTCATCAACGGGACAAAGAATGAACCCATCACTTTGAAGGGAGTATAAGTGATTCACATAAATGTTGAAAAGAATGGGTCCTAAGACAGTACCTTGTGGTATTCCGTTTTCAACTTTCCTTGTTTCGCTGACAACTTGGTCAAGTTTCACTCGTTGGTATCTATTTAAGAAGTAACTTCCAAATAGCTTCAGACTGAGTCCTCTTACATCTATGTCTCCAAGTGATTTCAGAAGCAAACTGTGGTGGACCGAGTCGAATGCTTTGGGAGGGTCTATAAATTCGCAAAGATACGGTTCGCTGTCATTAAGTGTTGTTGTTAATTTGGATGTTAGAGTTAGTATTGCATCCTCAGTGGATTATCTTTCCAAAAACAAAACTGATGGTTAGTAATTATATTATATTTATTCAGGAATGAAACTAAACGACTTTTCAGAGCTTTTTTAAAAATTTTACAAATGGGGTTATCAGTGAAATTGGGCGGTAATTTGTGATTATGGTTGGGTCCCTTTCCTTGTAAACTGGAATAATTAGTGACTCTTCGAAATCTGATGGCCATAAACCAGACTCGAAACATCCATTTATGAAGCATTTTAGCGGTTCCGGTATATGGTTTGCTATCAATTTGATAGTTTCTGATCTGATGTTGTCTATACCAGCAGCTTTTTAAATATACAGACCTTGTTATGTTCCTTAGAGTCTATAGGAAGAAGAACCAAGGAATTGCACATGTTCTTTTCAGTTGGTGTATCGGTTGTTGTTTAATTAATTTTGTTTGCCAGTGTTTTTCCAATTGATGCAAATACTCCGTTGAATTCATTAGTAATATCTTTTTTGTCGAATATAACTCTGCATGTTAACAGTTTGGTATATTTGACTTTTCAATCTCTGCGATTAAATCATTCCACTTCAGTTGATTCTGTATGAAGTGTCGTTATAATTTATTATTTCATATTGTACTGTAATTGTATCTTATATTCCTGTTCCATAGTTGTTTGTAACCCATAGAATAGTATATAAATAAATAGATGACTAAATGAATCACCTGAAGGTAGGTACATTATAAGAAAAGTATCCTTGACTTATTACTCTTGGAAAACTAGTAGTAAACTTCATTACAATTTTTATTAGAAAAAAATATTCAAGTTTAATGAGATTGTGTTTTATAAAAATAATTTCATATTTTGAAATATTTTCCATATAGAATGCAAGAAGAACATCATTCTAAACCTTATATTTTTTGGTGTAAAGTTTGTTAGAATTCAGGGAATGCATTCGATTATAATGGCATACTTGCATAACAGAAGAAATGAGTCAGAGGATCTTACAACTCATCAAGAGCACAAACCTAACAGATCTGAAAAAGTAGCAGTCTGCTTTGCTTCTCATTTCTCTCAAAACACACGAAAGAAATTAGACGAATGTACTATACCAATAAGAAATATCGAACAGAGCATTTACTTTCAAAATGTCAGTGGCCAAAAAATAAATACAATTATTTCCCAGCTTAAAAACAAAAAAAGGACAGAAAACGATAAAATAAGCGTCAAAATAATAAAAACTCTCAAGGAAATTATAGCTGAACCTCTAGCCTACTTAATAAACTTGTCTTTTGATACAGGTGTATTTCCATCTAACTTGAAACTGGGCAAAGTTATACCCATATATAAAAAAACGAGCGTACCTCTATGGATAACTATAGACAGGTGACAATTCTTAATGCCATCTCAAAAATTTTTGAACGTTGGTATTATGATAGAATTGCTGAATTTTTGACGAGATACAAAGTATTCTCCCCTCACCAACATGGATTCCGCGCAGGGAAATCAAGGGAGAGTGCCGCTTGCAAATTCATGGAGAGTGTCTATACTTTACTTTTTTTACTTTTAGAAAAAACTAAACTCAAATGAAATTAAAGGAAAATTTCTTGATCTGTTAGAATCATACTTCACTCATAGACAGGCCTACGTACAAATTGGCAATGAGTGTTCTGAAATCTACTCTCTGGATAATGGTGTTCCACAAGGGTCGGTACTAGGACCACTGCTTTCCATACCTTTTGGTAATGACTTGCCAGACTTTGTAACGAATGGATTGATAACTATGTTTGCAGATGATACTTCAGTAGTAGTATCAGCACAGACCATCGAGGACTTGTAAAATTCAATAAGTAGCGTTACAAAGTCTTTTGAAAACTGGTTTCCCGCTATTACGTTTTCCCGTTATTTCGTTGTCCCCTCATACCGCTATCATGTTATCCCGTTGTTCACTTATCCCATTAGTCCGTTATCCCGTTATCCCATTCTCCCGTTATCTCATTACCCGTTATTGATATCGCGAAATTACTTCAAATATCTGTTTATACCAATTTCCGTGGTGATCGGTTGTACGGTCTAGAAGATGCCGTCTAGTGGCCAGTTAATGTAAAAGGGATAGCATAAAAACCTTATCCATGGAAAAATACTTTAAAAAAATGAATTAACCAAATATGTCTCCCCTATCGTCAATTATGGAAACTTCCCCAGGACCATCGTTCGAAGCGTGAGCTAGGATCTTGAATTCATACAAAAATCCCATAGGAAAAAGCACTTTCCCGGATTTTCCAGTTTTCCGGCAACTTTTATAATATATATCCTCGGACTATTACAAAATGAAATAGCCAAATCGGTTGAGCCTTTCTTCCTCAAGTGATGCGCTTAGCAACACAATTCAACATTCATTTGTATTATATAGATTCAGTTTTCAGAACAGCTCATGCAGGTTATGTGAGGAATAAAACGAAAACACCCCGTCACATTCTCACAGAGGGCACAATAGATTTAACGAGGTCATTGCGCATCTTCCACTATTAGTTCTACCAACACTAATGACATAGCATAATAATTCATTGTTTTTCGAATATTTACCAACATTCTCAGAAATTCGATTAATATGAATGTGATTCAGAAAACAGTGAGAATGTCATTCCTATTGTTTATTGAATTGAAATAAACAAACTTCAAAGTAGTTGTTTGGCGGAGTACTTGGTGGGGGCAGTCAAATCGATTGCAGTGCTTTTGCAGAAATATGAAGAATTTCGGGACTGTCAAATTTATTTTTATAATTCCACATCAAATTCGTCTTATCTTTCCGCTGTTTATTAGCTCAAGAAGGAAATGGGCCACAATACTTGTTGTGTTCTGAAGTGAACAAATAATGGAAAAAATAGTTTGTGTAAATTTAACAATTTTCCAAAATCGGCCTGGCATTTTGAGCAAAGAGAGAAATATAGGATAGCTGCTGTGAAAAGAAAAAAGTGAGTGACATAACCACTATTTCACTAGATATGATCTATGTTCACATGTAATGATAACTAGCTTAGCGCGAAATTCAAATTTCACAGACTAGAACCTTGGAAACTTCGATCATCAATATCAGAATGTTGCTCATTAGATAGCAAATTAGTGCACGGATTTTGTTCATGGTATTTTTATATTTGACGCAAAAATATAAAGTTGCTTTGTGCATTTTACGATTAGGAAAATTGGATTGGAGCTCAATAATGGTAGTATTATTTATTCCTGGAATCGTTTTTCAGCATTCACTGATATTTGATATTTGAAAAATATGAAGTTGATTGGACTATTATGGAGCAACTGGAGGAAATTGATTCATTTCTATTTAAAAATAATGCTGAATGAATGTACTCATACACTCGCGGGAACAATTAATGAATAAGGCACAATTTAGGTTACTTCCTTTCAAAAATGTATTGTGGAGTGTTAATGTGATTGAAGGTACACATTTTTTTAATGTCGTGCACACAGCGAATGGGTTCACTGTAGTTGCAAGGATTTGTAAAAGAATATGTCTCATAATTTTGTTTGTAATATCCGTGAAGACTCAATCATGCAGTTTTCCATGTATTATTGAAATGGAGTATTCTGTATTCCAGAAATGTTTTGGACTGGAATCTCTTATAACAAGGAATAAATAAATGTGTTCTTCCTAATGCATCCAATCGGTTCACCATGTTGTGGAAATGGCTTGAATTATATTGTTCGAAACTCCAAGGGTCAAGTAAAGAGCACGTTGAAGGTATGATACGACACTGGATCAATGTTCCTGGCCTGGTTGACCTATTAATCCGACAGGGCATTGTTCTTTTGTTATCAACAAAATCGTCGGTGTTTTCATTATTGACATGATTTCGTATGAAAATAAAAGAAATAAAATTTGCTGTACTCACGTCACGAATCAAATACGAAATCAGGAAAATAATTGGAGAACAAATGTTCGTCAATGTGTGATTGACAATAAACTCAATTTTATGAGGAAACTTTTTTTCGAGGGGTGGATTCTTCTGATGAATTCAAGGCTATCTTTCATTGTTTCTTCAAATATAATTGTACTCAAAATTGACGTAGTTGAACATTTTCATGAAAAGAAGACCAATATATTAGTTGTGAATATATTTTCGAACTGAAAGTATCCTAAGCAGTGGGATAAAATGGCTTCGAGAAGTCAGAATTTACCTATTTCTGACCAAATATTTTACTTTCAACTACTAACTAACTCCAGAGTCATAATTCGAGTTATAAAAACAGTAATTGTGACCACCAAATCTCTTTCAAAAACCATAAACTCAATAAGCGTAGTGCATAGTATGAAATTACTTGTTATGAACTTCAAATATATCTTCACAGCCTCATGGGTCGATAGAGTTATTTATTAGGTTGAATTCTACTCAAAATTAACCAGCAAAATGTGTTCAAAATACTTGAACTTTCAGGGAAAACTTTCTAGTAAATATTAACCTAATTATCACCTCATGTATGTTCATATAGTCAGGGAATGAACAATTCAGTAAACAGGTCTACTATATACTCTACATTACCTATTTTGGCACCAATTAAGTTGCCTGGGCATTCTTTGCCTTTTTCACTCTCTTCAAACAATTTATTGTGAAGCTGAATTTTGGAAGTATACAGTGCTTCTCAAAAGTCCTATCCCCCCCTCTCATTTTTGGAACGATTATACATAAACGAGTGAAATTTGGAAACTGAATATTAAAGGTTGTCAACTTCCCTACTTGTGATGATAGATGACGAAATCGTCAAATATGACGTCACAAGGCCATTGTGACCAATGATTTTGAATGGAACCCTACGGCAAGCGACACCTCTTTGAAAGGTATCGAAAAAACCTATTCAACCTAATTGTGTTTATGTTTACGGCAGTTTTGGCAACTCGTTTTTGAAAAACGCAAAGCTGTGATGAATTAAATCAGTTAATACTAAAATTCCAAATTCAAGCTCCGCCTCTGGATAGTTGTCAAATAAGCTGACATTCTTGTTAGTCTCCCTAATTCGACGTTTTTGTAATTGTCCAAGTTTTTGTACATTTAATAATTTGTGTATTGTTGATCGAACGTTTAACTGTTTCAGCAGCTTTTGGTACTTCAAATATTTTTGTACATTTTGATAATTTGTTGAACTGTTGTGACCCAAACGTTTAAGTGCTTCAAGAAGCGAAATGGTACGTGCTTTAGGTGATAAAGTAGCAGCGATCCTAATTCTTGGTGAAACTGGACAAAATATTCATGCAGCAGAACGCATTTTTAATGAGAGGTTTCCCGATCGCCCCGTTTCGAGGACTTATTTAAGGGAGCTTCTTCGTAAGTTTGAAACAACGGGTAGTATTAGTGATGCGAAACGATCTGGCAGACCGCAAATTTCTGATGAGAAAAAAATTGATATACTGGCAGAAGTAATAGGTAATCCTACTTCTTCAACAACTCACGTTGCATCTACCTGTGAAGTCAGTCGAAGTACAAATTTCATCCATACAAATCAAAAATAGTTCATCAACTCTCAGACGACGACCCAGACCGAAGACTAGAATTTTGTAGAAATATGGAAACTAAAATTAACCAACAGCCAGACTATGTCAAAACAATTTGTTTTAGTGACGAAAGTACTTTCTATCTAAATGGAAATGTGAGGTATTGGAGTGACGCAAATCCTCACCTGTTTCGTGAAACACATAGCCAATTTCCCCAGAAGGTGAATGTTTGGGCAGGTATCCTGGGAACCACATCGTTATGCCTCTTTTTTCAAAAAAAAATTAAACTGGTGAGGTTTATCTGGAGCTGCTGCAAAACGCAATAGAACCGTTAATCCTTGAAATTTTGGAAGATAATCCCGATGAATTCGGAAATTTGGAAATTAAATTCCAACAGGATGGTGCTCCTCCACACTATTACGGTGCAGTAAGACGGTATTTGGATGAGGAGTATCGTGGTAGATGGATTGGACGACGAGGTTCAACGGAATGGCCAGCTCGATCACCGGACCTCACACCTTTGGATTTTTCTCTGTGGGAGTAATTCAAATTGAAGGTTTACGCCACTGAACCTGATAATATTGACGTTTTAAAACAACGTATTGTTGCAGAATGTGAGGCTGTTTCCGCAGACACATTTGCAAAAGTACGAGAAGAGTTTAAAAATAGGATATTTCACTGTCAGGGAGTAAATGGAGATCACTTCGAGCGATTCTTTCGAGTAGATACTGATTCTTTAATCTGTAATTAATATCATACTGAACGGAATTTGAATTTTAATGTTTACTAATGAGCCATTAAAACTGCCATAAACACGAACAAAATTAGTATCATTGAATAGGTTTTTTCGATACCTATTAAAAGAGGTGTATCCTCAGATTTAGTTTATCGAAATCTTCCTGTGATATTATAGTGACTGGACTACCTGTGTCATATTCGGACTTCCATGGTTTACCATTAATATTGAGTTGGAGTAACATCTTCGGTTCATATAGGCTGATAGATGTTTCCGTGAAAATGTCAATGATTTGGGTTTATAGAAAATTCTTCTGATGAATCAGATTCACACTCTGAGTTATGAATATTCGATTTTCTCTTCAATAAACTGGAAATACACACTGATGCGACATGTCCTTTCTTTTTACAAAGATTGCAGTACAATCTTGTGTTGTATGATTTGTCCGCCCACATCGCCCGAATAAGCCCAATTCTTGTATATTATCATTATGAAATAATTTCCTGCGACAGCTGTTTGGCTGAGTCTCGTTAAGAGAACTGTTTGTTATACTTTTGAATCGATTTCTCTTCGAGTTTGTTGAATTTGTGCCCACTTTCCGAATTGAAGATGTTGATGGACTTTTATATTCTTCTCTGTTCTGGATCTTAGACTCCTCGATGGCTAGGGCAGTTTCTAATGTTTTTTCGGAAACTATGTTGGCTTGCTGTAAAATGTTCTTGCGAATTTCGGTATCGTTCAACCCACGGATGAACTGAGCTCTCAGCAGAAGGTTTATAACTGATTTTGAACAATTATTATCGTTGCATTCTGATTTGAAATCGCAGGTTTTTACTTGTTCCTTCAAAACCGCAACATATGTTGATATTGATGCCCCTGGATATTGTGTTCTTGAAAAGGATCTATGTTGTTCAGTCAACACATTACGTTTAGGTGCAAGATAATTTTTTTAAAGAATTATGAGTTCTGGATAGGATTTCGAGGCTGGTAAATCTGGAGAAGTTAAACTTGAGAGTAGTTTATAATGTTTACTTCCTAAGCAGTTCATCAATATCATAACTTTTGCATCATTCGTCTCTTGATCGTTGTTATATAGTCCTTTCAATTTGAAAAAATCAACTAGTCTTTGACAATAGCTATCAGAGTTTCCAGTGCATTCTTCAAAAGATTCGAAAGTTAATACTTGGGTATGAAGAATTCCTTTAACCGTATTTGTATTTGTACGTTGTTGTTGTGAATTGTCAACTAGCCCGCTTAGGGCAGCTATAAGGGCTGCTGAATGTTGCGCCATTTCCTGTTCTTGCAGAATGTATCACTGGTTCGTCTTTTTTTCTTGAAAATAACTTTCTCTTTCCTCTTCGTCGCCAAATTATTACGTTTCATGAGTGATTCCAGGAGAGGAATTCATGTGACTTTTGAATACTTATTGACACTGTCAGATATTTCTGATGTACAGGGTCTAATCATTATTCTAATATATAACAAGATCCATTCGGAAAATTCGAATATTGGCATGTTCCAGTCAGGAATTTGGAATTATTGAAAACAAAAACTTATTCCTAGATACGGCCATTTTTCTATGAAAAGCGAGCCCAGAATCGATCGGAAGGCAGTTCAGATTGAGTTTTGGTCCTGACAACATCTCCTGCTATGAAATTCTATTGAAGTCATCAGAGGAGAAAATCACCAACAAGGAGCCTACGCTCGGAAAAAGAGTTTGCCGGAGACGAAAAAATCAGAGAAGTTGAAACGTAATTCCATATATAAAGCTTTCAATTGGTTTCATTAGATTGGAGCAATTTACAAGATCATTTAATTATCACTACCAAGTAAATTCAGTTAAGTTTATGGAGTCAGATTTTTCGGCCTAGATTAGTCTGTAACTCACTATAACATCGAATGAAGTGGAGGTTTGATAATCCATTGACACAACTGTGACATAGTGGAACTGAGTCTCTCTATCTTGTCCCAATGTTGCTCCTCGCTATGAATAAATAAATCCCGGTTCTACAACTTGGGCCAACGTTTTAACACAAAAGAGTGACCATGGAAATCCCGGTTCCTACAATTTTGCCAACTTTAACACAGAAGAGAAGATGTGGTTACGGGTGCACCCAAAAAGATTTCTGCCCATCAGCGGGCATGGGTACCTCAAACTCCTTGGTTGTGGCGAGGTAAAGATATCAGAGGACTATTCACACACTTTGTAAATTCCATAGGAATTTTGGTAAGATACCAGACTAATGAAGTATTAAACCACCCCACGGATTTGCATATCGATAGACCAGTAAACAATAATTTGTTACCTCGGAGTTTGAAGAATATTGTGAAGCTGGGAAAATTAAGATTCTCAAATGGTTTTCTGGGTCAAATCAGGAATTGTTAATTTGAGGAAGATACCTAGGGTCATATCAGTTGAATCCTTCCATTGCCAGATCAAATCGTCAAGATATGTTTGTCTGGAGTTGTTGTTCAGTACATGATCGTGACCCCTTGGGACAATTTCAATAGCTAAATTGAGAAATGTTCGTAATAAGTATATTTAAATTGCTACAATGTTACTCTCTGCTAAGGCATGGATCCCGGCTCTACGCATGAAATAATTCCCCTTTATTAATAGGAAACACTGTTTAAAGAGTGGCCGAGGATGGTAACGGGTTGATACAGAAAGATCCCGGTCGGACACTAGGCCCTGTAGTCGTCGACAACTCCTCGGTTGGGTGGTGTAAATGTACTATAGGGTCCAGTTATGAATATATATGTATTAGTACCGGCAATATAACTTGGTGATTACTAGAAATACCATATAGATATATTCTTGAGACATGGCGGTGTGCCAAGGTTTATAACATACTTAGGGATCAACATAAGCTTAACTCCTATAATTTCTGTTATGGTCGTGTGGAATAATTGACTACCGAATTCATTTTCAAACACAAGTTGAGATTGGAACTCTTGCCTTCATTATTGAATTTTCTTTTGCCTTGTTGTCTTCTATTTCTCCTTAGTTGAACAAAACTAAAACAGAAAAAAAATTACACAGCCTGGGAAAATTGAGGGTCTATAGTTTCAGGGGCTATCTATATAAGGCTGTGTATCTTATTTAAAAAAACGAGCTATCTTCTGAGAGCAGATGGATTGCATATCCTCTAGCAGATCCTGCTACCTGAGGAGTGAAGCTGGCTATCTAAACGATCACACAAAAAAAATTATGGAAAAAAATAAAATAAAAAAAATCAACCAGAACTTTTATCAATCGTATAAGACCGGGGTGGGTTCAGTAACACTGTATTAGGAAAAAAAATGGTAGTTCCAGTATTTCTGCTCAGAATAACAACAATATGAATTCATTATCCACGATTCCAATCCAACCAGAGAACGGAAAGTATAAACTTATTGCATGGAAAAAGATTCCATAACATATTTGTATTTTATCACGTAAATGTATTGAGTCCTAAGATGAGAGAAAGAGACTTCACAGTAAGGAATGAAGGAAAATTCGAGTTATAGGTCTCATATGGGATAGACGCCATATTTTTTTGACTTGAACCGTTTCCGCCATTGCAAAAATAATCCATAATTTTCTGGAATCGTCCACATTTTAATGACAGGTTATATATGATATGTATATATATATATATATATATATATATATATATATACTTCATCTATGAAATTAGTTTATTCAACATTATCATAGAAAAGTTTTGTATCGCAAATAAAATCCGAATTAGATGTGAATGCGAAACCATCACTTGCATACATCATTCTCTGCTGTACGTTTAATAACAGTTCTTTTTTCATACGCGATCCCAAGCAGCATCATAGTGACGGAAACTTGATTTTGAAGTGACTGTGGATTGGTCCGCGTGAAGACGAAAACTAACCTAATTTTTCTCAAAATATTTTATTGTGGCTTACAAAAAGTTTGTTTCACCTGTTACGTAAAAGAAGGGGTTTGTTTTAATAGCCAATTTTTCTTATTCTGAAGGATTGGATTGGCCGCTGACGAAAACTAATCTAATTTTCCCAATTATTTTATTTGTTACAAAAAGTTTGTTTTCACTGTTACTTGAAACGTGAAGGATATTCATTCAAAATGAAATGGGTTATGCGTTTCCAATATACAATTTTTCTGCATAAATTCACCATGCTACATGTTCTTTTTTTTAAATTAATGGACATGTAACCGCAATTTCGAGGTTAGATCTTTGAAGTGACAGATTATAATAGCCGCCACTTTCACCTATTGTAAATTTTAAGTTATAACTTTGAAGTGGTGAGTCATAAGCCTGCGATGTAGGCGCCACTTTCTGGTGGTGAAAAAGTTGATAATTTAGTTCCACTGGCCACTTCATGATGAGACGATTTTTAGAATGGTATATTTGCAGTTTCTGCCACTTCAAAGTAATATTCTCCAAGAGCCGCCATATTTACAGGAATATGCTGGGTCGCCATTATTAGAGAAATGAACGAAACATTCAATGAAGATTTATTTGTCGTCAATGCTACGTCAAACGTAGTAATTTATTACATTAGTATTGGTTTCGGGTATCCAAGATTGATGAAAAAATTTTTGACAGATTTATGTACATAATTTCACAGGCCAGTTATTTGCAGAATCATAATGTTTTCCTTGAATGAAGAGTATTCAGTTGGCGCGTGCTCAAAATCGAGCTACAACGCCTTTATCTCACAGTAAACTTCCATTTGTTCTAATTTTATCACGATCAGAAGTATCCAAATTTAGTATACTGTGTGTGTGTGAAAGAGAGAGTTCGCATCGAAGAATCCATTCGCCACAGAAATGAATCAGTATACTGGTTTATCTTATATATTATTATACTTAATCATAATAATGAAGGTCTTTATTTTCCAAGAAAAAAAAAATACAAAAATACATATCTTACTATACTATATACACAAAATTGTTTCTGGAAAAAAGGCGAGGTATCATTGAGTGATGCACGTTCTCTGTTTTTCAACCTAACCTTATAGTCGATCGAGTGTTAGAAATGAATCAGGCAAAATGGAAGAATGTGGAACAATAATTATGAAAGTATGTTGCAGGACAGAGATGGAACTACATATCGTTTTTTCCAGGTAACCGGAACGTGGCTATCTGAGATCCAGGAACGTAGATCGGAACGTAGCAGCCACCAAAAAGTGTTTCCCATTTTGGTAGCCGCCGCGTGATAGAACCGTGTATATTACGTGGCACTGGTTGTGGTCAAACACCTCAAAGTTTTCCAGAATCGTATCTCCTACATTCCGTCCACTTAAAATACTACTCGGGATATTCATCTTTGAAGCCTTTACGAATAAGCATGTAGGTTTAGATACACGATATACAGTTATTTACTTTTTTCATCTTCTTCTAACCTTTGAATATAGTATTTATAACCTAAAATAAGTAGAAATGACTAGATTTTTACCATCAGTCGACTAGTCTGAAGGCAATTCCACCTATATATGCCTTCGACTTATTAGGCAAAATGTCTTGATTGCACAATTTTGGCCTTCTTATTTACTTCAATTTTCACCCATATTGGTAAATTCAAGGTTATTACAACGAAAAAATTACCGTCGCCTATTTGGGCCTACTCATATTGTTTGTTGGAGAATAGTACCCTTATTATCTCTTTTTTATAGTCACGAATTTTTATCCCAATGAGATAAATGGTGAATTTCATTAGAGAACTATAGATTTAGATATATATTCAGATAGGCCAAAACATCATCTGTTACTGAGCTCAAATCAGCCTCTCAAAGTCAAACCTTACCATTACGTACTTTGGAGTGAACAGGCCGTAACCGCACGGCGAAGCTTGTAGACATTCGGGTGGGAAACCGCATCTAGAACAACGAGGCTACGGCAAATAGACCTAAATCCAAGCTGTGGGCACCCTGGCTCCGAGAAACATGGTGAAATTTCGGGTCAATCAGCCTTGACCCTGTGCAGGAGGCACCAATCCCTTTCCTCCCAATCGTAGGAATGAAAACTGTTTGACAAAAAATTTTATCGACGAAAAAAGGAACTAAAAAGTGAAAAATGAATAAAACTTAATAACTTAACCTAATGTAAGTAACTAATCTTAAGTCGGCACACAGTGATCTGGCTTGCCAAAAAAACGGCCAAAAGTGGTCAAATCCGACAATCTCATATCAATCAATCAGATCTATCAACGTATGCTTTATTGTCTGAAGATATAGATACATCTTATAGACAAAGTCTTGTTACATAAAATTTAAAAAAATTGCTAATCACTATATATACAAACAATTTTTAAAAAACAATTATTTTTGGACAATACACAATATATTCAGCCATTATCACAATTTCAAAGAGAGCGAGAGAGAGAGAGACACATAGTAAAACAAAATAATGTTATTATTGACACAAGTTTAGAAGAATTAAAAATGTTCTGTTGTATCTACTAAATATCAATGTTGTTTTATATATCACAGCAATCATTTCTGAACATATAAGAATACAGCACATTGTTTCACAATTACACGAAACTATTTGCATGGATTGCCTCTACCAAGTCCCAGAATAGTACTCCTCCAAACTATGGTAAGCTCCCTTTGTTGATACTTTATTAATTTTTGTTCTTTTAGTTCCTTCACTATTAATATTCATTTACAGCAGTTTATTCCTGTACTATAAAAAAAGAGAGTTATTGTAAAAAAAGTCAGTTTGATAATTGTCAATAAAGATTCCGAAAAAGTCTTCGACTGATGAAAGTAATTTAATTTGAGAAATAGCTCAAACATTTGGTGACCCCGACCAGTGCACGATATGGAGAAGGATGGAAATGAACGGCCGAAGCGGGCAGGTGCAGGATTTAATGAAAACCTTTCCGCAGATTTTATTTGGCCAGACAATTTTGGTGGAAACAGAAATCCCACCACGACGGTGACCAATCCTGTTCCTTCAATGCACTCAAAGCAGACCGCAAGAAAAACAAGTTCTCAACGCTCCATACTAAGTATAGAGAAGAAACGTTTAGCTCTAGAAAACGAGAGAAAGAAACAAGAGCTGGAAAGGAGACAAAGACAGCATCAGTTTCAGTTTGAACAAGAAGAATTGGAAAACAATTCGAAATTATTAAATCTAGAGCAAGAACTCCAAAACGCAGAGTTGGAAGCGCATGAGTTAGACTGTGTTTCAGAAAGAGCAGACCTATTTCCCCAGGAGAAAAAAAAAGGGAAAAAAAAAGGCAAACTTGAGGAAGGAGGAATTCACGAAGCCAAAGAAGAAAATTGTTCGAAAAATGACATTAAACTTTTGTGTGAAACAATCATAAGTGCAATTAGAAGTGTATCATCTCCAAGCCGATATAAACATGACAAAATCTTAGCACGGCATGCTATGGAGAAAGATTTTCCCTACTTTGATGGGAATCCGCAAGAGTGGCCTTTGTTTCACAGACAGTATAAAAACATTTGCAATTTATGTGGATTTTCCAACGAAGAAATTATGATTAAACTCCAGCGGTGTTTGAAAGGTGAAGCTAAGTCTACGGTTGCTGGTATGATGTTGACAGCGGACAATGTTGATTTAGTGATACAAACCCTAGAAACACGCTTTGGTAGACCGGAATATATAATCGATGGAATTATTCAAAAAATCAGAGGTGTACCCTTTTTGAAAGACTCTAACTTTGAAAAACTCATTCAATTCTCAAGTGAGGTCAACAATATGGTGTCAATAATGAAAACCCTCAAATCATCGAGCCATCTCAAGAACCCTCAGCTCATGGGAGACCTTTTGAACAAACTACCAGATCATTTGAAGTTGAAATGGGGAAAGAAAATAGCCACAAATGAGAAAGAATGTGATTTGGAGGATTTCTCCAAATGGGTGGGAGAAATTGCAAAGGCTGCATGTTATGTAAGCACTCCCTATACCCATGGTACTGATATATTTGGGCACAAATCTACCTTCACTAAAAAGCCTGATAGTGTACTCAGTACAAACGAAAAACCAACTGAGAAATGCGGCTATTGTGATGAAAACGTTCATGGAAGTTATTGCCCAAAAATGAGAGAAGACGACATTGAAAAAAGATGGCAAACCGTCACCGGAAAAAAAACTATGTTTTTCCTGTTTGAGAAAAAACCACCAGAAGTTGAAATGCAGGAAGAAAGAACCGTGTGGAATAAATGGATGTAGACTCCTCCATCATCAACTGTTACACAAGACCCGAGAATCCAGTGAAATTAACGAACAAGAACCCGAAAGAAATGTTGTATATGCGTTGCAAAATAAAACGAAGAAAGTACAACTGAGGGTCATTCCAATCAATATATTCGGACCGAAAAGACAACTAGAAGTACTTGCATTATGTGATGAAGCATCTACCGTAACGCTGATCGACGAAATTGTTGCCGAGGAGTTAGGGCTCTCTGGATTCGAAGAATCATTATGCTTACAGTGGACTAATGACGAAATATCAATGCAAGAGAAATCTATCAGAATGGACTTGAAAATATCAAGACCCGGTGGACTAAAGTATTTCACAATGATAGGCGTCAGAACTATCAAAAATCTATCACTGCCATTACAAAGCGTCAAAATGACAGAGTGGCGAAAATATCCTCATCTGAAAAATATTCCTATCAGAGATATAATTGAAGAAAAACCTATGGTTTTGATCGGACAAGACAACATTGATCTGATTATCGCTCGTCAGATACGATGCGGGCCCCAAAATTTGCCAGTAGCAACCAGATGCAAATTGGGATGGGCACTTCACGGTCCCAGTCATGAAAAAATGGTTGAAGCTCACACGTTGCATATATGTGAAACGGAAGATCCTGATGAAATCCTACGAGAAATGGTCAGAAAATCGTTTTCTACAGAACATTTTGGAGTTTTAGTGACATCAACTCGTCATAGATATGAAATCACCAGAGCTCTGAATATTTTGGAGAAAACTATTTTCTGACCATTTCTTGTAGGATTTCATCAGGATCTTCCGTTTCACATATATGCAACGTGTGAGCTTTAACCGTATCATCACCATTCATTTTTCCATGACTAGGACCGTGAAGTACCCATCCCAATTTGCATCTGGTTGCTACTGGCAAATTTTGGGGCCCGCATCGTATCTGACGAGCAATAATCAGATCAATGTTGTCTTGTCCGATCAAAACCACAGGTTTTTCTTCAATGATATCTCTCAATTTATTTCATACTTGGAAGAAGTTTTTGGAAGACTCGCCTAAACTTACAGATATTAAAGTTCCCAGATGTTACAGTTTCATGATTCCAGTAGCAACCAAAATTGAACTTTATACATTTTGCGATAGTAGTGAGAAAGCCTTTGCAGCAGTATCCTATCTCGGGGTGTTAGGAAAAGACAGCCAGGTTGATATTTCACTGGTATCCTCAAAAACACGAGTAACGCCCCTGAAAGCGTTATCGATACCAAAACTTGAACTACAAGCAGCTGTGATGGCAAGTAGGCTAGCCCAAACTATTGAGTCTGAATTGGAAAGAACTATCAACCAATCATCATTTCTGATCCAGGATAGAACATCAACTCGTCATAGCTATGAAATCACCAGAGCTCTGAATATTTTGGAGAAAACGATAAAAAGAATCGGTGACAGACATGAAACAGGATTACTATGGAAAAATGATGACATGAAATTACCAGAGAGTAACTTTAGAGCAATGCAGAGATTGAAATGTGTCGAGAAAAAATTTCTACAGAAGGAAACATTTCGTGAAGAATACTGTGAAAAAACTTAAGCATACGAGAAAAAAGGATATATCAGAAAACTGAGTCAAAAAGAAGCCAATATAGAAGGTCCCCGTACTTGGTATCTTCCCCACTTCGCTGTTGAGAATCCGCATGAGAAAAAAATCCGATTAGTGTTTGATGCCGCATCGAAATCACACGGTATAAATTTCAACGATATGCTCTTGTCTGGTCCCGATCCACTGCAGTCTTTGGTAGCAATACTTTGGAAATTTAGACAGCGAAAATATGGATTTTGTGGAGACGTTAGGGAAATGTTTCATCAAGTTCGCATTCGGGAGGAAGATAGGGATTCTCAACGATTTCTGTGGCGAAATTTAGAATATCAGAGACCTCCAGACGTTTACGAAATGGTAGTAATGACTTTTGGTTCGACTTGTTCTCCAGTCTGCGCACAGTACGTGAAGAATATCAATGCTGAGAAGTTTGCATCAGATCCAGTGATCAGGGACGCGATTATCAAGAAATTTTACGTGGATGACTACTTGGATTCTGAAGACACCGAAAAGGAAGCGATTACAACATTAACTGAAGTTTGCAGAATACAAAAATTGGCTGGTTTTGATGTTGTTAACTGGATGACAAATTCTTCCCTTATCCATGAACATTTTCCAGGAGATTTTTTTGCATCTAAGCATATAGACGATGGCTCCTCTCTTCATAGAGTTCTCGGATTGTGGTGGGATACAGAAAATGACGTATTTCTGTTCAAACTCAATGTAGAAAAAAACCTTATCGATATGAATACATCCAAAAGGATGGTATTGAAGTCCATAATGTCCTTTTATGATCCTCTAGGCTTGATAGCTAGTTTTACCATTCGTGGGAAAATTTTGATGCAGGATATTTGGCGATCGGGTGTGAATTGGTATGAAGAATTACCAGAAAATTCAATTCATACCTGGAAGAAGTTTTTGGAAGACTTGCCTAAACTTACAGATATTAAAGTTCCCAGATGTAACAGTTTCATGATTCCAGTAGCAACCAAAATTGAACTCCATACATTTTGCGATAGTAGTGAAAAAGCCTTTGCAGCAGTATCCTATCTCAGGGTGTTAGGAGAAGACAGCAAGGTTGATATTTCACTGGTATCCTCAGAAACACGAGTAACGCCCCTGAAACCGTTATCGATACCAAAACTTGAGCTACAAGCAGCTGTGATGGCAAGTAGGTTAGCCCAAACTATCAAGTCTGAATTGGAAATAACTATCAACCAATCATATTTTTGGTCAGATTTCAAATGTGTTCTATCCTGGATCAGAAATGATGGAAGAAAATTCAAACAATTTGTCGCACATAGTGTAGGAGAAATACAAGAAAGAACAAATTTAGAAGATTGGAGGTGGATACCAACTGAGTTTAACCCAGCTGATGAAGCAACGAGACCTCAGTTCCGACAGAAAGTTATTTCAAATGAATGGTTTACTGGTTCAGCATTTTTAAGACAACCTGTACAAAATTAGCCTAAGGAAGATGCTGATTCAGAGTTCACAGAAAATCGTATCGCTTATAGCAATGAAATCAAGCAAGAATATAACCAGGTTTGCTTTGTCACTTTAGAGTACATGAGCTGTCTGCCTGACGTGGATAGATTTTCATCATGATTGAAATTAATCAGATGTACAGGGTGGTGTCTGAGGTTCATAAAGAAAATGAGGAACCGTGGAAATCAACATCCAACGGAGCTACAGTGGATGAACTTGATGAAGTGGAGACAATATGGATTAGAAAATCGCAGCTCAAAAGCTTCCCAGACGAGTTGGGGAGAATGGAAAAGGGGAAAACCATAAGCTCTCATAGTAGACTCCGAAATTTTTGTCCACTTGAAAATGAGATTATGTTACTTGGAGGACGAGCAAATATATCGAGGAGCTTGAACTGTGATATAAAAAATCCAATCACTCTAGATCCGAAACATGCTTATACAAAATTATTAATGATACATTATCATGAGAAATTTCGTCATAGGGGAGTTGAACTGGTGTTGAATGAAGTAAGACAAAAATACTGGGTGATGAATGGGCGAGCCGCCGTCAAATGAGCATTTTCACATTGTCAAAAATGTAAGAACGAGAGAGCTAAGCCCATGCAGAGATTGAAAATTCCATGTGCTCCAAGGGAATAGACTTCAAATTCATTCCTCCAGGTGCCCCACACATGGGCGGTTTGTGGGAAAGACTGATTGGATCCATGAAACGCATAATTGGAAAGAATTTCCAGGACCAATCTCTGAGAGAAGAAACTCTACAGACGTTTTTCGCCGAAGCTGAGTATCTCGTTAATTCCCGGCCTCTGACACGAGTATCCAGTGATCCAGAAGACGTTGAAGCACTCACGCCTAATCACTTCCTACTTGGATCATCGAGCGGCAAGGAAAGTGAATCCTTGATACACCTTAGTTCGGATAGCAATTGCTTACGTAGGGAGTGGAAGAAAACGCAAATGCTCCTAGACAATTTTCGGAAGCGATGGGTGGAGGAATACCTATCTACGCTCACAAAAAGGAGTAAGAGATGAAAAGCCCATCAAAACCGATGATGTTGTGATCTTAGTTGACGATCGTTCTCCAAGATACACCTGGAGATTGGGTAGAATAACCCGACTCTATCCAGGACCGGACGGAAGAATCCGAGTTGTTGATGTTAAAACAGCGACAGGAACGTTTCGTCGATCAGTTACCAAAATTTGTAGACTGGAACTAGAAAATTAGCTAGAAAATGATCTTTCTAGCGCGGGGAAAAATGTTGATACTTTATTAATTTTTGTTCTTTTAGTTCCTTTACTATTAATATTCATTTACAGCAGTTCATTCCTGTACTATAAAAAAAGAGAGTTATTGTAAAAAAAGTCATTTTGATAATTGTCAATAAAGATTCCGAAAGAGTCTTCGACTGATGAAAGTTATTTAATTTGAGAAATAGCTCAAACACCCTTAAGTAATGCTTCTTTGACGGACTTTCGAAATTTTTTGAAAGAGGTAAGTGAATAGGTAGATGGTTGTATATTTTTATGCCTTCGTATATAATTGATTTTCTGATCAGGTTCGAGGAAGGTGTAGGAAGTGGCAGATCAAGATTTTATGTCCTACGTGTTCTGTGATATAGCTGGGGATTATCCAAATTATGACGATTTTTAAAGACTAAGCACACGCTTTCTAATACAAATGAAGAAAGTAGCGTGAGTATTTTCTGGGAGACGAAGAGCGGTCTGCATGAATGAATGGGAGATACCCTACAATAGTTATTTGTATGCCAAGGCCGCAAAATACCTTTCTAGCGACCGAAAGAAGAGTTATCGCCGAAGCCGCTTGGGGCAGAGGCAGGATAATCTTGAGGTCGCTGAAAAGTTTTGCGGTCATGGCATACACACTATTTTTCGTGCAATCGTCAAAATTATTAAACTGGATAATTGCCAATAAATATATAATTGCTTCTTCAAAATCGATAGCAGTTCAATTATATTAACAAAGTCACAGCGTTTGAGGTGGGAATGATAGGGTTGAATATATACAAACCATTTTGGTAGTTCTTGACAAAACGCAAATATGTCAGATACTGATAGTGATATTTTAATAATTTGCACTCTTCCAGAGCCAATTGTAAACTTGGCGCCTTCCGTTTTAATACCTGAAAATCCTAAACGGCAGTAAGAAAAATGTTACAGCGAGTTTAAATATTGGTGTGACGAAAAGAATGTAAAATAATCCTTGACATTGTCGTATTTTGGACAATTTGGAAGTGACGTTTGGTTTGGCAGCCGTTGCTTTCGCGGACTGTGTTGAGAACGCGAAATTCTCACTTTGCGTGCGATCGCATGAAAATATATCTCAACGCTCTCTTCTGTAAAATGAATACGCTATTTGACCTTTGTTGACTGCACACGCCCCAGATAGCAATATCGTATCTGAGGTGGGACTCAATGAGAGCGTAATACACTGTTTTGGCTATTTTTGAACCAATCTCGCTTGTAGAAATTTTCACTGCATAGCATCCTGAGGCCAGTTTTTTTTACTGAGAGACAATATATGTTCTTCAAATTCCAGCTCATTGTCAATAATCAAGAAATGTTGTGTGGTGTTCACGTTCTAGTGGGTCATTACCAATGGTTATGCCTCCCATGTCTTACTTGAATCTACAAGAGATGCTAATTAAATATTTAAATGGCCCAAAGGATACGCTGCTTTGAAAAATAGTTCCCAAGTTTATTTTTCTAAAAGTTACAGAGGGTTGAATTTGCATAATTTTGGAGCACTATACATCTAAAAAAAGTAGTAACAGTTTATTGGCTATAACTGAGGCCAAAAATAGTTTTTGGCAGAAACCAAAAACGGCTGCTTGTAGGGTAAGAACTGTGCTTTACTAAGTGTAGAAAAATATGTTGAGGCATTTCGAACTTTGCACTAAAAAATCGAAAAAAACTTAATCTAAGAGTAGTTTTGGAAAAAATATGTAAGTTTCATAGGCTAGTTCTTTCAAGCACCACCTTGGTCCAGCAAGATGCTGAATTGATATGATATTTCAAGGCTTATCCAGTGAGTCTCACTCAATTAACCCTCCTCGACCCGCCTCTGATAATGACAGGGGTATCAATAATTGATAGTTTTCTCGCTGAATTCTATGAATATTAAAGAATAATTTGTTGAAAATATAAACAGGATGTTCATAAAATCAGATGTGGAATCATTTTAATCGTGGATTTTTCAATTCACAGAAAAATCTTTCTATCAATATTCGATTGAGAATGTTTCCCTTTTCAACATTAAAGAATAATTCTGAAAATAATACTGTAACATAGTAACAAAACTTTTCATGTATACTATTCATGATGAAAATGGAAGAACTTTTCATCAAAAAAATTGCAAAAAATTACATAAATTCGTGATGTTTCGAAAATTAATTTTCCCCTTGACTATAAATATATAGCAACCATATCAAAATTGGGAAACATAATCTCTTACTCGTCTCATTTTACTCTTTTCCTAAAAAATATACTACATAAGTATACAAAATTATTAAAACCTGAGAAAAATTAAATAATTATATTAAAGGAAATGTTTATCAGTATGTTTTTTATATCCATGTATATTATGGTTATAGGATCTGGCAATGATGAATATAAAAATTAAAAATTCCAATGGCGCGGCCAGTCGGAAAGGTAGATTACAGAATGTTTTTATTGATTTTTAAATTGCCAACAATCAAGATAATGAATATTCGAGAAATGTTAAAATACAATGATGTTCTGTTTGTCGGCGAAAAACGAAACTCAAACAGTATCCGATTGACACGAGCGAATGAACATCAAATGAAAGGGGCATACAGGGCAAACAAAAATTATTGATTCTCATTAGTTGTAATTTACGGCGATTTTTTTGGTATTTACTTCTTGAATCAAAGATATGGAGCTCATAAAGCTCTATCAAATAACCTACAGTTTTCGGATATTGATATGAAAATGAGAGATTGAGATTTTTCCAATCTTTCAACAGCCTCCGTTTTGAAACTACGTGACTGATTTGGCCGATTTTCACCAACTAGCTAGACCAATCCACGACACCAATAGTCGTACTCCTAGTGCGTTCTGAGTGACGCGAAACAAATAACGAGATATATATATATATATATTGTTATGTTTAGAAGTACGCCTAATATTTGAAGAGTTGAAATAAGAATAATAAATAAAAAAAAACAAATAATAAAATGTTCGTATTCAGTAATCTGTGCTATGTTATTTTATAGTTTTTCCGAAGATTCTACCGTTTTTCTGAACCCTTACATAATATTAATCGATACCTATGTTTGAAATAAACATGTTTTCAACATCACAAGCAATCGGTATAATAGAGCACAAGCAGATAACAAAATGTTAAAAGTTCGAACATTCTGTATATGAAATTGGATCTGAACACAAAATTAGCAATTTTGGAAATATGAAAAGCAGAAACGTCAAAAGAATGATTTTTACATGTCTTGTATATAGTATGTAAGGTAGTTAGAAATGTTTCGTGAATAAAAACTGTCAAAAAGGTGGAAGTAATGAAAAGTGCAACAAAAAGGTGCGTGAAAATCGAAAATTCCAGAAGGAAACAAAGGATATTGGTATCAAGGGAGAGAAATCAACAAGCTAAGCGAGAGAGAACAGACAAATAATTTTGGAAGAACCGAATGAAGAAAATTGAAATTATAAAAACTCAATCAATATGCATTAGAAAAACAGTTATTTGACAAGACAATATGGGAAGTACTATAAAGAACAACAGCAAATAAAAGATACCAGATGCAGAGTTAATCTCATCTCTTTCCATTGGAGATTTACCAATACGAGGCGAAGTAACAGTCGACAAAGGGGCTGCAGTTTCCAAGAACGGGAGAAATCCGAAACACTGAACATTCTCGTTACAAGAAGTCACAGGTATTTTTTGAAACCATAAAAAGTTACTGCAGTGCAATTGAAATAAAACTTTTAAAGAACCCTTTCGATAGAACTGTTCATGAATTACTATATTGACTACATAACCTATAAAACTTGGTTAAATTTAACTTTTAGTAGCACATTTTTATGAAGCACTAATTAGGCTATTTATCGCTGAATAGGTAGTAGTTAGTTTTTCCTGAATGAGGGAAATTATTATTCCGAATTTCGATGAATTTCTGCTTTATTTTCAATGATTGAGCAATAACAGTTGCCATTTTCTGAAATTGACTTCAAGAACGACCAGAGGGCTCCACAGTAGAACCGACTTCTGACATTCCATGCGTAGCGATTGAGTTGGCTGAGGTGAAGGAAATAAGGTAAAAGAGTGTATGGAAAGAAGGTAAAATGCATAGCCGGAGGTATTTAATATCTATATGGGTATTCATTTGTCAATATATATAAAATCAAATTCAAAGGGGAACTAGTTTGAAGATTTTGAAAATAGTAAAAATATAGTAAAACAAAATATAAACAATTTTTTTTTTAATATTTTGTTATGATGTCTGGTTGTGGAAAAAAATAAGATCAGAAGGATCGGAAACAAGTTCAACATCAAGAGCTGCTTCCAATCCGGCAGTATTTTACGGAGTTTCCTTGCCGATACCAAATCTGACAACAGAACTGAAACCAGTAAGTATTGTATTAATGAAGTTCCATGTGAATGCGAAGATCCCTATATTGGAGAGACAAAGAGGGCGTTATCGGTAAGTTCAAATGAACACAAGAAATGGGAAAAGCGACAAAATCGGGTATTGCTGACCACGCCTGGACTGAGTGTTCTACATAGAAAGGAGCATTGGTTTGAACGGAAATTCAAAGGGATCACCTACATCGAAGCCAATAACGCCTTCAGCGTTGAGATCAAGAAGGTATGGAAACCACTAATTGCCCTTTCTGGTGGACTGAAGAGGCGCGAAACTTCACGCACCACCATTTGCAAGAATTTCCTTGCCTAATATTATTTTTTACAAAAATCGTTATATCCATCACCCCTGACGCGCATTGTAGGTCACTCAGATTAACCCCAGAGGAGATTTAGACTCATTCTCGGTATATCTAACGATCGTGGAAATTTCAGAATTCCACTCTAATGATTACGGAAGATACGGGGGTGTGTCCATGAGAAATGAGACAGATTCGGATTTTTTTTTAATTGAAAATTTTTCAGCAAAAATATGGATTGTTACTAATGTTGATGAAAGTACACTAAAAAACACTTTCCAACGATTTTCACAAAAATTCGTTTACAAAACCCACTACGCGTGTTTCGCTATACTATAGCTTTTTCAAGAGGATACTTAGTTACAATTACTGAGGTTTGATATAAATTATAGAAGTAGGGGGTTATCAGGTAACTGAGTGCTTATTGGATGAACATTTATTCAGTTTCTAGTAAACAGATTTAAAAAAAGTGAATTATTCAAATTAATCTGGTCATTCAATAAGTATTGTGAATTCTTGTCTTTGTTAATCTCTAAGCTCTCTAGGAGATCGAGTTTTTGACATTTCTTTCCCACAAGCAAAAGTTCAAAGTCATTAGCAAAGCAATGCTTTTCAGTCAGGAGATGGTTAGCGAAAGTTGAATTAGATTTGCCCTTAATAAAACTATTTCTATGCTCAGATATGCGTTGTTCGAAAGTTCTATCTATTTATTCTATGTAAAAACTTAGACAAATCCACATTTTTTCTTTCCAATTCGATATTTGTTGTTTTTAATTAATTTTACCAAAGAAGTTTTTGTTCTGTAAGCCATATTAATATCTTTATGTCTTAAATAATTAGAAATTTTCTCTGAAGGTTTGCCGGAATAAGTAATAACCATGAAATTTGACTTTGTATTTGAATCGGTTGGATAAACTTCCCAAATTGTCTTATTATGGAGTTTTCTTTGATAGAATGCTGTCGACTAAACTTGAGTTATATCCGTTATTGGCTGCAATTTGTTCAATTATATTCAATTATTTAATGAAATTCTCTTCTGGCAGAGGATCATACTATAATATGCGGTTACTTTGTGTTGGTATACGAAGGTTTGTGAAAAATTGAAAAATCGTGTTTATTGTTTATTTTCGTAATGGTCAATCTAAGAAGTTTATCGAATCAGTGATTTCAATTTCTTTTGTAAATTTTATTGGGCGATGAATGCCATTAATGAAGTCAAAAAGTATATTTAGTTGTCTATAAGTTTCTATAAAGCCACATAAGATGTCTACATATCTATATCAGTATAAGAAGTTTTTTATTAACGGTTTATTATGAATTTTACTTTCGAGATTATCCATGGAAATTTCCGCAAGTATCGGACTCCTCGGTATATCTAACGATCGTGAAAATTTCAGAATTCTACTCAAATAATGACGGAAGGTACGGGAGTGGGACAAATTCGGATTTTTCAGAACTGAAAATTTTTCTGCGAAAATATGGATTGTTACTAAAGTTGGTGTCCTTATCACGAATCCTTAAGATCTTTGAACATATCTCGCCCCCAATATTATTTTTCCAAATATCGGTATATCCATCGCCCCTAGCGCGCAATGTATGTCACTCAGGTTAACCTGAGAAGAGATTCAGACTCATTTTTGGTATATCCAACGATCGTGAAAATTTCATAAATCTACTCCAATGATTACGGAAGATACGGGGGTGTTTCCATGAGAAGTGATTTGTTCTTCCCCTAGCTGAGCACGATTTCAGCTGGAGGCAGTTATAAATAATATTTGGCGTACGAGACATCAACGTGTATCACTTATAAAAATCCGAATTGTTTCAATTTAGATAATTAGTTATTCTACAAAACCACATCCATGAACAGGCATGACTGTGAGCCTAAATATCCGTTTATGCGGCCCGTGATACTTTCAAATGAAAAAGTTGAAAAAGTGTCATGAGGAAAAATTGTAAGATATTTTCTTATCGCGACAATTGCTTTCACTCGGGCTCATCACAGAACTTGAGCAGCATGGAAGAATTGGCACCCTGTCACCCTCAACCACAACTCGGAACGTAACACAGGGTGTTGGTGGAAAAAGGGGTTCTTCAATCTCTCGTTAACGGCTTTCGTCACATGAAAACAACGAGATGAATGCAGGATGGCAATATCAATCTTACGTTCAATCAGCGGCCTCGATATAATGAACTATTCTGAACTGTAACCTGCCAGAGCCAAAAATGTAACAAAATACTATGGTCACACGCCCAAACCCCGTATTACGGTCAATAACTACTAACGTATCGAATTTACGCCTATCAATCGGCATGCCAGTCCGCTATAGTAACGGTATAACCTAACAGTACATAGAGCGTGATGAAAATTACCCCCAGGAGAATAAATCAATCAGCAAGAAAAACTAATACATATGAATCAGTTATTGCAAGATACCCGGTACCGTCACAATTTACATCTGTTCTGACAAAGTATGTCAATGTTCCCACTGAATCTGTCGTGTGGAAAACGATTTTCTGGGCCGAAACCCTGTCATCAACTACCCTGTGTACATTTAATCTCAGAGCGCATATGCATATGAGGAATGAACACGGCATAAACATCGTTTCCTACGAATGTAAGTAAATCGACAATTCACTCCGTAAACGTTCGCACCCGCTACAAAATTCGGTAATATACATATTGAGAGTAATTAGATTTTCACACCTCCGGATTAGTGTGGCAAAACCCTCTTCGACCGACAAAGTGATGCGGTAAATATTAATGACCTCGGTGCAAAAGCCGACGGTATATTACATGGCAATTTTAACTCAATTGCAATAATAACGATTCGAATGTGTGTTTGTGCGAATGCAAATATATTCGAATTAGTTTTTCAAGTTTCAAACTGAAATTGACCAGGGTGATGTAATTGGGGTCTGAAACTACAAGTGCGCTCAATGAGTGGGACATAAACCCATTATCCATTGTCAATGGCACTTGAGATTTTGGCTAGATAATTCCACCAAATAGTCGTAAATCACCAGATTGGGATGTCGACAACAAGTGTACGGGATATTATCTTCTTCGTTCGGCATCCGATGTGTTTTTACTCAAGATATCGAGTTGAAAACAGACTTTCTCTGAGAACAATGAAAAAAATAAAATGAACCAACTAAATTTGGCCGGCTATGTAATGATTTTCTGGGGCTAGAAAGCGTTTCTCTAATCGGGAACTATCACTTTTTGTTTGGGCTCTGAGCTCGACAATACGCTCTGCGATCTGCTGGTTCAGTAGGTGAGTTTGGTTATTTTATTCTTTGAAGAAGCTCTGCGTGCGAGCGATTTTCTGCGACTATAGCCAGTCCTGTGGGTATTATACGAGTGCTTCCTGGGAATAGCGGCTTATTTTTCCAGTTATTTGGAATTTTACCTGTGATATCGACACTTGCGATTATTTTTTTTGTTGGAATTCTTTCCGACGCTTCGCATCATACACCGTCCTGAGGACTAGATACGAGGGTTGATAGCCGACGGCAGCCGATTGAGGAATTTTGAAACGCCAACTTCAAGAGTTCTTGCCTCCAGTTTTTTGATTAATCAACTTTTTCGTTTCAGCTACTGATACAGGTTTTCCAGCGTCCAGCTGATTTCTACGTAATACGTTGATTTGTATACTAATCAACCCTTCTCTTACAGGATCCTGCACTCGTGTGCTTTGGTGTGTGGGGTTGTCTGAACCTAATTTGGTTTCCTCTGAGACTGGAAAAAAGCCCCCTCATCGTCGGAAGCTCACTGACGTGATATCCCTCACCATAGAGAAACTAAAAATAAAGAGAGTTGTCAAACCTGCAGTAAAAGTTGGCACCACGTTTACAGTTGCGACATATCTCGCAACTGGCCGAACTAAGTACAGTTGGTAAAACCGATAGAGATAAGGCGGGTTTTTCAAATGTGTTACTTTTATATGACTGATATGGTATATATTTTATAAGTGATCGATTTGCCATTCTTGTATTCCATATGAATGGTTGTATCATATGAAATACAGGAATGGCAAATCGATCACTAATAAAATATATACAGTAATCGATTCGTAGAATCTGTAAGTTCGTTCGTGGTTAAAATAAAGTTTCAAAGTAAATCTTCATTTCATGATATCGAGAACAAAATTAAAGATCTTATAAAACAAGAATAATAAGTTAAACACTATAAAAACACATTTTATTGTATCTAGGACAAGGTACAACTACAGACAAAACAATAATAAAACAACAAAATTAAAAATATTCTTCAGTCTTCATCAAATCAACCAAAATAAAAACAAATTACATTTACAACAAACCTTCAATAATTTTGTTCATTTATTAGCACAAAGGAGAACGAGTAGGTATACTTAACAAATGCTCCAGTTTGATGATAATCTTCGTACTTCCTGTGTGATAGGTGATAGGAAATGGAAACTGATGGACGGAAATAAGAAATAAGTATCAGTTTGTGAAGAAATTTTTGCAACTGATGGATGGAAATAAGTATCAGTTTGTGAAAAGCAGCTTATATTTTACCTTGTGAAAGAATATTTCGAGGAATTTCAGCGTCAACTCGAATAACAAAACATTCCATTCTCGACGTTGGGTTCATAATTTAAGTCCATAGTATAATTTCTACAATTAATTTTTCGATGACAATTAACAGTAGAATCATTCTGAAATTATTACGTGGTTTGTCATTTTCTGACAAATGTCGAAATTGGAAAATTATCATGTCAGTCGTCTGTTGATTGCGGGCAGCGCCTCCATGCGCGACTGGCCGTACCAAAAACTTGGTGGTCAAGATCGTCAATGTTTCAAACAGTCTCTTTATTTTTAATTTATCTACGTCCCTCACAAACCGCGATTTGTGACAGATACACTGAAGCGAGACGTCAACCAGATTGAACCCTGAGATCACATACGTGTGCGAACCTCAGTGCACGGGTTTTTCTGCGACTACAAACGTATCAGTTACACTGCGGTGATAGGTGTTAACACGGGTTATTAATAAAAAAATATGTCAATAAAACCAAAGGTTCAAGTTCATGTTTGTCGAATCGTAGGTGCCTCTGTATGCCCGTAGCCTAAGCTCAATGTCGTGTCTGCAGATGTACGCGTTATATAGTTCTGTCTTAGAAACATTTTATTGAGATAGGTCACGGTACGCGCTTGATTTTTAGTGAGTAAATTCACTTTTGACATCCCCTCATGTTCCTACAATTTACGCTAGAGAACTCGCCCCAAAACACAAATTTATTAAACTTCATGTGTACTTCACCCCGTTGAAGGTATCACGCGAATGTCATACAACCGAGCCCTCGTTTGTTCTTCACATGAGAATCGTCCGGCTTTTCAGCCCATCCCAACTGCGCCAGTCCGTGGTTCATTTTCTGTTGAAAATAATTTTTCTTTTGGCTCTAGCTTGGGGAGCCTTGAAATCAATAGAGACCATTCTGTCTCAGAAAGTATAGGCCCGAAGAGCTCACAGCTGTTCGTTGAATCGCGACGCGTCGAAAATTGCGCTACGGAATCTAGAGACCCTCTAGATTCGCAAAAAGCGGTGCATTTGAATTCTCTCACATCTCCTAGGTTAAACCGTATGAGAGGGAGTATGGATTGTATGAATGTGAACAAAAGTCCTGTTGGGAGCTTTCCTGTTGAAGACAATGATGACACACCGAATAATTTTTCTGTGGAACAGAATACACTGCGTGATCTGAGTAAGAGGAAAACTTCAACTGATTTTTATTTCAATAGGCCGTTGAGAGCCTCAAGTAATATTTTAAATTTTGGTAATAGATCCGCCAGGGTAACTCATACCCCGATAAATAACGGCTCACCACGCCGAGTTGTGGAAGCTTTTCAAAATTTAGAACGTAATACGTTAAGTTCAGGGACCTTCAGCCCACTCAATTTTTGTAACCAATTTTCAATAAATTCAGGAATGAATGAAATGAGGATGTTTGAGTCAAACCGCCCCCGTACTCCAGACAATTATTCAATTATATCAGAGCTCAACCTCTCCATAGCTAGCAACGGGCCCCCGATCGAAGGAGTTCCGCCTACACGCGAAGCCGTTTATCAAACGGCCCGTCCGAATAATGAAATCCCTGCTATTCGGCAGGTGGTATCGCAGGAGGGACAGGAAGGATGGAACTTATTCTTGAGCATTGAGAGATTTCGTGAAATGAAACGGAAGACACCGGTAATAAATGCCGATAAGGAAATCTCACCGCCACCTTTCCCTGAAGATAATCGACCTGTTTCGAGACAAATCGGTGAACAATAGAAAACCTAATTTTAGTACGGCATAGTATAGTATTTCGTACAGCAAAAGAAATAAAGTTGTTCGTATATCGTTCGATTACGAGAAAATGAAACGTTCAGGAAATACACCTATCGGGATATACATGAACGGAAAATATCATACATTAATCTTTCAGGAAAAATATTACAGAAAATTTCAACTTACGGCTACCTCACAACTACTGAAAAACTTGTTTCTCTCAATCACCTAACAATTCAGAGAATTCACTTGTTGTGAAGAGCGGAACAAGCCTGGATTCTAATTCAATTTCGTTTTCTGATAAAAACATTGACAAGAAAGGGGGCGCTCTTTTTATCCGATTGACATAAGAACTGGACCGAAAGTCTGATTGACTTTTTGTCTCTTTTTAAGAGAAATACTTAGTTTCTTACTATCGCGATTTTAACTTCTTTTACCCTTTTAACGAAAACCGTCCGAGAAGGCTTTCACTCTATTTGTACGGTGCAAAAAGGAATCAGCCCGTTCTTTCGCTTAGTTTTATGCTCTTTCCAGTAACGTTAAATCATTTTCTGAACTATATCAGACAGCCAAGCAGCATTGAAAGCTCTGAACTCACTCGTGAGCCTAGATTGACTTGACCGCAAAACAGCCAAGAGACTGGCTGTGAGAAATCAGGCGACCCTGATGTGGGTGGCAGATCACAAGGGAATCAAAGACAATGGAGAAGCAGACGGCATTACCAAAGATGGGGTGAACACTCAATTTCCTGGTCTTTCCATAGCCCACTTTGAAGTAGAGTTTCGACGCTGGAAAGCTAATTGAATAACAATCCACTAGAAGACGGTTCCAAGATGGGGATAATCAAAAAGGCTCCTGAGTCCATCACCAAAAACAGCTTATCCAGTAAGCAAAAAGGAGATACCATCTCAAAAACATCGATAAATCAGCCAGTGAAATGTGCTATAATTTCGAAAACTTCGCTGAGACTGTAGAACAGCCGCTTCGCGATTGCCAAGCGCTGTTCTGCAAAAGGCACAATATTTTTGAAGGAGTTTTACTAACACACTTGGGTAGTAGGAACCTCGATCCCAAGGAATTGATTCACTTTGCTAGGAGTCTTGGAATCCTGGGACTTGAATAGATGAAGAGTAATGTACAAAAGATCTTATAGGTCGAGGTGCGGAAAGGCCGCGCAGCCCTTACAATCTCTACTACTACTACTGCAAGTGGTTGGTACGGAAGGACGTACGGAAAATATCAATAAACGCTAGTGATGAACTTTGTTTTTATTATCGGAAAGCAGTTCAATACACACAATATAATTCACCAGTGAAGGAGACTCCATATCATTCATAAACTCCAAATATTTTTTTAAAACATAATTTAATATTTCATCGCATGAATATAATTGTTATAATGCATAATATAATGTTTTTTGAATAAAACTACGGTGGTGAACTAGATACTCCTCATGTAATCTTCTAAAGCTATGGAAAACGATCTCAGAATGTTCCATTTGACGGTGAAGTACCATACAGCGAATGCAAGAATACTTGCTTTGACGAATCTATCGAGAAGCCACAATCTGTGGAAGAAAAAAACAGTTCTGAGAATTATTTCATCGGCAAAATGTTAGAAGTGAGTATTTTCAGTTAAAATTTATCAAGGGAATGTTATTTTGCCCGAAAAATTGTTACTTCAGTAATATCCCGAGACAAATTGTCATTCAATTTGTCGAGGGAAGTTACTTACAAGCAACAATCTTCAGATCAAATTTTGCCTGAAAAATAATAGACCGAAATATATTCGATTACACTATTTCCCAAATAAGGATTGAACATGATATTGAAATTTTCAAAATAATATTCCTGCAACATATTTGCTGTTGTATTCCATATACTTTTCATGCAACTTTCTTCATAGTCCTCACCATTAGATTTCTTCATGTTATATGGGTAGTCCGTTGAAATTTTGGATAGAGTGCTCACTTGTGTATCAGCGCGTAATTCATCATTATTTTCACTGCAGAACTTTTCAAATTGTCTCCAAATTGAGTTTTCGGAAGAAACTGTATTTTTGGGTGTTATATTATAAATATCAGTCTGAATTTGTTCAAATGAACTTGTACCTAAACTACTCATTTTGGCACTTTCAAAAATTTAACATTAGATGATAAAGATATGTCCTGAGTTCTTTTGTCTTAACCACTAAAATCAATTACGGAAGTATGTTTATAAGAGATATTGCAAAAAAAAAACCAAGGGATGATTTATAAATTTTTCCGCTGTCATTTCGACGGTATTGGTCAAAATTTGAAAAATGCTGACAGATCATTGGTTGAAATAGTATGAGGGAAATAGTCAATTTTATAAACTGGGAGCATAATGTTCAATTCGAAGTGCATTAGAAACATGCTGTGAACATGACTCTTCGTAACGCAACAGTTTGAAATATTAATAAATCAATTAATTGAAAAAAAGTGGCATCCAATCTTTCACTAGTGCCGGTATACTTATCCTGTTATTCTAGTTATCCGTGACAAACAATTGAAGCTGTTGCTAGGACTACCTAAACACATAGGATAATGAGTATGCTGTCACTTTTAAAAATGTATTTGTTGCGTAGATTATGATTTGATATGGAATATCATACTAGAAACGAAAAAATTGACATGTTGCTAATTTACGGGGAAGCAAAAAAGAATGCAACTGATGCAGCTCGAATTTATGCTCAGAGATTCCCTAATCGTCGCCATCCCACTCGGCATTATTTTCCAAAACTGGAAAGGATAATGCGAAATGAACCAGAAAAAAATGCTTATAACTTCATCGACAGTGAAGAAAAAAAAGTAGACGTGTTGGCCTATGTTGAAGTGAATTGTACGGCGTCAATTCCCCAAATTGATCCTGAGTGTGATATAAGTTATTCGTCTGTTTGGAGAATTCTTCACAAATATGATTATCGATCATTCAAGTACCAATTACACCAACATCTTTACGATAACGACCACAACCGAAGATTAACTTATTGCAACTGTTTTTTTACTAAATACAGAAAAGATGTACGTTTTCCATTTACAATTATTTACTCAGATGAAACTCGATTCACCAACTTGGGTCTGTTCAATCGGGATAATAAAATGTACTGGTCTCGAACAAATTTCCATCTGATGCAAGAAGGAAATGTTCAAGTACGATTTGGTTTCAATTGCTGGATGATTTCATTGATGATTTTCCACTGGCTAACCAAGTTGATATCTATTTTCAACAAGATGGAGCGCCACCTCACAATTCTCAAGTCGTAGAGAACATATGAATGACACCTTCCCAGAAAAGGCGATTGGCTCTTATGGACCTATTCAGTGGCCTGGGAGGTACATCCTTAAGTTGTCATATTTTTTCATAATGTATTTTTTTTTTCATATTCTAGATCTCCAGGTCTTACTCCGCTAGATTTTTTCTCTGGGGAACAATTAAAAATCAGGTCTATAACACAGCATCAGCTACTCGTGAAAAACTGGAGTATAAAGTGAGGGTGGCATTCCAGAACATCACTGCGGAACAGCTTATCAATGTGGTGCGCGCAACAATTGAAAAATTGAACTTTGCCGTGATCAAGAAGGAGGTCATTTTGAAAATTTAGAACCTCAATGGACCAATTTGCGACTTTTAAATAATTCTTAAAACGACTGTGCAGTCATAAGCCTCAAAGTCATATTTTTTCCATGGTACTTGAACAAGAATGAAGCGATTTACACAATCCATGGCATTCTAGATCGAAAAATAAAAATTGGAAAAAAAAAACTTAATTTGTCAAATATTAACAAGTGAGGTGTTGTTAGATTTAGAATGTCATTCTCGATCGAAATAAGTAAAAATATATAGGATGTCCCATTTAAAAATCGAAAGTCGGGGTTATTTCCGGTCAAACCGGAAGTATGGCAAAGCCAATAAATATGTTAAAAATTTTAAATTTAACTATAATACACAACCTCCAAATTTCGTTTTTCTATCTTCAATAATAAAGAAGTTATGGGGTTGAGCCACCTTGGAGAATCAACCGGTATATACAGGGTGTCCCTGGACTTCCTCTTTTCCTCTCGGAAATGTATAGATGGAGTCAAATATCACCAGTACTTCATATAACTTTTGTTGCTGAAAGCTTTCGTTACCAAGTTACGGGCCCTCAAAGTTACAAAATGAAAAATGTTTTCCTTTGATAACTTTCAAAGTGAATATTCAAAATCATCGTAATTTTCGTGATTGACCAAACAATTGAATTCCTCCGATGAGCTTTCATGCAGGAGTCAGTTGTTCTGCTACAAAGTCAGGAACGGACTACCCCCGATGGTACACACCCCAAAACTTTGAAATGACTGGGATTTGTCAATATGTTTCAACAAAACAAGGTTACTTGGACAATTTCCTGAATAAAAGTACTCGTGTGGAAATTTTGATAAAAATGCATTTTTGTTCGACGACACCCAACCTGAGATGTCTACCATTATTCGAAAAGGTTAATTTGTAATGAAAATAGAAATGATAGGTACAATGTTCATAACGAATTTCTATCATGCAAACACGTTTACCTTACAAAACTCATGGTGTAAATAATCAATCGCAAGCCTCAAGAGCAAACAGAAATACAAAATCCGCTACAAAAGCTGCTCGATATGACCCCCGTCTCTCTCAATACATTTTCTTAGTTTGCGCAAATACCCTCTCTGCACTTTAAATAGCATGCCAGGGTCGTTTCGTATGGCTTCACAATGTAATGTAATTCTATTCAACAAGGCATCTCTGGTGTGGATAGGTGTAGCGTAAACAAGGCTTTATAGATGCCTTCACAGCAAAAATTCCAATGGATATAAATCCGGAGACCAAGGTGGCCATGAATATGGCCCACCTCTACCAATCCATCTATTGGGGAAAATCTGGTTCAATGGTCCCGCACAATCAAACTGAAATGAGGAGGAGCGCCATCATGCATAAACCACATATCTCTTCGGGTTTGCAATGGAACATGTTCCAAAAGTCCATTCAAATTGTTCGGAATGAACTCCAAATAACGTTCTCCATTCAATCGGTCATGTAGATCAAATAGTCCTATAAGATGGTTTCCTATGATACCAGCCCAAACATTCACCTTGAATTTCCGTTGGTGTTTGGTTTGCAATATGCCATGGGGATTTTCTTCGGCCCATATATGAAGATTATGAGAGTTGATTACTCCATCTCTACTAAAAACTGAATAAAACTCGAGTAATAAAGGTCATATCCTCTCTTCGCTTATCCAGGAACCAATTGGCATATTCCAGTCATGCTGGAAAATCTTCAGGTGTCATGGCATGTACCTTCTGGATGTGATATAGGTGGAGCAGTTGTCCCCTAATTATTCTATGAATAGTGGACTTGGATGTATGGAACTGTTCTGATAGGTTTCTGATGCTCATTGAAGGATCATCAGCGACAGCTTCCAAATTATTTTCCTCCAATACAACGGTACGCACAGCCCTAGGAGCGCCCTCACCACCTCGTTTTGGCAAAACTGAACCTACAATAATATCGAAATAAAACAACAGGCTCCAATTAATTATCCATTAGACATACCTGTCTCCCTCAAGCCGTTAGTTCAAAAACACCACGAATCTACATAACTTGATATATCATTCGAAAAAATATCTACATTGTGAATGAAACTTTCTACTAGGTACTGTACTTCTTGTTTACGACTTCATTTAAGCATATTTTGTATTATCCCTGTTATAAATTTGTTGAATTAACGTTAGCATTAGTATTTCTACTGTGAACATTTCTCATTTCAAATAATGGTGGACGATCGGGTTTGATGTCGTCGAGTAAAACTGCATTTTTATTAAGAATCGTTGCTCCGATCGACTTTCCACACGAGTACTTTCATTCAGAAATTTGTCTACGTAACCTTATTTTGTTGAAAACTATTCAAAAATTATCTGTCATTTCAAAGTTTTGGGGTGTGGACCATCGGGGGTAGTCCGTTCCTGACTTTATAGCAGAACAACTGACTCCTGCATGAAAGCCCATCGAAGGAATTCATTTGTTCAGTCAATCACCGAAATTTAGATGATTTTGCATATTAACTTTGGAAGTTATCAAAGAAAAACATTTTTCATTTTGTAACTTTGAGGGCCCGTAACTTGGTAACGAAGGCTTTCAGGAACAAAAGTTACATGAAGTACTGGTGATATTTTGACCCCATCTATACATTCCCGAGAGGAAAAGAGGAAGTCCAGGAACACCTTGTATATAAGGATCAAAATATGTTAATGAGTATAAATATCACAAGGCGATAAGTGTAGGAACACTTGTTTCGCATAATAATAAAATAACACTAAAAGTAACAAACAATATTCAATAGTATGAAGAAAAAATTTTAATTACCGTATTATAATATAAAATGAAAAAAAAGATGTGAATACAATTATTACATAATCACATATATACAAATATTACCGATAACATCTTTCTGGTATATTATCTAAAATAGAAACTAGAAAGGAGTTTAAAATTGTATACCATATCTGAAATGTTTCAACGTGGTTGACTCATGATGAATTGTTTCAGTACTTTTTGAACGACTGTGAATTACTGATTTTTGTATGTGTTGGACGGTATTGTAAAATTTTGGTACTAGGTATATATTGATAACTTCGCAGGCCTATAGCTTTCTGCATTTGTGGAACTACATGGTAATATTTTTTGCTTGTAGAGTAAGAATGACTTGGATGGTTGAAACGTTTGTTTCAGTGATATTTTATATTTATGTGGAAATAAAAAAGTTGGCGAATGTCAAAGACTTTGGCTTTATGGAATAGTGCATGAGAGGAATATCTGAACTTTTTGGACAAAATGATTTTAAGAAATTTTTTTTGCATATTTTTCAAGGTACGAAAATGTGATTTTAATGCGCCTCCCCAGCATATTATGACTTTCCACCAAGGCATGGTACAAGATTTTGAGTTGGTAAAAAGCTAGAATATTTTTCAAATGGATCTTAATTTGTTGCATATACAGTGCTAGTCAAAAGTCCCCTCCCCCCCTCGTATCTTTTGAACGGGTATACTTTCAATAATGAAATTTGGAGGGTGGAAATAAACGGATGTAGGCTTCTCAACTGGTCATAACAGGTGACGCAATAGTCATAAATGACGTCACAAGGCCACTGTGACCAATAATTTTAAATGGGACCCTATGGCAAGTGACAGCTCGTTTGAAAGGTATTGAAAATACCTATTCAGTCATACCAATTTTGTTTGGGTTTCGGCTGATTTTGATTGATAAATTGAAGAAATACGAAAATTATAGTATCGCATTTAATTAATAAAGATTTTAAAGTACGCCTCTGGTTAATTGTCAAAAAGGTTGACGTTTTTGAATTCTCTACTTGTCAAAAGTGTTTATACCTTGAAAATTTACCTAAGCTATTGTTTAACGAGACGTTTAAGTGTTTACATAGGCAAAATGGTACGTACTGTAGCCGACAAAGTAGCGGCTATCTTAATAATTGGTGAATGTAGAAACAATTTCCATGCAGCGGAACGACTGTTTAATGAGAGGTACCCCGATCGCCCTATATCGAGGGTTTATTTGAGGGAGCTTCTTCGGAAGTTTGAAGCATCAGGTAGTGTTCAAGATGCCAAACGATCTGGTCGACCAACAATTAGTGATGACAAAAAAATTGACATAATTGGAGAAATGGTAGTAAACCCTACTTCTTCCACAGCCCAAGTTGCGTCTATCTGTGAAGTCAGTCAAAGGACAGTACATAGGGTGTTGGCTAAAACAAATTTCATCCAACAAATTAAAAATGGTGCACCAACGTTCAGATGATGACCCGACCGAAGACTAGAATTCTGTGAAACTATGTCCAATAAAATGAACCAACAACCAGGCTACATACAGACAATTTGTTTTAGTGACGAAAGTACTTTCTTTCAATGGAATGTTAACACTCAAAATGTGAGGTATTGAGGACACAAACCTCACATCTTTCGTGAAAAACATACCCAATTTCCAGAAAAAGTTAATGTTTGGGCAGGTATTTTGGGAAACCACATAGTTGGGCCTCTTTTTTCTCAATGCTAACTTAACCGGTGAATTGTATCTGAGATGTTACAAAATGATATTGAGGCGTTAATTCTTGAAATTCTAGGAGATAAATCCAGGTGAATTCGACAACTTGGAAATAACGTTTCAACAAGATGGTGCTCCTGACACTATTACGGTGCAGTAAGACGTTACCTAGATGAAGAATATCGTGGTAGATGGATTGGACGACGAGGTTCGATAGAATGGCCAGCTCGGTCACCGGACCTTACACCATTAGATTTTTTCTATGGGGGTACTTGAAATCTAAGGTTTACGCTACAGCACCTGACAGTATTGCCATTCTGAAACAACGAATTGTTGAAGAATGTAGGGCAATTTCCGCTGACACACTGGGACGAGTACGACAAGAGTTTAGCAATAGGATGCATTACTGCCAGGAAGTAGATGGAGCACATTTTGAACACTTATTATAAGAACTGGTTCTTAAATTTTTATTAATTAAATGCGAAACTATAATTTTCGTATTTCTTCAATTTATCAATCAAAATCAGCCGAAACCCAAACAAAATTGGTATGACTGAATAGGTATTTTCAATACCTTTCAAACGAGCTGTCACTTGCCATAGGGTCCCATTCAAAATTATTGGTCACAGTGGCCTTGTGACGTCATTTATGACTATTGCGTCACCTGTTATGAACAGTTGAGAAGCCTACATCCGTTTATTTCCACCCTCCAAATTTCATTATTATAAGTATACCCGTTCAAAAGATACGAGGGGGGGAGGGGACTTTTGACTAGCACTGTATAATTCAGGTGGGCATCCCATTTGTATCTATTATAGCGCCCAAATATTTTATTTTCTTCTCTGGCAGAATATTGTGCTGTTGTCCAGGAGTGTTTATCGTTATTCTTTCGGAGGGTGAAGTGTTTGATATATTGCAATTAAATGGCATGTAATATGTTTTTTCTAAGTTAACAGTTGATAACTTGTGTTCTAGCCAGTTCTTTAACAAAGGAAAATCTGATTCCACAATGACGTTCAACTCATGCCAAGTTTTCGCCTTATAAAAGATGGCTGTATCGTCAGCAAATCCCAATATTTCACCCAGACTCATCAACGAAAACATGCCATTCACATAAATACTAAATAGGATAGGGCCTAATACGGTCCCCTGAGGTACACCTACTCTATTTTCCTCTTGTCCCTCTGTACATTGTCTACTCTCACGGATTGGAATCTATTGTTTAAATAATTTCTAAATAATTCAAGATAATTATTTCTAATTCCAATATTTTCCAGTGTCGGTATGAGTAGGTCATTACTCACGGAATCGGATGCTTTCAACAAATCAATAAAAATACATGGGTTTCGCTAATTTTCTTCTAGAGCAGAAGATATCCTTGAGGTGAGTGACAATATGCATTTTGTGTGGAGATATTTTCTCTGAAGCCAAATTGTTGGTCAGATATCAGATAAGCAGCAAGCCTTTTCTTAAGAATCCTTTCAGAAAATTTTGAAAGGTGCGTTATTAAAGAAATTGGTCTGAAATTTGTGACGAAAGTCTCATCGCTTTTTTTAAATATAGGTACTATGACGGTTTCCTCAGACGCTTCAGGCCAAATTTCCTTTTCCATACTATTATTTATAATGTAGGTGATAGGTTCCTTAATACAGGTTTAGTCAGAAGTACTTTGATAAACTTCATGAATTGTCCAAATAAATATATGTCCGGAAACGCTTCGTTTCCAAGATACAGGGTGTTGAAGTTTCATTTTTATCTTCGTTTTTTTCAAATAACATTCGAAATACTGACCTTAATTGATCGAAAATTGGTATTGTAAGGTTTTTTGGGGTGTTAAATTCGAACCTGATGTTGTTATTGCTCTCACTCGTAGGGGGCGGCACCTACCTAATTTCTCTCTCATAACTACGTAAAAAATATACCCTTCTTACAAGTTGCTATAAGCAACCGTTTTCTAGATATTTGGACTTGAAAATTTTTAGTCGAATTAAATGGGCCGGAGCCCCATCATGCATAAACCACATGCGGATACGAATTTCTTATGGTACATTCTGGAATAGTCATGGCAATTCATTTCCTAAAAAGTATCTATAAGTTGCGTCATTCAGTCGGAACGGAAGAAAGAAAGGACCTATCAAGTAATTATCAATTATTGCCGCCCATACATTTACAGAAAATTGATACTGATAATGTCTTCCACTAACTGCCTGCGGATTTTCCAGAGCCCAAACATGGTTGTTATGAAAGTTTGTGAAAGCATTTTGGGAGAAGTTTGCCTCGTCCGTGAAAAGTACATATCTAAGAAATTGGGGATTTCCAGGGATGCTGATAATTTTTCGCACTTGCTAAATTTCTTGTTTATTTTTTTTTTCTCTTAGTTGCCAACTTTTTTGGTTCTCCTCATCAGTTCTTCTTTTTTTTCACTGGGTGACGAAAGATGAAATCTGGCTAGCTTAGCGTTGCTACCTTGAGATGAGCTTCGTTTTGTGTGTTTCCTCAAGGCTCCAGAGACTGTTTTCTCGTGATGCGTTGGGTTCTTGTTCCTTGAAGGTTTGGAATCCATCACTCTTGTATTTCGGGGTGTTCAGAAATCCTGCGCCAATTTGCTAAATGTATTTTCTTGAATATTTCTTTTCAAAAAATGACTTTGTTTCTACAATATACAAAATAGGATACTTTTATATTTTCACGTACAAGATGCACGAACTGCTACTGCAATATAAGTGATGCTTCTTTGGGTTTGGGTTAGGTGCTGAGAGCCATGTTCACGCCATGTTTACTGCTGCAGTGTTGCAAGCTACGTTGTGGGCTTTCAATGCGTAGAATGCCTGGAAATGGGAGCCGAAACATTGAAATTATCAGATTTTTAGACGCGGTTCAGCCTGTACTTTGCATATTCGAAATAGTAATTTCTCGAAAACTCATCCGGACATATACAGAGTGACCCATTTAAAAGCGGGTCACCGCTCTAAAACTGTTATTTATTATCCGAATCAGAATTTTTTTTCAGTAGATAGAGCATCAATAGTTCAACCCAGATAACACAGGATATCCTATGGATATCCAATTCATGTCCAATTCTGGTCGGGATATCCCTGGATTTGAAATGGATATCCATAAGATACCCGTCGACGGATTTGAAATGGATATCCTTCAGAAGATATCATATGGATGGCCATAAGATATCCGGAGCAAATATGGATAAGTTTAAATTGCAAGATTGATTTTTATTGTGTCAATTTCTAAGTTTCTTTCATGCTCGTACATATGGATTAATTTTTTTGGAAAAATCTCATGTTTCGTTTTTCTACTTGATTTGAAATGGATATCCATCGACGGATTTGAAATAGATATCCTTCAGGAAATATCCAAGGGATGGCCATGGGATATCCAAAGCAATCATGAACGAATTTGAACATTCTTGTAGATACACAAATTGTACCTTTTCAAAAATACGTTGTCGCGGGGACCCTCTGCGACCACAGAACAGATATACATGTGTCTGCGACAGCCTGGCCATACTATACGCATAATTACTGGCGACGGCTGTCATTTTAATTTGTTGAGGAAGGTCATAGTCATAGCACTGAATCCAAACAAAAATCGTGTTTTTTTTCTATTTTCCTTCGTTTTTGATACCATGTTGGTCTGGACATAATGGTTTTCATCTGTAGCAATTGATTGTTTCCAATATACAGGTAAATATCAATTGAAAATGACATAACCTATAAACATCCATTATTTCCAATGCATTTATGTGTTTGCTGTTTGAGTTTCGATATTTTCAGAAATGCTGAAAAGCACGTCGTTACATTTGAACTCTTTTTTTAGGTACCTAAATGAAATCACAAAAATGACTTTGTGGAACGATGCCTTTCTTCCATGCTCACTAATATGTTTGCCTCCAAATATAGCTGGTATGGAGCATAAAAAATAAACTGGACAACTAAAACTGGCTGAATTATCACTAGGTGAAAAGCCCATTCAGTTGTTCAATTTATTTGATAATAATTTGTATTGCCTCATAACAGACTGCTAGTTCAGTGAGAATGCAAAATTTCCAAGGAATGTTTATGTCAAAAATGCTTATATATATATATATATATATATATATTTATTATATATCTATTATACCAATAAAGAGAGAGAAAAACTATGGCAGTGGTATATATTATCATCATAGTATTCGAATTCAAAAGAAAGCATAATATTTCTCAGTATTTTTTTGTAGATTTCGACATCAATTATAACCGTGAATATATACATATTATTTCAGAAGCAGCTGACCTCAGTGATTCGACGGAAAATAAAAAAGCTACTGAAGAAGCCATCTAAGCTTGGCTGAGAAGGGCCAAAGAAAGGCATCTGTCATCTCCTAGAATAAAGGAAACACCTGATGGACGAAGAAAATAGCATTCTATTTTTTTGATTATTCTGCATTTAATATTCTGTTTTTATTTTAGAGTTTACATATACATTTTATTTGTTGATAACCCCGAATTTATGTGATTTTTTTTTGATACCAGAGTTTATTAATACATTTTTTTTTTGTTCAATGCCATTATTTAATTCCTCTCCAGATCGCTATTACTATATTTTATCTTCGCTAGATATCCCCGAAGGATAGATAACTTTTGAATATCCCTGAAGGATATCTCATGGATATTCCTGAAAGATATCTTAAGGATATCTCTGGAGGATATCTCATGGATATCTTTGAAGGATATTCTATGGATGTACAGGTTGTTCCACTTTGGACATCCATCGGATGTCCATAAGATATCTTTTGGATATAATTGGATGTCCATAGTACATCCATAAAATTCATGAAGGGTGTCCAATGGATATCCATTGGATGTCCATGTGTTATCTGGGAAGTTGGACGCCATAAATTCGAAATAAAACTGAAAATTTCACGGCCTACTTCGAATATTCAACAATAATTAAAAACCAATATTGATAACATGAATGAACTACAACAAAAGAATGGATTGAAATGAGAGTGCCTACACAATAATTTTCGTACTTTTCAACCAAATCCCGATTCAATCCGATACATTTATTCTACCATTTTCTAATGCTTACTAACCATAAGATTCGATCAACATTCGATCATTGGTTTGGGGTAATATCTGTGCAAGCCTGTCTTACTCTCTCACGCAGTTCCTCTTCGGTGGTTGACAGTTATTCCAAATATCAATCTTGGTTTCATTCGAACATGCTTGGGATACCACATTTCAAAAATATTATTTTTATTAGGAGGCTCTGTAACTTTAGTTGCTATAGAGATGACAAGTCATCAGAACAATAGACGAAATTTGTCAGTGTTAATCACCACTGTCAAAAACCACTGATACATAGTAATGCGTTGGGGAAAGTCTCGTGGCAAAAGAGCTTGTACCCTTTGAATATGGTATGGATGAAATTGTTGATAATTCTCCAAACTGTGGGCTGATTAGGATTGAGAGCTTCAGCAATTATTCTTGTACTTGTTTCTGGATTCTCCTCGAAACCGTCCAAAACAGATTCTTCCAATTCTGGGGTTCGGACTGCTCGTGGTCTTCCAATAATATTAGCTGTCCTCTTAAAGCTACCTATTTCTACCAAATGATGGTGGAGACTGGTAAATATTGCCATCCGCAAGGCCATAAACGAAATACATATTGGCTAAATGAGCATTATTGTTTAAATAATCCATTTTTTCAAAATTAGTGTTTTACAACTTACAGAAACTTTAACAAAACAACAAAACGTTTAACTGTCACATAATATGTTATTACCAAAACTACTCACTTAAACGTCAAATTCATTTCCTAAGCATTCTTGTGAAAAATGCAAAATAATTAAAATAACACACAACACGCATCGATTTTCAAATAATCGACTTGAAATTTTCAAGTCCAAACATCTAGAAAACGGTTGCTTATAGCGACTTGTAACAAGGGTAGCTTTTTTACGTAGATATGATACAGGAATTGATTTTTTCCACTGAAAAATGTGCTAGAAGTACGCTCAAAAAAGTTATGAATCTACAAAAAGAAAAAGACGTGTAGGTGGCGCCCCCTACGAGTAAGAGCAATAATAACATCAGGTTCAAATTTGACACCTCAAAAAACCTCTCAATACCAATTTTCGTTTGATTAAGGTCAGTAGTTCGAAAGTTATTTGAAAAAAAAAAAACATTAACACCCTGTATCTTGGAAACGCCTCGTTTCCGGACATATATTTATTTGGACAATTTATATTAGAATATTGTGAGAAATCAGCTCCTGAAGTTTGTCAAAGTACTTCTGACTTACCCTTTATAATGGCAAATAGACTTAATGGTTATTATCGTCAAGTAATCGCAGAGCACCACTAATTAGAAATTATAAAAATGTTGCATATGGGTGTTCTTGAAAAAGTCGCTCGATCATAATCCATAAAACTTCATATGTAATATAATATTTAAAATTCAATAAATATCACAAACTGAACGTCAATAGACAATGGCATGTGGCATGGTGGTAACATTTTGGAGGTCATAAGCACTTCTCTAGAATGCGTTAATTTGACTTGCTTCCGAACTCTGCTTTACAAGATCAGAAGGTTAACATTTTGTGCATATTATTGCCCCCAAAGCGAAGTCGCTTGTACGTATATGTTACTACAATGAAATATTATAATGCATTTCCTGTGACTTATTGCGACTTCGAGGGTTAACTGGGAACTAGGGGCTTGTGAAATCGTTCGCAGATATTTCATTATTATCCCAACTAATATCAATGTTCACGTAGTATCTCACCTCCATAAATTTTGTCGGGATTTTGTTTTGGTGAAATCAAATTCTTCCTTCAAAACATATATTGCCACTCCTATTTTTCCATCTCTGAAGTAATTGAATATTTCTTCTTCATTCCATTCAGTTCTGAATCCAAATATTGCTCTCTCTTCGTCTGAAAGTTGATCAAGAAGTTTAAGAGATTTCTCATTCACAAATATCCATGTATTCCTGATGAAGTACTCCAAAACCACATTGGCTATATAAATCTTCCTTTGAATAGCTAATATCCTGAAAATTTATGGATTATAGAAATCATGCATGTATATAAATATCCGAATTGTTACATTCATAAACAATAAAATACATATGAACATACAGTTAAATAAATGAATGAATCAGGATATTCCTAGCAGATAGAACACAAGAGAAATCCATCAGTGGCCACGTTTATACCGTATGTGAATTTGGTAACCTTACCAAGTGTATGTGACCAAATTCAAACCAAATGTCAAATGATTAATCAACCAACTCGGATCTGGTTTGGTATTTATTTAGTCATGTAACCAATTGTGTCATCTGTCAATGACAATGTCTGGATGTCAGTGAGCTCAGGCTCAGTCATCTTAAATTTCATTTGTTCAGCAGTTTTTGTAAAGCCCCTATTCAACATGTCTTCTTTAAGGCTCTAGGTGTTTAAATTTTTTGCCATCCAAAATCAATATAATTTTCTTGTCCAAAAATATTTGGAGAAACGCACTGGTTTCTTCATCTGACCAATTAATACCTTTGGACTTTTTTATAGAAGTTTCTAAACTGCAGCAACTCATTTCATTTGAAAAATACCAACAAAAATATATAAAACTATTTCCGAGGTAATGATGCGGAAACTAAGGTTAGGAATCACAAAACATATTTTTCACTAGAGTTCGTCCAGTATTGAAACAACCTCTTTGGCCTTCCCCCACCTAACAACCAATTTTTCTCGAAGATACCCGAGCCATTGTCTAACTGTGGCTATCAATAGAAATTCCATAGGCGTACCAAATTATTTGGTATAGGCGATTCACGAGACGTAGAGAACTTACACCCCTATAACTTTCCTAACACTCCTATTTCTTTTTCCGCTACTGAATAGTACTTACCACTGGGCATTTTGGCAAGGTAACAAGTAAACTATTGCAAAGTTGAATAAATAACTGCACAACCTATTTATTAATTAAACAAACCTAACCTTTCAAACGCTGCATGCCAAGACACTGGTGAAGATTCGCCGTAGCACAGCAAATCGTGTCCACTCGTGTTTTCCCCCTCTCTACCTACCAACAGGTCGTTTCAATACTGGATGAGCTCTAACTCTCTCTCGCTCTATTTCTTATGGCTATTGTTTCCATTCGGTTCATTCAGCCAGTGCGATAACCACAACAGAACGCTTAGCAATCTTCCAAACCAAAATGTACAGTCACGGTTGGTAAAATTTATCATACTGTTTACACCATCTCAGTCAACTTAGTATTATTGTCTGGTACACAACAAATTTCTGTACCAAACCAAGCTCGTTACTCGACCAAGTGCACAGTTTATACCACACTGACTGACAGAATTTGGTTGGAATATAATCATCAGTCTGCATACCGAGACACGGTATAAACGTGGCCATAGATAGTTCCGAATTTTATTTTGTTCATTTGTATGGTTGTTCTACCCTCAAACATTTCATTTGTACCCTACTCCAGTCAATGGAGACTAACCTCTGCCCTACAAAAGGAGGGGTATATCTTTGTTCCCGATCCCGATGAAAAATCAAAGTTTGCGACCTGGCGAAGCAGTCCCCCATCTTGAATTGAAAGTACAAAAAATTTGTCCCACGACAAGCCGCCGCCAAGTCGAGCCCCAGCCAACAAGAACAGCCATACCATCCTTTTCTCGAAGCCACTCAGGGCACTTTCGACTCCCCTGTAACTTCGTTGTGGATAAAGCCCGAATTTCATTGACCAAGAGGACATACTGTAACAAGGTATATTCACAAATTACCTACCATTTATACCTATAGTTTTTACGAACTATCGCCAGTCGAAGTACTTTAATTTTGTCACTGTCACACGTCACATCAAAATTCTAGGGTACTTCTAGAAGAGACACAAACTTCAAATTTTGAATTCAGTTATTGTTTAGCCTATAAAGGTAAGAAAAACTGAAACATCGCGAAATTTTAGTCCCGTTTTCTTTGCGGTTGGTAGATTCACTTCTCTTCTATTACAAATATATCAATATTTAAATGAATATTATCTCATATATAATCTATGGATTTGGGTAGGTACAGTCAGCCACAGACGATGTCTCCTTGAAGATTAAAATGGCGAATTGAAAAAATCAAATCGGTTGGCAACATCGATAGGTATTGTCAATGACAGCGTGAAATTTCACTGTCAATCACTGTCAATGACTCGACTTAGATGCACTTACCGTCCAGAATTGTCAAATATTGTTACATCAAAGCCTCTGAGAAAAAACAATATAGTCAGGGAGTGGGCTTTAAGAAAATTCGTAGCTGACTGTACAAGAAATGTTACCCGATAACGGAACTACCTACAAAAAAAAAATATTTAAAAAAAAGCGTGGGGTGGTGCATGGTATCGCCTCGGCCAACAATTACCTGTGATCTGAGACATTTCCTACTTTACTGCCCTAGGTGTGTAATGTACTATATAATTATTGATGCCATGCACCCCACGCTTTTTATTAAATAAAATACATTTTTCTCTTATTTTCTATTTTTTCAGTCTGGTTTTCTATAAAATCATGTTTTTTAGTTTTTTCAACCTATTATTTATTTCCTACTTTTTAGTGTGGTTTATTTATAAAAGCGTGTTTTTTATTTTTTTTTTAACTTTTATTTTTATTATAATTTTGCAAATAAAAAAATGGAATAATCTTATCAAATCAGGTAATCAAAATCTCCGACCCCAAAAACCCCCACATACCAATTTTGAATAGAATCAGACCATAATCACAAAACTCGGCCGCCATCTTAAAGCCGCCATCTTGAATTTTTTAATTTTTACAAAATAATCAAAATATTCAACCCCAAAAACCGGCACATACCAATTTTGAATAGAATCAGACCATAATCACAAAACTCGGCCACCATTTCAAAGCCGCCATCTTGAATTTTCCAATTTTCACAGTAGAATCATGATATTCGTTCCCAAAAACCCCCACATACCAATTTTGAGTAGAATCAGACCATAATCACGAAACTCGTCCACCATTTTGAAGCCGCCATTTTCCAGTTTTGACAAAAGAATCATAATCTCCGACCACAAAAACCCCCCAGATACCAATTTTGACGCGAATCGGACCATTATCACAAAACTCGTACGCCATATTGGAGCCGCCATTTTGTTTTTTTTTTCACACAAAAATTTCTTAATGCATTGTCACCGGAATTATGTACACCTGCCAAATTTCAAATAATTCGGACGTCTGGAAGTGGGTCAAAATCGCGCCCAAAGGAGTCGGTTACAAACAAATAAACAAACAAACAAACAAACATACAAGTGAAGCTAATATAAAGCGTGTGAAAAGGAATCCCATCAAAAACATAAAATGAATAAAAATGCAGTCCTTCCACCGCAAAAAGTTGTGAGATCTCATATAAAACCAAGTCAGTTATTTTGGTTAGTATCTACAGTGCGAGTTTCTAACTTGGAATAAATTCAGTAACTCAAAGACAGTTGTTTTGTTAGGAATGTGCCCGGACATGTCGATTTTTTTTTTAATTGCGCTCATTTTTTTGGAAGAAAATGTTATACAGCGTGTCTCAATTTTGAGTATGACGTCATCGACAATTTTTTCAAATAGCAATCCCGATTTTTTCATAACAATTTTCGAAGGGTATAGTTACATATGCGTACCAAATATCAAATTTTTATTCCTTGTCGTTTGACAGATATTTAACAAACATCAACTAATTCGAAAATGTGATTCACCTGATCTATCTGATATCAACTCAAACATGTTTCTTCATTAAATGCTCGGAATGTTGTCCAGTAACTAACTGACAATATACCAAACGGAATTTGAAGTCGTTTTGAACATTTCTAAATACTGGGGCCGAAATTAGTCTACACTCCTGTCGTATTCGTTCTTGTAACTGCTCAATGTTTTCCGGTTTGGTGTTGAAAACCTTGCTTTCCAAGTACCCCTATAAGAAATAGTCTATAGGTGTTAAATCTGACCTGGGAGGCCATTCAACAGCTCCTCTTCTACCAATCCATCTGCTTGGAAATACATCATCCAGATTCGCACGGACAGGTTTTTCAAAATGGGGAGGCGCACCGTCTTGTTGAAACCAGATGTTTCTATTCGGGACATCGGCTTCATCCGGATCAGGAAACAGAGTAGCCAAAGTCGGAACTAGTTCTTCCCGCAAGAATTCCAAATATATATCTCCATTGAGGTTCCTTTGGAAGAAAATTGGTCCTATTACTCGATTATCAACAATCCCTGCCCAAACATTAACTTTTGCTGTATATTGAGTGTGGCCTTTCCTCATCCAGTGTGGGTTGTTTTCTGCCCAATAACGACAATTTTGATGATTTACCTCACCTTTTAACGTAAACGTTGATTCGTCAGAAAACAGGACGTTTTCTATGTTTACAACATTTCTGTCTAGTAGATCGATCATTTCTTCGCAGAATTGGATTTTTCTATCCGGATCATCTTCGGTGAGTTCCTGGAGGATTGTCATTTCATCACTGAAGACTGGCTAATTTCGAGTTTCCTAGCTATCTGCCTAATGTGAACATGATGATTTTCTTCAACAGAGAGGAGTACATTAATTTCGACATATTCATTGAGGGCACTCTGACGATGATTCTTTGTTTTTCTTAAATGCCCATTTTCCCGAAACTGTTTTTCAATCTTGCTTATGGTACTCTGCGATATGGGTGGTAAATCATGATACTTCTCTCTGAATAAATGAATAACTTCATTTTTTGTTCTTGTCCTATCTCCGTAGACAATCATCATCAAAATTTCAATCTTGTGGGTTTCAGTTGAGTACGGCATTTTGTTAGATTTTTCAACAAACGTCGTTTCTCACAAAACGACAAACTAATAACCTTGATAAATATCCTCGCTCGATACGATGATACCTTCTTTACCTGTTTTTATTTAACTTTTTTGTTTGACATTGTCAACATCAACCCAGTTTGACAAAAAATTATAAACGCATACCCCTTGATATGAATCAGGGACGGACCGAAGGCAAATTAATGGGGGGGAAATATGGATTCTGTCCCAACAAAAAAAAAGTCACACCCCACTTTTTGTGGACGACACCTTGTTCATGTGGTGTTCAATTCGTCCTTAGAGTCCTTTTGTCAACTCCCAACTTGCCAACTTGTGATAACCGATCTCAACTCACCAACTTGGAGGGGAGGTGGGATGGCGCCACCTTTCTCCCATGGGCCCGTCCCTGTAATTTTTTTTAAAGTGCCTGAATTATTTCATTGAGTCAGATTTTTTCATTTCTCGCATTAGTTGATGTTTGTTACATATCTGTCAAAGGACAAGGAATGTGTAACTTGCTATACCCTTCAAAAATAGTTATAAAAAAATTAGCATTGCCATTTAAAAAAATTTTTGATGACGTCATATCTCAAATATAACATTTTCTCACATAAAAACAAGCGCAATTCAAATAAAAATCGAACAGTTTGGGCATATTTCTAACAAAACAACTGTCTTTGAGTTACAGAATTTATTCCAAGTTAGGAACTCGCACTGTATAGAAGCACCTATTTGACAACTTTGTCATAAATGGTTTCCTAACTAGTTACCTAACAACATTCATTGTGACCGTATCAATATCAGACATCTTCATTTGTGTGATAAATATCTCATGTAAAAGCAAGTCATTTATTTTGGTTGGTATCTATGGAAGCATCTATTCAACAACTTCGTCATAAATTATTTCCTAAACAGTTATCTACCATCATTTGTAGTGACCGTATCAATATTAGACATCTTTATTTTTATAATAAATACAATGACAATTGCACGACAACATAATAGGTTCGTCAAGTTGGTGACCCACACCCAGAATTTTGGTATCAAAATGTGATGGGCATTTTGTGCCAATTTGTTCCACCAACTTGACGCTGTGACCCATATATGGAAATTTTTTTAAATTGTGCCCCTTTTGTGCCAATTTGTGCCGTATGTCATGAATTTCGTGCCCGTTCAGTTTTCGAAATATTTCGAGATTTTCCTGCGAGTCCCCAACTTGACGCTGTGACCCATATATGAAAATTGGAGAAAAAAATCGATAAATTGTACCCATTTTGTACCAAATAGTGCCGTATATAACAGCATGGGAAGGAACTTTTGAAAAAAATTCAGGAAGCTTACAAACAACGCAAAACACTATACTAAAAATTATTTATAAAAAGGCCCGATTATTTTCTACAAAAAAGCTCTATGAGGAAGTCAAATCATTCAATATAAGAAGTCTTTATTCCTACACATGTTCAATATGGATATTTCACAATGAAGCTAACTATCTGAGGACAACTATTGAGAAAGAAACCAGATCTGTTATGAAAGGGTCTGTTCACATGCCATTATTTAAAAAAAGTAATTCACAGAGATTTGTACATTATTTTGGCCCAAAACTCTTCAACCTACTACCATCTGAGTCCAGGAATATCACAAATATTAACAAATACAAAATAGATAAAATCATTTGTACAACACAATCAACCTACATTTGAAAATTTATATTGAACATACACTTTTCAAACCTCCATTCTCCAGAATCCCCAAATAGACGCTAATTGACATAGAAAAAAATCTCCTTCTAAATATGGGATACCACGACACAACACAAGTACGCTTGTGCTTAGGTGGAAGGTTTCCAGTATATGGAGTGAGATGGCTCTGTACTATATTGAAATTGTAATAACTAAATTGAAATTGTAATTAACAACTGGAAATAATATTATGAATTGTGAAATTGTCATGTTACTTACTTTTGAATTGAATAAACTTGATATTATGGATTTTGTGCCCGTTCAGTATATTGAGTTTTTACCATTGGTCAACATTTTGATGCTCTCTTCCGTAAAAGTTCTCTTTTCTGGCCAGTTTCAGCCTCATTGTTTTTCATGCAGTTCAACAATGAATCTCGTATGAATAATTCTTATATTAAGATTAAGGAATCTGTGTGACTTTTTATCATGTTTTTATTAACTCGCTTTCTTGCTTGGTCGGTACAAATTTTGCAAGTTAAATTTGTGCCACTTCCAGTCGTCCGATTAACTTGAATTTTGGTGGTTTGGTGGTGGTTTCTGTTTGTTGACCTACGTTGATTTGTCGTTTACTACCAAGTGATGTTCATCCTTGCACTTCTACACTTCTTCACCATACTGATGAGCGCCGAAAGCCCGAAACTTGTGTCTACGGTTAACCCTTTTCTTTGAGGGCTATGTCCATTGAATTTCTTTCATTTTTTTTTAACAGTCTCCTCGAAATTCCTCCTTTTCATATATATTTATATATATATATATATATATATATATATATATATATATATCCATATATAAACCTTTCAAACGAAAGTAGATTCATGTCTGTCTCACAAATTGAGGGTGGCAGAAGTTCAAGTCATGGCGGAAGCGATCATATTATTATAAGTTCTACTAAGATATTCTGTCCGTTTGTATAATGACATGTCATGTCTATTGACATTGTCATGTCTGTCATACACCGGTATCACAAATTGAGGGTGGCAGAAGTTCAAGTCATGGCGGAAGCGGTTATATTATTATAAGTTCTACTAAGATATTCAAGTCCGTTTGTCTATTGACTGCATTTTTATGGAGATTAATATGTACCATTTCCAAAATCAACTTTCTAGCAACATATAAATAACATATAAATAACAATCTTCCATCGTCCGTTTACTTTGCAGGCAAGCAGTTAAGATGACCGAATAGGTCAAAAGCGCTCTGCGACAAAAATAAATTGCACAGAATACAAAAATTTCTGACCCGTACATACAGCTTTACTACTCCCCTTTCATATAGTCTTATCCGAAGATGGTGATCATCGGTAGAAAGTCCCCCAATGTACTGTATCTTTTATTGAAATGGAAAATGGAGAAAATAAATTGAAAATCTCACGAATTAACACAAGGACTCAACTTCTTTTACGTAAAATATAACTATTGTCCCCTTATAGAACTGGGCAATTCAATTCAGTAATCACTCATCACCAACGAATCACATTATACTGGATATTAAAATCAACTAGAAAATTACTAATAAAGGAAAAATACTCACATGGGTTTCTTCCCCACTACCCTCATTGATATATCTACAAAAAAGGCTGGTATTATATGGAAGAGAAGGACCTGTATATAATAGTTGTACCAACTGCTTGTCATTGAGAAATTGGGATTCCACAATATCTGTGAGAATGGTGAATCCTGAATGAGGTCCTTGCCCATTTCTGCAATTTCTCCATAGGAAATGAGATTGAAGTCGCCTTTACAACAGTTGTATACTTCCACTTCATCGCAGTTCCTGAAATGAAGCCTTTATTATTCGGGGTCACATCTGTGCCTAATTATAGTAATCATCACGTTATTCCATATTTAACGCAAGTATAGCTGAAATACCATCAAACATCTTAATATATATAAATCCAGTGTCCTGATGTTTGTTCCCAGTAAACTCTTCACCAAGTCAACCGATTTCGATGAAAATTGGCATGTATGTGTAATTTTTTCCAACTTGAGAGATAGGCTATTTTTCATTCCCCTAAATGTTAAGGGTGGTCCACCCCTTAATTTTTTATTTTATTTTTTTCAGTAAAAAATTCCTTTTTTATTTTTTTATGATACAGAATTCAAAAATACATACAACCTCAAATTTTCACCCTTCTACGATCATTCCCTATTTTTCCATCGCGATTTTTATGTTTTTTTATTTTATCCACAGATCCGCAATAGGGTTGCAAGATGGTAATCGAATATAATAATTGTAGTACGATAAATTAAGAACGAGATAAAGAAAAAACGGGATAACGGGAATAACGGGATAACGAAAAAACGGGAAAATGGGATGACAGAATAAGGGAATAACGGGAAAACGGAATAACGGGATAAATAAAAAACGGGATAATAGGAAAACGGGATAACGGGGATAACGGAAAAACGGGAAAACGGGATGACAGGATAAGGGGATAAGGGGGAAACGGGATAACGGGATAATGAAAAAATGGGATAACAGGAAAACGGGATAACGGGAATAACGGGATAACGAAAAAACGGGATAACGGGATGACAGGATGAGGGGATAACGGGATAAAGAAAAAACGAGATAATAGGAAAACGGGATAACGGGACAACAGGAAGCGGAAGGAGTCAAAAGCATAGTATAGATGGAACAACATAAAGGAAAACATAGAAAAAAAAGAAATTCTACGCGGACGAGAGTTTTCGGGTAAAACATTTTAGGGAACATAGAAATTTGGACAGGAAACGTCTGTCGGGTTTTAGTTTTAGTTTATAACAGAAACCTTAGCCACAGCAACGCGTGGCCGGGTCTGCTAGTTATGTTATAAATGGGGTAGCATCACTTTTCGACAGCCATATTACAAAGATTCAACGAACAATTTATGTCATTTGTCTAAATTCACTATGATATTCATTGTGTTATGCAGACATGAGAAATAGAGACATTGTTCATCAGAGACAAGAGTGGCAACGAATAATTCCTGTCGACATCTCACATCCGTGAGGTGAGAGATTACTGATTCCGGGAATCATGAGTCCTGAGCAAACGTAACGATCCGAGGATGACTGCCTTCTGCATGCGGCCTGCTAGGGATTCTGCCGATTTATGACATGCTGGTATGATCTTCAGATTTGAGAATAGGGTTTGCATCAATTCACCTGGAGCTCCTATAATCAGAACCTGAACCACTATCTTTACAGAATGTTCTGGATAGAGTCTGCAGAATTCAGAAATTCAACTTACAAAAACTCATTGTTACAGAGCCCTGAAGATGAATTTATTAAAATTGGAAACGTTGGCAAGGACTAAAATATTTTATTCAACCAAACTGATCCAAATCTCAATAAACCTGAATCTCATATGTTTATATTGGATCACTGACCATACTAAAATTATAAATAAGGTTAGGCTTTTTGAATACTAATAGAAACAAAATCCAAAAAACCCGTGCCATTCTATGTTGTTACCAAATTGTGAGGGTTGGTTTTAGCGCACGCAAGTCAATTGGGGCAAATTTCATTATATATATATATATATATATATATATATATATATATATATATATATATATATATATATATATATTGTAATTTGGTTTGTTTCTTGAACCTTGTAGATATTTAGAAATTTGTTTTTTCTCGGGGCTTAGGTTCTTTTGGAGGCCTCCAGGCTTCTACAGATTTCTATCTACAGAAAACTTTTTTTCCTGTGAAAAGAGGGGTTATGTTCGAAATCATGTTTCTCAGTTTTTCTAACAGGGGGAATTTTCTTACCTTCCAAAACAAATCAGGTTGTTAAAAATCTTTCCATTTTTTCTTCTTCATTTTTATCGGCTTTATATTCAAATCTGTTTGTTTAAACGTGGAAATCATTAATTAACTTTCATCCATATATGTCATATGGAGTTGAAATGTTAAGACGTTATTTGACATCTTATGTCAAAGTTGTTAGCTGTATGAGTATGAGGATTTGTGACAGTGCTACTGCTGCCATCTTTTTTTGTTTATATTTTATTAATTATTGATGGACGGGGGTGATATATATATATATATATATATATATATATATATATATATATATATTCCTAATTTCTTGACCACATTTGTTTATATTCTTCATTTTCTCGGAATAAGGGCCTCAGTCCGTATATATATTTTTTATTTCATTCGACGTTTCGACATTGAAGATGACATAAACAATGTCGAAACGTCGAATGAAATAAAAAATATATAGACGGATTAAGGCCCTTATTCCGAGAAAATAAAGAATATAAATATATATATATTGTTATGTAATACTAATAGGTGTTTTTACCCCGCGTTGGGAGTCAATTGTTATGATAGGTTTTTATTATTATTATCATTTATGCTTATAAATATTTTCGCACCTTGTTGGGAGACAAATTGTTATGAAATAATAATAGCTTTTGAACAATAATTGCTGTTAATTTTTCCCCACGTTATTGTTATTGCCCCACAAATATTTTCTCCCTATATAAATATTTTGATTTCGATTTTGTTATACCTCTAATACTTATGTAGGCAATTCAGCTCCGCGATGGGAAGCCAATTGTTATATTGTGATATGATAATAGCTAATTGTTATGAAATAATAATTGCCAGCTAACGTTACTGTTTTCTCGCCACGTTGTTGCCAATTATTATTACTTTTCTTACCACGACTAATCTCAGTTGGTACGCCTTCGCCTCAGGAGTCGGTACTGGCAACAAAGCCACTGCCTGTCTAGATGTCACTCGAACTATTTTAGTTCAATGTTTATAAGTGAGATATTGTAGATCATTGTGGAAAATAAACCAGAAATGATCAAAAAACAATTATTTCCTTTATTCAGGAAAACTTATATTAACCTGGCCTGCGATCGATAACTTAAAACTATGGTCAATGAAAATCATGAAAAACTGTGACGGATACTGTGAACATAACCTCACTTTTTCTTTTGGGTTGGAAGAATTCTTTCATAGTTCAATACCAAAATGAAATAGAGTTCTTCAGATATACGAGTAACGTTGTAAGGTGATTCAGTCACTAAAAGAGTTTATACCTGGAGCTGGAACTGTCGCTGATGCAATACCTGCCAATAATCTGAAATCCTACTTCATCCACTCCTCTCAGAAACTCACCATTTCAAAAGGAACCATCCAAAATCCACGAAATCAGCTTGGACAAGTTTTCATGTGGAGAACCAAAAATGTAATCTTCTTTTATCCTTGTTTATTTTGTGTCGAGATTAGTCAGAGTTTGTATTGGTTTTGTATTGTTGAAAAACTACCTTCTCATTAATAAAATCCTAAATTTCTTTCTTTCCAATTTTTGTACCTGGCTTCTCTTCAAAAATTTTTCAATCTCCTCTCGCTTTGTTTTTTCATTCCCTGGATACCATTTCTGTTTTGTCATTTTTTATTTGAATTTTCAAAATTGCGCACTTTCTTATCGAACTTTCACTATTTTGGTGTGATTTGAGAAAACTTATGAACTAATATATTTTACATTTCTTATAAACTAAATACAATATTTGATGATAATTATTTTTGACATTTCTTAGTTCTTACTTTTCCACAATTTCAAACCTTTTATCTCATCATCTCTGTTCCCTAATTGGCTATTGTCATCAAGAAGTTTCTTGTTCTCCCATTGGCTATTTTTAGTTAGATACAATTTCATATACTGTATGTTTCAAGCTTATAATTTTGTTGATCACATTGAATTCAGAATGATTTTGTAAATCTAGACTATTTTGTTGTATTTTGAACAATTATAGGTTGTAATCATATTGACAATGTATGAAAATGATTGCATTATAGTATTTGCATATTTTCACCTATCAATATTATACAGAAGCTTCATGAAGGAAATAGAATCTCAAAAAAATGTAAAACAATTTCTCATGAACTTCTAACTGTTAATTAATTATTATTTTTGTGTTTTTTTTAAGAAATTTTTTTTTTTCATCTTTAAATTATATTACTGGTCCTTCCTAACATAACAATATATATATATATATATATATATATATATATATATATACATATCTATTATATATATATATATATATATATATATCTAGATGAAAGGGAGGATTATCAAGGGGACTGTAAAAACAAAATGGGAGAAACTTCATGAACATAGCCCTCAAAGAAAAGTGTCAACCGTTGATACGTAATTTGGGCTTTCGGCACTCATCAGTACCGTGAGGAAGTGCAAGGATGAACAACACCTGGTAGTAAACAAAAAATCAACGGAGTCAACAAACAGAGTCAACAAACAGCCGCACATTTGTGGTTTCGGTTAGCAGACCCTGCATTCCAGGGCAACAACCAACGTCACCACGGAGGCAGCTATAGCTACCTACGTGACATCTGAGTCCAGGATTATAAAGATGAAAGGGAGGAATATCGAGGGGACTGTTGAAAACAAAATGAAAAAATGTAATGTACATAGCCCTCAAAGAACAGTGTTAACCATAGGAACGTGTTTCGTGCTTCCGGCCCTCATCAGTATGGTGAAGAAGTCCAAGGATGAACAACACGTTGATTTGTATTTTACACTTTTCTTTGAGGGCTATGTCCATTAAATTTCTTTCATTATATATATATATATATAAATTCCAATATATATATTTATATATAATATATATATATATATATATATATATATATATATATATATATATATATATATATATATATATATATATATATATATATATATATATATATATATATATATATACAGTTCCACATTCTCAAAAGTTGAACTTAACACTTTGTCCTTGATGAAACCTCATATCGAATAATCAAGAAGAGTAAGGTCGGGAGAACGTGGTGGCCATAATGGTCCTATCGAGAAATGTTTTACAAAATCGTGTGTGATGCGGTAGAGCTCCGTCATATTGGAAATATTCAATGGAGTATTGAAAAAGTAGGGACCAATGATATTGATATCCAAAACACCGACCCAGACATTAATGCCGAACCTCTTTTGAAAATTAGTGGCTCTATATAAATTAGCATTCTCCTGGCACCAATAATGATGAATATTCCTGTTGAAATATCCATCATTTGTCAACCAACTTTCGTCACCATTTACTACAATTTCATCATCTTGCCGAAAAAGTCTCAGTAGCCATATGCAAAATTCTGACCTTTTATTGTAGTCTGTTAAACGCACTCTGTAGGGCTTGAATTTATGTTTATGTTTCCTTCAAAAATGTTCTTGTTGACAAATGCGATATACCAATATTTCTCTAAGAAATACTTCTTTATTCTTATTTTTCTTGTATTCCATGAATCGTGATTCAAATTATCAGTTTACTTTGTGTAACATAAAACTCGATTTTATTATCACCACCATTTCCAGTAATAGGGCACCTTTCATTCTTAGATTTCACAAATGAATCATACTCTCGCAAACTTCTTTCTATACGTTGAAAAATTCTGGCATTGGGCTGACGACGTTCGAGATACATTTCTTGATACATAGCCAGAGATCTGGTGCTATTTCTCAAACACCTCGAATACACGAACAACATATCCACTTTTTCATCATCAGAAAACTCCATAGTTTTTGGTTCAACGTGTGAATAATCCACCCTTCAAATATGAATTCGTTAATTCGTAATATGTATTTCATTTTCTTCTATTCCATGGATCACTCATACTTTATGAAGTTTGAAACTTTCCGTTTTTATTTGAAATAGGTCCGTTTGGGAATACGTATTGGACACAACGACAGACAAAAGAATTGCCTAAGAAACATGCATCTCGGCTCTTTGACATAAAAAAATGCATAAGGTGAATGTATCAATCGTTGTTCCTTGATATTCCTCTGCTTTTTCCTTTTCATCACATTGGATTTGATTTCGATTTGATTTCAAGTTTGAGTATTTTTTCAAGGTTGATTCATTTTAAATTTTATTTTCTCAACTAATGTCAAATATCGTTTCAAATACGAAGAAAAATAAAATCAGGACCGTATTTCGGAGGAAAGGATTTTCATTGTTCGGACCTTGATGATGAAATTTATGGGCGAAAATGTAGAAACAAAAACCGGATAAGATTTATATCTGAACTCGGTAAGATAAGAACTACTTGAATTCATTTAAAAAATACAGGTCCGTATTCGAAAAAATTGAGTTGAGAGTGGCCCCCCAAAGAACGAAACGTCGTATTAAAAGTCGAAGCACAGCACATCGACTTTGAAGCCAAAAATAGAGGCGCCAGCGCAAAGAAAAAACAAATGCCTCTTCGGTTTTTTCCGTATATTTTAAAAACGGTCCGTGATATCTCCGATTTATAAACATCGTTTCATTGTTCACTGAAATAGGCAACTTTTCTCTGATTGAACCAAATTATTTTTCGTTTTCGAGATGCCAATATACTGGTACCACATAAAGAATATATATTGATATATTATGATGAATTAAAAAAAAATTTTGTTGTTAATTTTGCCCTGCTTTGGGGGATAAATTATTATAAAATTGATAGATAATTGTAAAGTTAATGAATTGATTATTTTGTCCTGCTTTGGGGTATAATTGATATGATATGTGATAGATAAAATTAATTAATTTTGTTATTTATTGTCCCACTTTGGGCTATTTGATTGATATGATAGATAATTATTTTCGCTCTGTATGATATATTGTGATGTAATAATAATTGCTAGCTAACGTCACTGTTTTCTCGTCACGTTGCTGCCAATTGTTATCACCCTTTTTTACCACGACTAAACTCAGTTGGTACGCCTTTCGTCTCAGATAGCCGGTTCTGGCAATAGAGCCACTGCCTGGTCTTGATGTTTATTTCAACTCAGTGTTTATGAGAGAAATATGATCATATCATTGTGGAAAATAAACTAGAAAGTATCGAAAAATAATTATTTCCTTTATTCAGGAAAACTTATATTTACCTGGCATACGATAGATAATTTACACTATAATCAATTGACAAATTTTCATAGGGAATAATGAAAAACAGTGATGGATAAAGTATACGTAACCTCACTTTTTCTTTTATAGTTCAATATCAAAATAAAATAGAGTTCTTCAGATACGATACGAGTTATGTTGTAAGGTTATTCAGTTTGTGATGTGCACTAAAAAGTTTATACCTGGAGCTGGAACTGTCGCTGTTACAATACACACCAATAATCTGAAATCCATTTCCAATCTACTGCTCTCAGGAACTCTCCATTACAAAAAGGAACCATACAAATCCCAGAAATCAGCTTGGAAACAGTTTTATGTGGAGTGCATAAAAGGGAATCTTGTTTTTTCCTATTTATTTTTGTCGAAATTCTCTTGAAGCTGAATTGGTTAGTTTCTATATTGACAAAATACCTTGTATTCGTGAAAATCTTGAAAGGAATCTCTCCTCAAATTTTGTACGTGGCGTTCTTTCTTAAAAAAAATTTAATCTCCTTCTGGCTTTGTTTTTCATCCCCTGGATACCATTTCTGTTTTGTCCATATTATTTGAATTTTCAAACTCGCGCACTTTCTTGTCACATTATCACTCTTTTGGGGTTATTTGAAAAAACTTATGAACTCAAATATTTTACCTTTCTTAAAAACTATATACAATATTTGATGATAATTGTCTTTGACATTCCACAGTTCTTATTTTTCCACAATTTCAAATATTACATCTGACCATACTGTTCCCTGATTGGCTATTGTCATCAAGACGTTTGTTGTTCTCCCATTGGCTAGTTTTAGTTAGATACAATTTCATATACTGTATGTTTCAAGCTTATAATTTTGTTGATCACATTTAATTCAGAATAATTTTGTAAATCTAGACTTTTTTGTTGTATTTTTAAGCAATTATAGGTTGTAATCATTTTGACAAATTATGAAAATGATTGCATTATAGTATTTGTATATTTTTACCTATCAATATTATACAGAAGCTTCATAAAGGAAATAGAATCTCAAAAATATGTAAAACAAAATCTCATGAACTACTTACTATTGAGTAATTATTATTTTTGTGTGTTTTCTATGAAATTATTTCTTTTTTCCTTTTAAAATATATTAGTGGTCCTTCATAACATAACAATATATATATATATAGAGGATTCTATTTGGCAGGTTTCGCAGTCACTTATTCAAAGAAAATGCTCTTTTTTCTGTTCAAGCTTTCGAGATTTATTATGTCTTCTTCAGGAACTCTGAATTACCAATGATATTGATTAGTAATGTTACAGAAATGAAATTGTTCGTACTCCCAACAACTGACAATAGACTCAGTGCCTCCCAAAACAATTGGCATTACTGTAAGATGTCAAGAGTCACCGTCACTGCACACATCAGTATGAGAGTGACAGACGTTCCTGTCACATGATTGTTTATGTTTTTAATGATCTGCTGAGCAGAACATCCTTTTTAATTATTTTTATAACAAGTTTTTTATCTGAATGTATGTGATAGTCTAAATTCAATGTTTTTCACAATAAGCCGTACAAGAATGAATAATTTCCTCATTTTATACTGTATTGTTTAGCTATTTTATAACCTCACATTTCGTAAGTACGAACAATTTTATTTCTGTAACATTACTAATCAATATCATTGTTAATTCAGAGTTCCTCAAGAAGAGATAATAAATCTCGAAAGCTTGATCAGAAAAAATGGCATTTTCTTTGAATAAGTGACTGCGAAACCTGCCAAATACAATCCTCTCTCTACCATCCAGTCGAAAACAATTCTTACGTGTATATATATATATATATATATATATATATATATATATATATATAAAATTATGTTAGGAAATGTTTATAAAATAATTGAAATGATAATTCATTGTTAATTATTAGGTATTCAAGTTATCGTGGTTCATGCTATGTGTGTTTTACAATTTTTCTATGCTTTTTACTATTCTAGAATTCATAACATGTCAACGCATATGTATCACAAAGTCAGTCCTGAGGTATATCCATTGTCATAAGTATATGACCAACAATACATTCATTTTGAATACATAATAAAAATAATATGAAAATGTAAATTCATGAAAAAACATTGTCTCTCAAGTGGATGGAATGGTATACAAGTTGGAACATCCTGTATGGTAAATCATATCAGGAGGAAACCCAATAGCGAGATATCAAAAACAACGCGAGGCAAACAACGACGTATAAAAATTATGAACACAGAAAAATGTCAAATATGAATTTTTACCAAATTTGTACATAGTATATAAGGTTTAGAATAAGATATTGTAAATAAAATCATCAAAATAAGTTAGAATAACAAACAGTGATATAGAAAGTGGCAATAAATCTTGAAATTTGTGAAAAGAAACAAAATGTGTGGGTTGCCAAAAGGAAAGGTAACAAGCTGAGAGAGAAGACAATTGAGATGTAAAAACGAAACCAGATACTAAAATTACAGAGAAAAATATAACAAAAATCAAGATAAAAACAAGCAGAACTATCTTAGAGTTGTGTTGTAGGTATTTCTGTCCGATCTACTTTGCTTTGTGCAATTTCTGATATATTACTCCAACAGCAGTCAACAAGGATGGCATTTTGGTTATCAGGATATCATGTCACTAGCAAAACAATCGAGGCGGGCTGGAGAATTGAAGAGATAAAACTGGGTCAACTACCGCCAGAAGGTTCTAAAATGGTTTAACTGCCATACATGAGTATATAAGTTAGTCTCGAAACCTTGTCTGACGTTTTGGAGCATTTCTGGAGTTATTTGACTACGCCTATGTTTCATGTGAAATAAAAAACCTTTAGTTTCGGTTCTCATTTGTGCCAGTTTATTGTCAGTAGTACTTCAGGTCCATCAACGAGTAAAACATAAAAATGGTTTATTGTATTCAGGATAGGGTAGGAATAATTGAATATCATTTGAAAAATAATGAATGTGCCAACACAGCCAGTAGAATGATCAATGAGCAACACCCAAACCAAAACGTGAATCGTAAATACGTTTTGGAACTAATTTCAAAATTTCGACAAACGGGATCCGTTGCAAATTAAAAACGTCAAATTGAAAATCCAGTAAGAAACGAAGCAGTAGAGATAGCCGTTCAAGGACAGATTGTTGCGGATCCAACTCTTAGTACACGAAAACTTGCCGAATTATCTGGAGTAAGTCAACGTACCGTCGGGCGAATTTCGAAAGCTCACAGATTCCATCCCTATAAAATTAAACTGGTTCAGGAACTTAACGAAGACGATTTTAATCGTCACTTACAATTTTGTGAAATCATGAGTGAACGTGCTATACGAGATCCAAATTTCCTTTTCAACATTATTTGTTTTTCGGATGAATGCAGTTTTTATCGCAACGAATGTCAATCGTCATAATTGTCGGTACTGCTCAGATTCCAATCCAAGAGTGTTTCATCAAGTGCATACTCAACACCCAGAAAAGTTAAACCTTATATTTGGCGATCGTGTTATTGGTCCACTTTTTTACCAGGTAATTTGACTGGGGACATGTATTTGGAATTACTCGAAGATACCGTTGATCCAACGTTAACAGACCTAATAGAAAACGATAACCGATACCTTGAAGATCACCTAATATTCCAACAGGACGGAGCTCCTCCACATTTTGCTGCAGCAGTTTGTCAGTACCTGAATAAGAGATTTCCTAGACACTGGACTGGAAGAGGAGGATTTATTGAATGGCCTCTCCGATCTCCCGATTCATCCCACTTAAATTACTTTTTGTGGGGCCATTTCACAAGGAATATCTACGCCACTCAACCAGGTTCTTTAGAAGAGATACGTCAACGTATTATTACCGAATGTTGTCAAATGACTCCAGAAATGCTCCAAAACGTCAGACAACGTTTCGAGACTAACTTATACTCATGTATGGCAGTTAATGGAGAACACTTTGAGCAGCTACTGTGAATCAATGTAGTTTAGAATGATTGGAGTTGAATTTATGCAAAGTTTTCCAATTTTTAAGTTCATACAATGTCCATTTTTTTAATTTTTAACCGACGAAATCAAAAAGGAGGAGATGCTCTAGTCGACGCATATTTTTTTTTATGTATGACCACGCATAACTTTTTACAGAGTAGTTTGATTTTGATGATTTTTGTTTTCATTGGATAGGGTGTACTTCGAAGTTGGTCCCATTTGAATCCTCCCCTAAGATTGATGAAAAAATGTTTGAGGGATTTATGTACCTAATTTCAGTGGCCTGTTATTTGCAAAATTATAATGTTTTCCTTAAATAAAGAGTATTCAGATGACGCGTGCTCACAATCGAGCTAACGCCCATATTTCACAGTAAACTTTCAATTGTTTTAATTTTATACCGATCAGAAGTATCCAAATTCAGTATACTGTGTGTGTGTGAAAGAGAGAGTTGGCATCGAAGAATCCATTTGCCCCAGAAATGAATCAGTAGACTGGCTTATCTTATATATTATTATACTTAATAATAATAATAAAGGTTGAAAAGGGAATCATTCTCAATTGGCTATTGATAAAAAGATTATTTTTCAGTCGCAGATGATTTCACATCTGATTTTATGAACATCCTGTTCATATTTTCAACAAATCAATAATAAAGGTCTTTATTTTCCAAGAAACAAATACAAAAATACAGTATCTCACTATACTATATACACAAAATTGTTTCTGGAAAAAGGCGAGGTGTCATTGAGTTGCTGGATACACGCTCTCTGTTTTTCAACCCTACATTATAGTCGATCGAGTGTTAGAAATAAATCAGGCAAAATGGAAGAATGTGGAACATTAATTATGAAAATATGTTGCAGGACAGAGCTGGAACTACATATCGTTTTTGCCAGGTAACCAGAGCGTGGCTATCTGAGATCCAGGAACGTATATCGGAACATAACGGCCACCATTTTGGTAGCCGCCACGTGATAAAACCGTATATATTGCGTGGCAGTGGTTGTGGTCAAACACCTCAAAGTTTTGCAGAATCGTATCTGCTACATTCCGTCCACTAAAAATGCTTCTTGGGATATTCATCTTCAAAGCTTTCACGAATAAGCATGTAGGTTGAGTTACACAATATACAGCTAACTCTTTTCATCTCCTTCTAACCTTTGAGTTTAGTGTTTTTAACCTAAAATAAGTAGGAATGACTAAATTTTGACAATCAGTCGACTAGTCTGAAGGCAATTTCACCCTTCGACTTATTAGGCAAAATGTCTTGATTACCCAATTTTTAACTTCTGAATTACTCAAATTTTTCCCCATATTGGTAAATTCAAGGTAGTTACAACGCCTATTTGGGCGCTGACCTATAGGAAGGTCGAAATGAGGTGAATTTCTAACCGACGAAACCAAAACGGAGGAGGTTCTCTATTCGACACGTATATTTTCATTTTATTTTTTATTTTTATGTATGATCATACATAACTTTTCACAGAAGAGTCCGATTCTCATGATTCTTTGGATAGGGGGTACTTCGAAGTTGGTCCTATTTGAATTTGAACAACAAAATCCATCCCTAAGGGTAGAAAAATAAAAGATATTGATCGTTCACCCTCTGAATTTTGGTCCGTTAACTGATTCTATCAGGCATAACTTTGTAGTGGGTTTCCGATTTGGATGATTCTCTCTTATTAGATAGGGTATACCTCATAGTTGATCATATTCCAAATTGGAATGGAATAATCCACCCCTATGGGTATATGGGTAGAAAAATAGGGGATGACTGATTTTTCACTTGTGAACATTGGCACACATATATAGTTGACATTGACAGATCCTCCTACATCCGTCACAATAATTACATTCTCTGAAAGGATGGAATTATATACAAAGTGATTGAATCAACTAACCAGAACTTTCAAAAATAATTTATATTATATAACAATAAAAAGTAAGCTAGGTAAGTAAGTATTTTGGAAGTAATCAAAAATCAAGTGGGTAGTAATTAATAGATTTCAACTGCAAAAAATTGAAAAATAAAAACTTTTTAACAAAAAATTTAACCGACGAAAAACGGAACTGAAAAGCAAAAAATAAAATAAACCTTCTTAGTCTTGATAACTAAGCTCCTGAACTAATTGAGAAACTAATTTTGAGTTGGCGCCAAACAAACAAGCAATAATATAATTTATAATAATAATAATTTATTGAATCCTTTAAGATCAAATACATGATATAGGATACGTCAAGAACACAAAAAGGTAGACAAATAATCAAAATACCAAAATACAAAATATAAATGTCACATATACACAGATAGAACTAACATTTTATCTGGAATTTAAAACAAATCAAATGTAAAATATAAATGTCATATATACACAGACATTTTATTTCGAGTTAAAAAATTCAGAAATGCTGTAGAAACAGTTTTCTTGCAGATATTTCTTCAATTTCGATTTGAACATATTTTTGTTTTGAATTTTCCTCAGATCAGTTGGAAGATTGTTGAAAAATGTAATTCCTGTATATGACGGACTGTTTTTAAAGAATGATGTGTTATGAGTCAGGATCCTGATGAGATCTCCGTTTCTAGTGGAATAGTTATGATGTTGGGAAACAGTGTCGTACATATGTTTCTGTTTCAGAAATAACATTATACATTTAAAAATATATATACATGGATATGTTAAGATATTGAATGTTTTAAAATATTATCTACACGAATCTCTAATCTTTAGATTGAAAATGAGTCTGATGACTCTTTTCTGTAGAATAAATATTCTGTTGGAGTTGCTGGAGCTGCCCCAGATGTTGATATCACAGGAGATGTGGAAGTAGATTATGGCATAATGAATATTGATCAATTGAGTTATATCAAAAATATTTTTCAGTTGTAGAATGGCATAATAACCACTATTTAACTTTTTACAAACAGCATTTATATTTGCTTCCCATCTCATATCACTATCTACGAAAGTTCCGAGAAATTTAGTATTTTCAGAGAGATTAATCACATCATCCATCACTTTTACTTGAAAATTTGTTACAATTTTTTATCTGCGATAGAACTGCATACACACTGTTTTGTCTGAGTTCACAATTATAGAATTTTTTTCACACTAGGTTGTGAATTCCTTTGACAATATATTCAATTATCAGTGTGAAAGCAGCCACGAGTTCCAGCCATGAATTTGCGGTGCTTATGTGGGTGTGGGTCCGTCCGCCAGTGGTCGTCTACTGATGGTCAGAATTCGTGGCCAGCCATGAAATAAATTATATCGTTTCTGTTAAGAATGCGAGAATGTTTTTTGTAATAAATGTATGCTACGAGGAATCCTTGACAAGATGTATATGTCACCCGATTTTGTCGGGCAAAAATTAACCCTCCACTACCCCTATCATGAATTTCTTTGGAATAATTCTATTTCCATAATAAAACGCGTGGTTGGGGATTTTTTTTCATAAATATATGCTACAAAGAATGCTCCACAAGATGTATATGTCACTCGATTTTGTCGGGCAAAAATTAACCCTCCACTACCCCTATCATGAATTTCTTTGGAATAATTCTATTTCCATAAAAAAACGCGTGGATAGGGATTTTTTTTCATAAATTATGAAAAAAAAACCCATCTTTATGAAAAAAAATACCCATTCACGCGTTTTTTATGGAAATAGAATTATTCCAAAGAAATTCATGATAGGGGTAGTGGAGGGTTAATTTTTGCCCGACAAAATCGAGTGACATATACATCTTGTTGAGCATTCTTGGTAGCATATATTTGTGGAAAAAAATCCCATCTTTATGAAAAAAAATACCCATCCACGCGTTTTTTATGGAAATATAATTATTCCAAAGAAATTCTTGATAGGGGTAGTGGAGGGTTAATTTTTGCCCGACAAAATCGAGTGACATATACATCTTGTTAAGCATTCTTGGTAGCATATATTTATGAAAAAAAAAACCCATCTTTATGAAAAAAAACACCCATCCACGCGTTTTTTATGGAAATAGAATTATTCCAAAGAAATTCATGATAGGGGTAGTGGAGGGTTAATTTTTGCCCGACAAAATCGAGTAACATATACATCTTGTGAAGCATTCTTGGTAGCATATATTTATGAAAAAAAATCCCCATCCACGCGTTTTTTATGGAAATAGAATTATTCCAAAGAAATTCATGATAGGGGTAGTGGAGGGTTAATTTTTGCCCGACAAAATCGGGTGACATATACATCTTGTCAAGGATTCCTCGTAGCATACATTTATTACAAAAAACATTCTCGCATTCTTAACAGAAACGATATAATTTATTTCATGGCTGGCCACGAATTCTGACCATCAGTAGACGACCACTGGCGGACGGACCCACACCCACATAAGCACCGCAAATTCATGGCTGGAACTCGTGGCTGCTTTCACACTGATTATTCAATTTACCTTGGAGTTCCTCGGGACTGTCAGCATCAGCAGCCAAAGTTGAATCATCAGCATAGAGAACTATACAGTGTGTGCTTATATGAAGTGGTAGATCGTTTATGAATAATAAAAAAATCAGTGGACCTAAGATGGAACCCTGAGGAACTCCCAGGTCCATAGAATAGAAATCAGACCTATGCTCTTCAATTTTGACAGATATTTTTCTAAGGCGCATGTATGAGACTAACCACGACAGAAAATTACCACGAAATCCTAAAGAGTAGAGTTTGCTTTCGATAATGTTTAGGTCAATGGTATCGAATGCTTTCGATAGATCGAAAAAGAGTGCTCCAACATATTTTCCTTTATCTATAGAATTGTAAATATATTCAAAAAAGTTGTAGGAAGCACTTTCAATCGACTTTTCTGGACAAAAACCATGTTGGTACTTTGATAGAATTTCAAATCTGGTTAAGAATGCATACATTTTGTTATAGACACATCTTTCAATAACTTCACCTATCACAGTCGGTACTGTTATTGGTCGGAAATTACTCATGATAGATGTATCACCCTTTTTGAAAATAGGAGTCACTCAACCTGTTTTTAGGTAATTTGGAAATTCTCCTGACTCTATTGATCGATTTATAATATAAGCTAAAGGTTCAGCGATGTACACAGCGATACTCTTAATGATTTTGGTGGATATACAGTCTATTCCAACTGAGTTAGAATTTTTCAGTGAACCTATTGCATCTAGGACACCACAGCCCAAAACAGGGAAAAAATAGAATGTATTAGTTTTATACATTGAAGTAAAATCGTTGAATACTTTCGAGCCGAAGTGTTGCTCTATGGAATTTTTTGTATTGTTTGAGAAAAAAGGCACCGAAAGCGTTTGCAATGCCTTTCTTGTTCTCAACTATTTCATTTTTTACTTTTATTTGACTATTTGATGTAGATCTTGAATTTCCTATTTTTTCTCTGACTATATTCCATATTTGTTTTTGTTTCTGGTGATGACCTGTTTCTTCAATTTTTTTTTTTTTTTGTAAAATGCGCTTTTTGTATTTTTAATTGTTCGTAGATAGACTTTTTTAGATTCCTTGTAGATTTCAGTTACATGGCTATCATTTGAGTTCCTCATCACCCAGAATAATTCTTTCAATTCTTTACTCATAGAAATAATATCTTTGTTCACCCACTGGTGTGTATTTGAGTTTCTGTTACATTTTTTTACAACTGTAGGACATGATAAGTCAATAAAATACTGAAGAGTATTTAGGAAAGTCTCATATATTATATGAATATTTTCAGAGCATTCGAAAACTAACCAAAAGGTTTCTTTTTCTAGAAAGGATTGTAAAATGCCAAGATTCTCGTCACTTGTATTTCGGAAGGATACGGTTTCATGGTTAAACCTGTGTTCATTTATGGGGTTCATGTCCAGAATCAATTCGAATATGATACCAAAATGATCAGCAATATTCATGTTTTCAACTGTTTCAAGATATTTCGAATTGCATATATTCGTGAAAAAATAGTCAATTTTACTCTCACTCGATTTGCCATTTACATTTGTAAAGACCCTCGTAGGTTCGAAATTTTGTATGTTTAGTTTATAGCTACTGAGGAGATCGGTAAGGAATAATTTATTATTTGATTCACATAAAAAGTTTATGTCACCACAAACAATTATATTTTTGAATTTTTCATTACAATAGTCCAATGCGACAGAGAGTCCATTTATAAATGTTTCAATGATTCCAGCTGGTGGTCTATAAACTGATAATAAACAATATTTGTTTCCATGTCACTGGAAAAATACTGCACAAACCTCGAACTGAAGTTCTTGTGAAAGTTTGTTTATAAAGGTTTCGTTTTTGAAACTGAAATTTTTTCGAATGAAAATCAAAGTACCACCATGAATATGGTTTTGTCTAGTAAAGTGAGTAGCAAGGACATATTCACTGAATTGAATAGTATTTATATTTGAATTGTTGCACCAGGACTCAGAGATACATAATACATCAGGTTTCTCTTGGAATATGAGTACTTCAAACTGACTTATTTTGTTATTGATGCACTGAGCGTTTACGTATACAATTTTCAGTTTGTCAAATGATTTATCAACTAATAGTCTAGGATGGCCGTTGGGTGGAACTTCCTGAATATTGTCTACGAAATGTAAATTTTTTAACTAGTACACCTTCTGGCCAAATAGTGGGTGAGTACAGCGAGTCCTGTAGCTCAATGTCAGCTTCTACCCCATATGAATGCAGACTTCCCTGTGAGTTTAACTTCTCAACATTGAATGGGTGTCCTGGAAATGTTTTTTCTAGGTAGGATTTTATTCCGTGAGAGGTAGAACGAGGTAAACACTTTCCTACGTATATCCACAGTCTCCTACGAGCTCCGGTGAACTCCGCTGCTACATTAGTACTGCTTGTTCCTATTATCGCCGTATTCCGACTATTGCGCCTATGCGCAGTGTGTTCTCTCTTAAAAAAATGCTGGTCCATACTTTTAGCTGAATTTAGTTTACATGGCTTTTTTGGGGTTTACTTCTTTCAGTATCATTCTCGATAACCGTTTCTGCAGGTGAATTCAGGTCCTCAAGGTCGTTATGTGAATAATTTTTTTCACTCTCAAAGGGTCGATTGTCTTTTGATAGTAATTTTATCATTTCTATGTTGGTTTCTTTAAGAATTTTTATTTCATCTTTCAAATCACTGATTTGACGCTCTAGATGTGTGGTGTGTTTTTTTAATAGTGTTTCAATGAATGATCTAAGATCCTCACCTAAGGTTTTGATGTCATCGATATAATTTTGCTTCATCGTGCTTCTCGTTGGGACCATATTGGTTAATATATGTTTTTATAACAGTAGATTCAGGACACACACAATAGCACAACCACACTCACAAACGCCAATATATATATATATATATATATATATATATATATATATATATATATATATATATATATTGAACCACGTTATAGCACTACGCAAGAATCAATTCAATGTTCAGCATAAACATTCATCACATCAAAGTATGCCACTGCTGTGAATCAACTATACGAAATAAGTAACCTAGAATTGCAATCTTCTCTCAAAGTTTGTCAAAACAAAATAAACGGGGCGTGTACGTCACCATCTTCTTTCACGGATACTTTGATGATGAATGAGTTAGGTAAAGCTCAAAATGAGGGCATCGAGATGCGCGGTGAAATTTTGATAACTTTTTTGAAGTAATTTAATGATCTTCGTTGATTGTTTGTTTGACGCCGACTCAAAATTATAATAATAATAATAATAATAATCATTTACCAAAGAATCGATACCTACACTTTCAATTCATTAATGAGGAATGCAAGTAAATAAACACAGAGAAGATCCACAAAGGCTAACCTGCGCGTGGATCACTAAGGTTATTATGCAATGAATTTTAAAATAAGTAATCAGTTATTTGTTATATACAGTAAATTTATAAAATATTGATAAAATAGTTATTTGTAATATATAGTAAATTTATAAAATATTGATAAAATAGTGATAAAATAAAATAGTGATAAAATAGTGGAGAGCAATGGAAAAACAAATAAAATATATAAAATTTTTATCACGATAGTAAATAGCACAATCACATGATCAACATATTAAAATACTTATGAGAGAAAAAAAAATGAAGAATTCGATAATACTACTTGAAGCACAGTCACATATATATATATATATATATATATATATATATATATATATATATTTGATATGCTGAATAGAATTTAAAATTATAGTTACCATAATAACTTAATAATAACAACAATAATAACAACAAATAATAACAACAAATTAGTTACTTACATTAGTTTAGGAGCTTAGTTATTAAGACTAAGAAGGTTTATTTTATTTTTTGCTTTTCATTTCCGTTTTTGTTCGGTTTAATTTTTTGTTAAGTTTTTATTGTTCTTTTTGTCTGAATTGTTCAAAATAGCTTTCAAATGAAGTATCATAATTTGGAACACGGAACAGTTGTTTTTCCCGCGAGAGGGCGCCAAAATGAAAAGTTACATAGCAAACACTCACACGACTGAATTCCTTATCAAATTACCTTTTCAATGATGTGTCAACGTAGTACTTTCCCTATTCAAATTGTATGAGTGATAGTGACCAAGGGTTGGGGAGGGAGGTATGACAGTTGAGGTTATGATTTTCTTCACAACACATGTTTCGAAGATATTCGATCTGTTTCGTTTTCGGTGCCGCTGTATATATGTTTATTCGTGGATAATTCAAGGTCATCAGAATATTTTCTCCCTAAATTAATTTTCAATTCAAATATTATTCAGTGTCACCAATTTTTGCAACATGGAACTCCCTTGAGTATGTAGACTACTACTCCATCGATTTGATATACATTGCTTCTCAAAAGTCCCCTCCCCCCCTCCTATTTTTGGAACGATTATACATAAACAAGTGAAATTTGGAAACTGAATATTAAAAAGGTTGTAAACTTCCCTACTAGTGATGATAGATGACAAAATCGTCAAAGATGACGTCACTAGGCCATTGTGACCAATAATTTTAAATGGAACCCTACGGCAAGCGACACCTCTTTTAAAATGTATCGAAAAAATCTATTCAATGATACTAATTTCATTTGTGTTTATGGCAGTTTTGGCAACTCGCTTTTGAAAAACGCAAAGCTGTGATGAATCAAATCAGTTAATACTAAAATTCCAAATTCAAGCTCCGCCTCTGGATAGTTGTCAAATAAGCTGACGTTTTTGTTAGTCTCCCTAATTCGACGTTTTTCTAATTGTCCAAGTTTTTGTACATTTAATAATTTGTGTATTGTTGATCGAACGTTTAACTGTTTCAGCAGCTTTTGGTACTTCAAATATTTTTGTACATTTTTATAATTTGTTAAACTTTTGTGTGCCGAACGTTTAAGTGCTTCAAGAAGCGAAATGGTACGTGCTTTAGGTGATAAAGTAGCAGCGATCCTAATTCTTGGTGAAACTGGACAAAATATTCATGCAGCAGGACGCATTTTTAATGAGAGGTTTCCCGATCGCCTCGTTTCGAGGACTTATTTAAGGGAGCTTCTTCGTAAGTTTGGAACAACGGGTAGTATTAATGATGCGAAACGATCTGGCAGACCACAAATTTCTGATGAGAAAAAAATTGAAATATTAACAGAAATTATAGTTAATCCTACTTCTTCAACAACTCACGTTGCATTCACCTGTGAAGTCAGTCGAAGTACAGTACACAGGGTGTTGAAAAAAAAAAATTTCATCAATACAAATTAAAAATGGTTCATCAACTCTCAGACGACGACCCACACCGAAGACTAGAATTTTGTGAAAACATGGACACTAAAATTAACCAACAGCCAGACTATGTCAAAACAATTTGTTTTAGTGATGAAAGTACTTTCTATCCAAATGGAAATGTAAATTCACAGAATGTGAGGTATTGTAGTGACGCAAATCCTCACCTGTTTCGTGAAACACATACCCAATTTCCCCAGAAGGTGAATGTTTGGGCAGGTATCCTGGGAAACCACATCGTTGGGCCTCTTCTTTTAAATACTCATTCAACTGGTGAGGTTTATCTAGAGCTGTTGCAAAACGCAATAGAACCGTTGTTCCTTGAAATTTTGGAAGATAATCCAGATGAATTCGGCAATTTGGAAATAACATTCCAAACAGGATGGTGCTACTCCACACTATTACGGTGCAGTAAGACGGTATTTGGATGAGGAGTATCGTGGTAGATGGATTGGACGAAGAGGTTCAACGGAATGGCCAGCTCGATCACCGGACCTCACACCTTTGGATTTTTTTTCTGTGGGGGTACCTCAAATTGAAGGTTTACGCCACTGAACCTGACAATATTGACGTTTCAAAACAACGTATTGTTGCAGAATGTGAGGCTGTTTCCGCAGACACATTTGCAAAAGTACGAGAAGAGTTTGAAAATAGTATATTTCACTCTCAGGAAGTAAATGGAGGTCACTTCGAACAATTTCTTTTGAAAAGATGCTGATTTTTAAATCTGTAATTAATATCATACTGAATGGAATTTAAATTTTAATGTTTACTAATGAGCCATCAAAACTGCCATAAACACAAACAAAATTAGTATCATTGAATAGGTTTTTTCGATACCTTTTAAAAAAGGTGTCGCTTGCCGTAGGGTTCTATTTAAAATTATTGGTCACAATTGACTTGTGACGTCATCTTTGACGATTTCGTCATCTATCATCACTAGTAGGGAAGTTTACAACCTTCAATATTCAGTTTCCAAATTTCACTTGTTTATGTATAATCGTTCCAAAAATAAGAGGGGGGGAGGGGACTTTCGAGAAGCACTGTATATCCTTTATTGTTAATGTGTTTGTATAGAGTGGGATCTTCGATTATCCAGGATTCTGTTGATACAATATATAAGTGGAGGTTGATACAATATATAATTGGAGGTTTGATTTCAAAGTATTGCACTTTGAGATGGTGTCAAAAATATCGAAGTCTCCCATACTCCTATCATCGAGAGCAACATTGATGTCACCAGTTGTTTCCGCAGTTAATGAATCGATGGTTTTCATCTTGAAATCTCTCATAACCTGATTAATTTTTTATTTCAAGGAATTATATATGTAGTTTCGATATATCCACTAGGATTGTATTCTAAGAGTACTTCAAATAAAAAATCTAGCAATTGCAAGGTAGTTGTGTCCAGTAAAAAATTGCACTATGAGTAAATTGTTTGAAACATGTCCAATAAGTATAATTTCAGCTAGAATATCTACAAAATCCACTGAAAGATATGAAATTTCGAATAAATTCGGTTATTTAAACAAATTGTAGACAAATACACATGAACTTCATAATAGCACAATAGAGAAGAAGGACAGCCATAAGCAGATTCGAATGATTTTTATAATGTGATCTGTATATTTTAATTAAATAATATAATTAATATCATAAATGATTATAAAAAAATATGAATTTGAAATAAACTTTGTAGAAAGGATATTCCTTGAGGTTGCAGTCAAAATAAAAATGGCCTATGACAATTTAAATCGATTTTAAACAAATCTATAAATTGAAAAAGAAAACTCTTTCTTATTTAGTCAAGCTTTCGAAAATGTTTATTTTATTATCACATAGTAATATATATAAAAATTAAACAATAGCACTCGCACATATTGTTTTAGATACTTAATTTAAACACTTTAAAATTTGAAACGGCACAATAATTACCACATGGTTGAAGCGTGACTGAAAAAGGAAAATGGTGGCTGACAAGTAATACATGACATGAAGTGTCAAGTGTCAAATGTCATCTGTCCAAACATGAAACAGTCAAGGGAGAAACATGTGCTTTGTCCACAAAACAGAAGGAATAGTACCAATATATATGACAAAAAAAAATTGTTAAATGAGGGAAAAATAAAAAAAAAAAAAAAAAAAAATTGCTTAGTATTTTTTGATTTTTTCCCTCATTTAACAATTTTTTTTTTTTTGTCATATAGATTGGTACTATTTTTTCTGTTTTGTGGACAAAGCACATGTTTCTCCCTTGACTGTTTCATGTTTGGACAGATGACATTTGACACTTGACACTTCATGTCATGTATTACTTGTCAGCCACCATTTTCCTTTTTCAGTCACGCTTCAGCCATGTGGTAATTATTGTGCCGTTTCAAATTTTAAAGTGTTCAAATTAAGTATCTAAAACAATATGTGCGAGTGCTATTGTTTAATTTTTATATATATTACTAGTAGTGGGTCATAGTGATATGATTTTGAAAAGTCCTCAATCACGAAATGGTGATTAGTTCGCTGTCTTCACTTAACCTCACCTTAGTAAGTTCTATAGATTTGTTTAAAATCGTATTTCACAATTGTGTTTTCTTTTTTCTCCACAGCTTGTCTTGATAATGAAAATAAACATTTTCGAAAGCTTGACTAAATAAGAAAGAGTTTTACTTTTTCTCATAGGCCATTATTTTGACTGCAACCTCAAGGAATATCCTTTCTACAAAGTTTATTTCAAATTCATAGTTATATATATATATATAAATATATTTATATAACATATATATATATATATATTGTTATGTTATAATGAATTTTATTTTAATTGTTTGTTATGCTTATAAATATTTTCGCACCTCGTTGGGAGACCAAATTGTTATGAAATAATAATAGCTTTTAAATAATAATTGTTGTTAATTTTTCCCTACGTTATTGTTATTGCCCCACAAATATTTTCTCCCTGTATAAATATTTTGATTTCGATATACCTCTACAATGAAATAAGCCAATTGTTATATTGTGATATGATAATAGCTAATTGTTATGAAATAATAACGTCACTGTTTTCTCGCCACGTTGCTGCCAATTGTTATCACCCTTTCTTACCACGACTGAACTCAGTTGGTACGCCTTCGCCTCAGGAGTCGGTACTGGCAACAGAGCCACTGCCTGTCTAGATGTCACTCGAACTATTTCAGTTCAGTGTTTATAAGTGAGATTTCAGCATATCATTGTGGAAAATAAACCAGAAATTATCAAGAAACAAGTATTTCCTTTATTCAGGAAAACTTATATTAACCTGGCCTACGAAAGATAACTTATACTATGAGCAATTGACAAATTCTCATAAAATAATGGAAAACAGTGATGGATATGTGAATATAACCTCACTTTTTTCTTTTGAGTTGGAAGAATTCTTTTATAGTTCAATACCAAATCATAGAGTTCTCTGATATACGAGTTATTTTGTGAAGTGATTCAGTTTGTGATGTGCACTGAAAGAGTTTATACCTGGAACTGGAATGTCGCTGATGCAATACCTGGCATAATCTGAATTCCTGTTTCATCCACTCCTCTCAGGAACTCACCATTTCAAAAGGAACCATCCAAAATCCACGAAATCAGCTTGAACAAGTTTTCATGTGGAGAACCAAAAAGGTAATCTTCTTTTATCCTTGTTCATTTTGTGTCGAGATTATTCAGAGTTTGTATTGGTTTTTTATTGTTGAAAAACTCATTAATAAAATCCCAAATTTCTTTCTTTCCAATTTTTGTACCTGGCTTCTCTTCAAAAATTTTTTCAATCTCCCCTTGCTTTGGTTTTTCATTCCCTGGATACCATTTCTGTGTCATTTTTATTTGAATTTTCAAAATCGCGTACTTTCTTGTCGAACTTTCACTATTTTGGTGTTATTTGAGACAACTTATGAACTGATATATTTTACATTTCTTATAAACTAAATACAATATTTGATGATAATTATTTTTGACCTTTCTCAGTTCTTACTTTTCCACAATTTCAAATCTTTTATCTCACCATCTCTGTTCCCTGATTGGTTATTGTCATCAAGAAGTTTCTTGTTCTCCCATTGGCTATTTTTAGTTAGATACAATTTCATATACTATATGTTTCAAGCTTATAATTTTGTTGATCACATTCAATTCAGAATGATTTTGTAAATCTAGACTTTTTTGTTGTATTTTAAACAATTATAGGTTGTAATCATTTTGACAATGTATGAAAATGATTGCATTATAGTATTTGCATATTTTCACCTATCAATATTATACAGAGGCTTCATAAAGGAAATAGAATCTCAAAAAATGTAAAACAATTTCTCATGAACTACTAACTATTAAGTTTTTATTATTTTTGTGGTTTTTTTAAGAAATTATTCCTTTTTCATCTTTCAAATATATTACTGGTCCTTCCTATCATAACAATATATATATATTTATATTTTGATATATATTTAGCGATGAATGAAGTGAGTTTCATTTTGAAAGACAACAGCCTTACTGCCAATCCGAACCCCGAAGGTAGGTATGGGTATGTATTTCCTGCATGCCAAACGGTATTCCCCTATTATATATTCCTGTGTGGATTTCTTTAAGCAACCTACTATATTCTAGGTCGTCCATGATATCATAGGTATGAAAATTGATTCTTACTTTATTTCTCGGTCTTTCTCACTTACTGAACTATCATCATTACTGAACCCCGGAATTTGACCTTCGCTAGGATATTCATAAAATCTAAATTAATAAATAAATTACTGACTGACTGACATATCAACGCACAGCCTGAACTCCTGGGACTAGGACCGTAAAAATTTGCATGTAGGTTTCTTTGACACTGTAGGTGAGCACTAAGGAAGGATTTTTGGGAATTCAACTCCTAATGTGGTAAAAAAGGGGATGAAAGTTTGTATGAAAATCCGTCATTTTTGAATCTTAAAATCTGACAATCAAATTAATGTTCGAAGCTAGATGGAATCACTCAAAAAAAACAGGAAAAATACAAATTCTACCGGCACTAGCTAGTCATATATAAAAGAATTGGATGTGATATGTCTGGCACGATGTCCAAAGGAAAAATACTTCAAGAAAATTTTCGACGCAACAACTACCAAGTTACACGAATATTGTGAAAGTGCATGCACTTACATAACTTTTCAAAAAAAATACCTACCGGGTCGAAGCTACTTGATGAGTAACCATTATAATATTTTTCACCAAGTAGTCCACTGGAAAGAAGTCTTGTATAGTTTCCGGGTTTCCTAAAATGGTCCTCAGCAGCCCTGAAGGAAAGCAAGAATATATTTATAGTTGAATAGAAAAAATCGATGGTTATGAAAATTATTGTGATTAATACATTCATGGGATGTGATATCCCTAAAAGATTTCGAAATAATTTTTGAAAAAAATTCTCGTATCCCTACTTTTCCATTTTAAAGTTGTAGTTTTTTTCAACTTTCCACCCGACGAAATCAAAAAGGAGGAGGTTCTCTAGTCAACGAGTATTTTTTTTTTTTTTTAATGACCACGCCTAACTTTTTACAAAGCAGTTCGATTCCGATGATTATTTTTTCTTTGGATAGGGTTTTGAAGTTCGTCCCATTTGAATTCGAACAAAAAAATCCATCCCTAAGGGTAGCAAAATTCAGGATATTGATCGTTCACCCTCTAAATTTTGGACCGTTAACCGATTCTATCAGGCATAACTTTGTAGTGGGTTTTCCGATTTGGGTGATTTTTCTTTCGTTAGATAGGGTATACCTCATAGTTGATTATTCCAATTTGGATTGAAATGATTCACCCCTATGGGTAAAAAAATAGGGGATGATTGATTTTTCACTTGTGAACATTGGCACACATATGTAGTTGACATTGACAGATTCTCCTACATCCGTCACAATAATTACATTCTATGAAAGGATGGAATTATATACGAAGTGATGAAATCAACTAACCGGAACTTTGAAAAATTATTTAAATTATATAACAATAAATAGTTTATGTAGATAATCATATCCTTAATAGTAAGTATTTTGGAAGTAATCAAAAATTAAGTAGGTTGTAATTAGTAGATTTCAGCCAAAAACAATTGAAAAATAAAAACTTTTTAACAAAAAATTAAACCGACGAAAAAATCAACTGAAAAGCCAAAAATAAACTGAACCTTCTCAGTCTCAATGATAATTGAGCTCCTAAACTAATGTGAGTAACAATTTTGAGTCGGCGCCAAACAAACTAGCAATTGAATTAGGTAAAGCGTAAAATGATGGCAGCGAGATGCACAGCGGCGATTTGACTACTTCTCAAAGTAATATAATGATCTTCGATAATTGTTTGTTTGGCGCTGACTCAAAATTAGTTACTCACATTAGTTCAGGACCTCAATTATCATTAAGACTGAGAACATTTAGTTTATTTTTTGCTTTTCAGTTGATTTTTTCGTCGGTTTAATTTATTGTTAAAAAGTTTTTATGGATGTGAAAATCATAAACCTGTCAATTTTTCGAATAAAAAATTATTTTTGAAGACCTTTCAGAAATATTTGGGTATTTCTATGGAAGGTATGTTGTTATGAGAGAAATATTGTATGGTTTATATGTTTCTTCGTAGATTTGAGATAGTTCCTAGGGTTTCTGTCCGCGTTCTGTGTTCTTGTCCCAAAAGGTCCAATTTCCGACTTTGGAAATTTACATTTGCCATCTTCAGGTGATCCAATTCATTATTTTTCAACTCGATTTTTTCGGTTGTTATTACAAATTGAGGTGCACAACACGAAAACATCAGTCGAGTTCGAAACAATCGAATGAATTAGACATCACCTGAAGATGGCAAATGTGGGAATTTTCCAAAACGTCGTGAAATCAGACCTTTTTAGGAACAAGAACACAGAACGCGGACGGAAACCCGAGAAACTATTCCAACATATATATATATATATATATATATATATATATATATATATATATATATATATATATATATATATATATATATATATATATATATATATATATACAGGTTTGATAACAGTACACGTCGCAAACTCCATATAGAGGTCATTAGGCATTATATCAAATTTCAGTTCACTGAAGTTTGTTCTTGCTACCAAACACCGAACAACAGTTCCGGGCATTTTTTTGAATTTCCATTTTTTATTCCTCATTTGGGCAAATCAAATTAATAAGGAGATATTTCCCATTGCATTTCTCAAACAGTGTAAGAAAAAACAACGTCTAAAAATAACGTACCGCCACCTGTCGTCCAAACCCCCAACCCCAAGTGGATATCTTGATAGTCGATTTATCCATAACAATGCATTTGAATTGAGTAATATTCTGAATGCGTCCCTTTGATTTCAGTGAGATACAAATTTGTTTCGAGTAACATACATTCTATTTTCGAAAACAGTGGGGAATGACTAATAGATCATCACCAGCAGGATTCATATTTGCCTACGTAGCAGTTTTCAATATACCGAATGTTCCAAAAATAAATAAATGTTTGAAATTTAAATAAATTGAGTGAACTATACGTTAAGAGGATCAGTGCATCCTATAAACTTTTCATCTTCCGAAGTTATCATTCGATTTCGAGTTTAAACCAAAACTTCGCCGGAGTGGTTCTTATTATGGAAACATGCAAGGTATTTGCTGTAAAAAAGATTTTGATTTGCTCTTTTTTTTATATTCTTCTGCAGAGTGCCTTCGCTAACAGATATAGAATATGCTCGAACGAAAACGCCAACTTGTGTGATGAATTACTATAAATCTTAAAGTTTGAGATATTTTTCTGGGTGAAAATTTTTAATTGGCTTCAGCAGACATCGACTTACCTTTTCCTCCAGCCACGAACATTCCAGTGGGTCCATTGAAATTATCGTTCCATCCCGGAATTGGTTCCTCCTGAGTTGATATCACTGTGAGAAATCAATCTACTTTTAATTTCAATCGCACCTTTCAACGTTTTTTTAAACTAGTTACCGACCGATCAACGCCACATGAGCTTGATGGGAACATTAACATAATCCAAATATATATATATATATATATATATATATATATATATAATATTATGATGATGTGGGTTGTTTATTTTATTTCGCTTTTTTGTATAATTATTTTTTTTATTGTTTTGATATATGCTTTTTTATTTATTTATTATCGATTTTATTGGATTCTTTGAAAAATATACTTATCATATCAATAGAAATTCCGGCTATGTTGTTCTTACTCTCCTTCAAACACCATTTTACCTTTCCTTTGTTACCTTATTCCAGCTCAGTCGGTACGCCTATGGGGACATGATCATCCTTCAGCTCAGCAGAGTTCAGTTGCGCCATCTTATTGCTTTGTTTGAAGTCAAGTTATTGTTTCAGGAAAATATAGTTCGTGATATGATCAAATGATGAATAACGATACAGAAAATATTTAAATTTGTTTTTCTTTTTATTGAAATGAATATTTCCATCGGTTTCAAACTCCTATGCCTGCGATATCTAGCTTATATTGAATATAATTGAATCTATGTACTTGAAAAAATCATCACATGACTTGCACATGCGTAATAAAATGAATGAGTAAACAAATATTCTCAGGCTATATTGACAAAATGGTTATAAGTATGAGATAAAGTTCCCCACTGTGGATAAATATTACCAAATACCCCAAAAAGTGTAATACCAATGATATAACTTCGTTTATTAGTGTTTTTAAAAATTACCTGTAGCTCGTTGCGTTTGTGCACTCACGAAGACTCCTGAATGTGTCCAGTGCTTTGGAAAGTGAACCTGTCCGACGTTGGCCGTCTCTTTATTGTTGGTTATATCCCGTGTGGAATGTGATCTGGATAGCGGTAAGTGGTTTCTTGCCCAAATAGTTGTATGTTGTTTCTTGGTTTGGATTATTGATTGGAATTTCTCTCGCAGTTGTGTTTTCTGCTCATTTGGATTGATTTATCTGATGAAAATATTTCAAACGCTCTCTCCAAAATTATCTTTTTTCGATTCCTGTTCTCTTCCTTCCGTAGCAACCATCAATTTTTGTTTTTTTGCGCACGAAATTTTAGTTTCCACGCACTTTTAATAGCAACTTTTCTTATTCTACACTATGAAACTTATTTCATATACAGCTATATTTCTATACTTAATATTATTTATACAAAGTGGTTATGAATTCTTATTCAACCATTTTCTTTTCTCAAATTTGATATTTCATCATGTTTTCATAAGAAATTATTTGACATGTCCCTGTCATGTTCCCTTGAGTTTCTAAGTTAGCGTACAGGATGTTCTTGCTTTTATATAATTTTTATCTGTGATGTCAATAGAAAAGCTCCACTGCTAAACTCTTTGATGATCTGCGTCGAACATAAGATGGTAAAAGGTTTCAGAAATGCATAGTGCACAGAAAAGTTGTTAAACCACCATAGCAGGTATTTATGTGATGTATAAGTATCATTTTATCAAATTTTTATTCTTTCAATAGTTAACATATATTTGATATCATAACAATACATATTTATATATTTTGTTTTCTTCTCTCCAAAAACTTGGGGTTGTTTCTTGGATCCTGGTTTATATTTTGGGATGGCGGCCTTTTTTGGATGTTGTTCGTCATCCCTATATATATATATATATATATATATATATTATATATATATATTTATATATATATATATATATATATATATTTATATTTATATATATATATATATTTATTTATATATATATATATATATATATATATATTTGGAATATGTTTGGGTTGAATTGCGTCTAGAAAATTGATTATTTCGACGTTTCTGCCCCATTTTGGAGCACTTTTCAAGAAAGCTTGAAAACAGTTATAAATAATAATAACGTTGAGGAAAGGTACGCACTTAGGATATCACTTATTATTATTATTACCTTTTTTTAGCTTTCTTGAAAATGCCTTCAAAATGGTAGCCGAAACGTAGGAATAATTAAATTTCCAGGCGCGGTTCAACCCGAAATTTACATATTCGAAATAGTTATGACCTCGAAAACCCATCTGAACAATATATTTATATATATATATATATATATATATATATATATATTTATTGGGATAGTTCTTGAATCTTGATTATATTTTATTTGTTTGGTTTTTCTTAGGTTTTATATTCCGACTGGGGGACAGGTTTCAATGAAATATTTTTTTTTCTACATTTAACTATAATTCACAAAACGTTTCGCCCCTGGCTTGATGCTTCATCAATTGTTTCCTTACATTCTTAACATTTACTACTGAAAAAGGAGTTTAGGTTGGTTTTGTTTAAACTAAACTTGCAAGTACGTACCATAACTAAAGGATTTATTTTCAGCTTCATTTTTAGAAATTTTCGATTTTTTGTATTTTCTCTGGTTTTCTTCCATGTACATAATTTCAATATTTCAGGTTGATGTTTGTGTTTTCGTGTATCTCTGTGATTCGCTGGATTTGAAAGGACGTGTGTGTGGTTCAATTGATTAGTCGGGACGAGCCTGGTGGATGTTTGTATAATGATTTCATTGTTTGTTTTGACTAAGCTCATCATTATTTGCGCATGGGTATCAATGTTGTTTCTGTAGATCATATTATTTTGGGGAAGCGAAGGGTAGTTATTTTTGGGAGTATGAGTTTCATATTGGATTATGCTTGTTATATGACTGAATGGTATATTTGGCTAAGATGATTTATATAATTCATTGCGTTTTTATTTTTTCAATATATAAGTGGCCACTCTGTGTATATATATATATATATATATATATATATATATATATATATATATATATATATATATATTTATATATATATAAATATATATATATATATATATATATATTTATATATACACAGAGTGGCCACTTTTTTAATGGGATTGTATTGGTAACTTTTAAACCATAAGAGTTAGAAGGTCGGTCAAATATAGAAAAAGTTGCATTCATAGAAGCATTGTCAAGCAGTTCAACCAAATCGAGATTATCAGGGCCGGTTATTGAGATATCATGAGAAAAGTAAATTCTGTCATTTTGATTTTTCTTTTTTCCCACTTTATTTCAAATATTATCAAAAAATGTCACAGGAGTTTTTCATTCGACAGTAAATTATCCTCGATTTGACATCAATCAGATTTCGTATCCAACGTTTCGTACGCTCTGGGCAACCCTCAACCTCATTTTTTTCAATACGGACCTGCATATTTTATCACACTTTTCGAAATAACTTTTAACGCTGAATTCAACGATATATCATACAATGTCATTCAAAGTTGATTTTCAGGTGATTTTGACCCTTATCCAAATTTCTTTGGGTCGGATCTGTATTACATTTAGGTACCTTTAGTTTAATTAACAACATGCAATACATTTCGATAAGAAAATCAACTTACTCATCTTCAACTGAATGAAACGAAACAGAATCAAAGCAAGAAACAAGTATTAATTATTTACAAATTTACAAAAAACCTAATTCATAATAATTAAACGAAACTATCATTTAATGAAAGAAAAATCAAATGATTATTCGAAAGTGAATGATGAACATTAATGAAGTAAGTGTTCGAAATGTCCACCATTTTGTAAAATGCACTTTGCTGTTCTGGAACCCATACTTCTTATACATTTGCTTATTTCGTCTCCTTGAATACCTTCCAATACATTCTCAATCTTCTCGCGAAGAATCTCTATTGTCGGGTTCGTAGTATCATAACTTTTATTTTTGAGATATCCCCACAAATAAAAATCCAGCGGATTCAAATCCGGAGATCTGGCAGGCCATGCTACTGGACCTCTTATTCCAATCCATGAATCGGGAAAAGTTCGATTTAGATAGTCTGTGACTATTCTTGAGTTGTGTGAACCACATCCGTCTTGAGAGATAGAAAAATCGAATTAAACGGTTTTTTTCACATAAAGGATTCAATATAAAATTGAACCAGAGAAAGGTAGATCTCAGGTGAAAAACAACTACTTTCCTGGCAAATACCACGCAGAACGTTGAATGATATTCACCTGAAAATCCATGCATACTTCCATATAATATCAATGGACATTGAATGCAAATGTTTCTTTCTGATAAGCTCGATTATGTTTAATTTATGTCATGTTCACCTAACAATCCGCATACCGGTTTCAGGCTTCTTGGCCCTCATCAGTACGGAGTAGTCAACCAGCCAAAGGTCCAAAGAACTCTGGCTGAAGTGAGACACAACGTAAACAAACCATCATCGATCTTGTAACACCTATAGGTACGCCGGAAAAGATAAACTTTAACTGGCGGTACCTAGTGATCCGTCTTGTTGGAACCATGGACTATTACGCCGATACCGTATAGGAAGATCATCCAACATTTCTTCTATAATTTCTACGTATTTTGCTCCGGTTAGGTTGCCGTCAATAAAATAGGGTCTCAGTAATTTATTATTCAACAAACCGCACCATATGTTCAAAGAAAAACGATATTGATATCTAACTTCATGAATTAAGTGAGGATTTTCTGTGGCATGAAAATGTTCGTTCCTTCGATTGAACATGCCAGAATTTGTGAATGTCGTTTCGTCTCCCCAAATGATATTGTGCGCAAAATTGTTGTTATTCCGCACCTTCCGTTGAAACCAATTACAGAATTGCAACCTTCTCTCAGGATCATTGCGATATAGTTTTTGCACGGCTTGGTATTTATAGTCATGGTATCCGTGTCTCTTGACTATTTTATTAACAGCACTTTTTGATAAATTGCATTCACTGGCCATAGTTCTCGATCCTATTCCAGGATTCATTCGAATTTGGGCCAGAACATTGATGTCATTGATAGGCTCGTTTCGTCGTACATAAGGACCTCTAGGTTTGATGAATGAATTATGTGCAAGTAACGTTGTAGATAAACGTCGAAACATTTTAATATTTGGTGTTGTTCTTCCAGGATATAATTCATTATACCTTTGTTGTGCTTTGAACGAATTTCTATCTAGTTTTATGTACACTTCGTACATATCTCTCTTCTCTTCATTTGTGTATCTTACCATATCGAATAAGTTAAATTGAAATTACTCAGAAAAGTATTTAATGACAAGTTCTTGTGACACAATAATAAACGAAGTGACAAATAATATGACATTTCTTGTTATGTTCTTTTTTATCCACGGCCTACTACTTGAAAATAATACATTCAATAAACCTAGAGTTGTGTGTATGTAAGAAAAAACAAGTCTATCAACGATATCAATGTTCTGACCCAAATTCAATTGAACCCAGAAAAAAAATCGAGAACTGTGGCCAGTGAATGCAATTTATCAAAAACTGCTGTTAATAAAATAGTCAAGAGACGCGAATACAATGATTTTAAATTAGAATACCAAGCCTCGCAAAAATTATATCGTAATGATCTCAAAATAAAGTTCGATTCTGTAATTTGTTTCAACGGAACAAATGACAAATCCAACAATAATGATTCCTCGCGAGAAAATTGAGAATGTATTGGAAGGTATTCAAGGAGACGAAATAAGCAAATGTATAAGAAGTATGGGTTCCAGAACCGCAAAGTGCATTTTACAAAATGGTGGACATTTTGAACACTTACTTCATTAATGTTCATCATTTACTTTCGAATAATCATTTGATTTTTTTTCATTAAAGGATAGTTTCGTTTAATTATTATGACTTAGGTTTTTCACCTCTTGAAATTTGTAAATAATTATTACTTGTTTCTTGCTTTGATTCTGTTACGTTCCATTCAGTTGAAGATGAGTAAGTTGATTTTCTTATCGAAATGTATTGCATGTTGTTAATTAAACTAAAGGTACCTAAATGTAATACAGATCCGACCCAAAGAAATTTGGATAAGGGTCAAAATCACCTGAAAATCAACTTTTAATGACATTGTATGATATATCATTGAATATACCGTTAAAAGTTATTTCGAAAAGTGTCATAAAATATGCAGGTCCGTATTGAAAAAAATTAGGTTGAGGGTGGCCCAGAGCGTATGAAACGTTGGATACAAAATCTGATTCTGTCAAAATGAGGATAATTTACTGTCGAATAAAAAACTCCCGTGACATTTTTTGATAATATTCGAAATAAAGTGGGAAAAAAAGAAAAATCAAAATGATAGAATTTACTTTTCTTATGATATCTCAATAACCGGCCCTGATAATCTCGATTTGTTGTTCGACAATGCTTCTATGAATGCAACTTTTTCTCCATTTGACCGACCTTCTAACTCTTATGGTTTGAAAGTTACCAATACAATCCCATTAAAAAAGTGGCCACAAGGTATATCATTTCTTTAATAGCTCTTTTTTCCTGATTCGTTTCAACTGCTAAGATTTTAGTTTCTGGAAAATGGGGGTTGTGGTTGTCTTGTAGGGTGTGTTCATTAAGAGCTGTACTGTTTTTTTTTTAGATATTCATGGCCATCGATTCTGTTGCACAATAATTGAGAGATAATTCCGATATATTGTTTTTCGCAGTCGTTGCAAGGGGTGTTATAGACCAGATTTGATTGTTTCAGTTTTGGGTCCTTGCTTTTTAGAGGGGTGTGGAATTGTTTTAATGTATTGTAGGATTTATAAAAAACTTGGAAATTATGTTTATTTAAGATGTAACTCATTTTTTCTGAAAGGCCGGTTACATATGGAATTGAGATAAAAAAGAAATATATTTGGGGATTTATTTTGGTTGTTGTTTTAAATTTTATGTGTTCTTTGTTTGATGATTTTATTGATTAGATGAATTGAGTAGATGTTGTTCTTAAGGGTTTCGCTTACTTCATTTACATATTTTTCCGTAGGAGGGCGCTGCTCAAATGGAAGACTCACTCTACTACACCTATGATGACACTTTTCTCTCAGTTTAGGAGGTGGTTAGAATTGAAACTGAGGTATCTACCCGACCATGTGTCCTTTGTGTACCATTCTGTTCATATAGTGCTTTCTGTTTAGAGTTAGGTCTAGGAAATTTATTTTGCCATTTTCCTCTAATTCAGTGGTGAACTGTATCTTGGGATGGAATGAGTTGAAAGCGTTGGTGATTTCATCGAGTTTGTTTATTGGGATTGCCGTTATGCAGTCATCCACGTATCTTTTGAAAACTGGTAGTTTGAATTTCGAATTTTGTATAACTATTTCTTCGAGGGATTCCATGATCAGCTGGGCGACTGTGCTAGATATGGGGTAGCCCCATGTAAACGGTCTTTCAGAAAACATGAGGAACATCCAAGTTTGTCATAAATCCATTAAAAAAATTCCACACCCCTCTAAAAAGCGAAGACCCAAAACTGAAACAATCAAATCTGGTCTATAGCATCCCTTGCAACGACTGCGGAAAACAATATATCGGAATGACATCTCAATTATTGTACAACAGAATCAATGACCATAAATATCAAAAAAAATCCAGTACAGCTCTAAATAAACACATCCTACAACACCAATTTTCCAGAAACTAGAATCTTAGCACTTGAAACGAATCAGGAAAAAAGATCTATCCAAGAAATGATATATATCGATACCCTATTTCTAATAAGATGTAACCCACAATTGTTATGAAATGTAGGTTCTGGTGGAAACGGGTTCCTCAGACAATTATCTATCTAATGTGAATATATCGCAAGGGTCATGGAAAATATCATGTTTATTTCGCGCCCATTCTAATATGTATTAAGCCCAACAGCTGATTTTTCTAATTCCAATATAGCGTATCCCCTATCATTCCATAAGAAGCTCAAGTAGTGAACAGGTTATCTTCCGCTCTCCATTATTATGTATAAGTTTTGTCTATCACATTGGTGATATAAAGAATTTCAAAAGGTGAGTACAAATTATTATTGTTGTTTCTATGTACTACTATTACTTGTATGTATAATTTTAACCAGAAATTAATAATTATACCATCATGAACTTGTTGTTGGATACGACATATTAGGAGGGATGGGAACGTATGTGGGTTGAGATCTATTAGAATGCATTATTATTTGCATCAAGCCAGACTTCATGTTTCTGACGAAGAGAACATGTGTTTCTTAGTACATTTCTCTCTCTCTATGTCTCTTTCTCTCTCCCTCCCTCCCATTCTCCCTCCCCCTCTCTCTCTCCCTCTCTTCTTTTACATTGACGAACATGTTTTTCTTAGTATAATTCTCTCTCTCTCTCTCTCTCTCTCTATTTCTCTCTCTCTATCTCTCTCTTTTTCTCCCTCTCTACCTCCCTTCCGCCCCCTCTCTCTCTCTCTCTCTCTATTTTTCATGTTCTATGGAATTAGTTTGCCATGACTGGTGCCAGTATTATAAATGAATAACGGTACTGACAAATGCCAAACTGGACAATTTACCCAGATGTTGACATTGCTGCTCCGACCAGTAAATCATTGCATGTAAAAACAGCTAGGTAGCCATTTCGAAAACTGTTTCAGGAGGACCAAGAATTCCGTGGCACAGTGGTACAGAAATGGATGTGTACAGAACAAAAGAATCAGGGCTGAAAGAGTCACTGGGGTTGGAAAAACGTTCTGATTTGAAGAAATAGCGGTTGAAGTTTGCTTCACGATCTCCATATTGACTTCGCGTTATTCTTTGACTACGTTGGGGCAAGAATCGTTTATCAAAATGCGTCCCTGAATGGATTTGATATTATTATATTCCGAAAAATATAAATTGAAATCATACTCAACAGTTCTATCCAGTGTAGTTGCTATACGATTCGGATAAATATTTATTATTCTGTAATTCTCAAAAATGGCACTTACCAACAGAAGGTCTTATTATAACAGTTTTAATTTTTCCTTTGCACATATCGTTCACAACATGTTCTCCCAAAGACTTCGCGAACGTATACGTATTCGGCAATGGCTCGATGTACTTTGTTGACATGGCCTTCAGTATATTTTCATCAATTCTTTCCGCGAGCTCAATGGAGCTCTTCCAGTCGGCGTGAGGTGGATAAATCTTTTCTTCGATTACTTTTTTGTCGGTGTTGCAATATGTGGTTGAAATGTGAACGAATACTGATAGATCCTTAACTTCTAAGGCCAAGTCGACAACTTCTCTCGTACCCCTTACATTCAGAATGAGAGAGTATTTCAAGTCATCGTCAAAACGGACGGAGGCCGCTGAATGGATTATTATATGTGCATTGTTTGTGATGAGTTGTCTGTCTTCTTCGCTCATCCCTGTAAACAAAAAAGTATTCTTTAGAAAAATAGGGAGTTTTTCAGAAAATTACTGGTTAACGGTTCATCATTTGAAAGGAAATACTGCATTCCTACCTTAAAATCCTATGCTTTTTTTAAGGAGGTTAATTTGGATCATTCTCATCACACTATCCTTATATCAAAATATGTTGAGGAATACCATCTCCAACTCTTAGTTAATTCAGCACAACCATAATTCATCGTGAATCAACCAGATGTGTTTTGTATGAAGGTCATTGGGTCGAATTGGGTTAATATTTTGTCATTAATTTCATGGATTGATACAATTTGATATGTATCTATAAGTATTCACATAGTAGAAAACACTGATAATTATCAGATATGGTGCAGTGAATGAAAGTATTCAGCCCACTGGCACCTCTGAACTTTGTGAGATGGCGCTATATGACATTATCCGAATATGAATGTTTGATATGTTTTCCTTCGATTAGTCCAAGGAACTCATAAGGTTTATTTAAAATGTGTATTTGTAGCCAACCTGTGCACTAGGTAATATTGCAAAATATTCATATGTAATAAGTGTGTGATTCGTATCTAAATAAGCATCCAAAAAACACGATTTTACAGAAAAAAAATCCCGAGCAAAGCTCGGTCGACCAGGTTATTTTTCTTTATATGAATCATTTCGAGGAATTTAAGATTTTTGTGTGTTATATTCGGTAGTATTTCCGTTTGTTCGTAGTTGAAATTGTGATTTGTATTTTTTTGTGATTATCAAGGCAGTTGATGCGGTTTTTGCATATTCGTGTGATTTCAGGCAATTTTCAAGATACTGAAAAGTATGGCCGATATAGACCTTTTACTACATGTTGTGGCATTGCCCGGAATTTACTGAATTATGTGAGTCCTTTTATTTTGTGGAATTTTGGGTTTCAGTTTCGAAAAATTAGTTGACGAAGTTTTCGTGCTTTTGTGTCTGATTCTGATGTTATGTGGGGCTGGTATTTTCGTAATTTTTTTGGATTGGCCTTTAGTGTAGAAGATAGAAATTTGAAAATTGTTGTTAGACCAGGGTCGATAATTTTTGAAACCAAAAAAAATTATAGTAGAATGAAACTCATTAGAAAAGGAAGAGAATATAACAAACATGAAAGGAAAAATAATTTACGGGCGATCTGAGGTCGGGAAGTGGAAGGGGGTGAGTTTTCAAGGGTAAAATATGGTTTATCTCGATTTCCGGCAAAACTACAAGTCGTATGGAAAAAAGTTAGATTGTAGTTAAGTTGTAGGTGATAAAAAGATCTACAACTTTGGTGTTCACACTTTTTTCACATAATCTCAAAAATTATGTGAAAAATTCAAATAACCAAGTTTTTGGTTTTTTATTATTACCTTTCCAAAAAAAAATTATTCACGAAATTTGGTGAAAACTTTTTTATGTCCCAAACACACTGTAATTTTTATTATTTAAAATATTCATTTTTCCACCTTATTTTGACTTAATATCGAAAAAGCACCCCAATTTTTAATCAGAAATTCTCCCGTCAAAATATCAGGTTTTTTTAAAAAAATCGGTGGGCTTTTTGTTCGTTGAAAACTCTACTTTCTGATAGTGTGAAAAAAATATACATTACTATGGTAAATGTTCTCAGAAAATGCAAAGAAATAACAGGTAGTAAGGCCCAGACCCTCCCAGCCCCTTCCCCACTTCTCTATGAAGTACCTTTTGATGGGCTAAAATTTTCCTTAGGTCACTCAGGTATATAAGTTATCTCAAAATAGCAATAAATAGGCATCTACGCATATAATTTAAAGAAGATTCTACAACTTTCTCAAAATATTGTAGATGTCTTCGGATTCGAGTTTTTTTCGTTTCTTTGCATTTTCTGTCATAGTAATGTACTTTTTTTATACCATCAGAAAGTAGAGATTTCAACGAACAAAAAGCCCACCGACTTTATTAAAAAAGCTGATATTTTGACGGGAGAATTTTTGATTGAAAATTAGGGTGCTTTTTTGATATTAAGTCAAAATAAGGTGAAAAAATTAATATTCTAAATCAAAAAAATTACAGTGTGTTTGGAACATAAAAAAAATATTTTCACCAAATTTCGTGAAAAAACAAATTGTTGTAGAAGATAAAAATAAAAAACCAAAAACTTGGTTATTTGAATTTTTCACATAAATTTTGAGGTTATGTGAAAAAAATGTCGAAACAAAAGTTGTAGATATTTTTATTACCTACAACTTTGTCATTAACGTTTTTTCCATAGAACTCGTAGTTTTGCCGGAAATCGGGATAAACCATTTTTTACCCTTGAAAACTCACCCCCTTCCACTTCCCGACCTCAGATCGCCCGTAAATTATTTTTCCTTTCATTTTTGTTATATTCTCTTCTTTTTCCAATGGGTTTCATCCTACTGTTTTTTTTTTCACTTTTTACCATTTTCAAAGGCGTCAGCACTGGTCTATGTTGGGAGTTTTAGGGTAATTTTGGTTACTGTAAAAATTTTCTATGCATGTTTTAAAAATAGTTTCGACCATTTTTTTGATTTTATTATAAAACATCAAACCAAGGAACATTTCATTAAAATGGCAAGTTTCAATGGGTGCAATGTCATCAATAACAAGTTCACATTTTTCCAAAATTCCTTGATAGGTAACTTTAGTATTGACAGAGTCCAAGTTGAAGTTCTGCATTATTGATCTCTCTTTACGTTATCATATGGTTTAACAATATTGTATAAGTTGGCTGATATCACGGAGTGGTCAGTTATTTTTGGACAATCATGTATTACAACCCCCAATTTGTTTTGATTACTTAAAACATAATCAACTAAAGTTGAACTGCTATCAGTAATACGGCTCAGTTACACACTGTTCCACACACAATCCCATAAGTTGATAAGAGACTTTTCATTTTTCAACCGACGAAATCAAAAAGGAGGAGGTTCTCTAGTCGACGCGTCTATTTTTTTATTTTTTTATGTATGATCACGCATAACTTTTCACAGTTTGATTTCAATGATTCTTTTTTCAATAGATAGGGTGTACTTCGAAATTGGTCCCATTTTGATTTGAACAAAAAGATCCATCCCTAAGGGTAGCAAAATGTAGGATATCGATCGTTCACCCTCTGAATTTTGGTCCGTTAACCGATTCTATCAGGCATAACTTTGTAGTGGGTTTTCCGATTTGGATGATTTTTCCTTCATTAGGTAGGGTATACCTCATAGTTGATCATATTCCAATTTAGAATGAAATAATCCACCCGTATGGGTAGAAAAATGGGGGATGATTGATTTTTCACTGGTGATCATTGGCACACGTATGTAGTTGACACTGACAGATCCTCCTACATCCGTCACAATAATTAAATTCTATGAAAGGATGGAATTATATACAAAGTGATGAAAACAACTAACTAGAACTTTCAAAAATAATGTATATTATTGGAACGAAGTTCCTTATCGCGCGTTGCGAAGGGGGGCTAGACGGAATAAATTAAGACCAAAAGTTGTAACGACACTTTTTGCTGTAGTTGTAAGCCGTGCGGCGTGCGCGTGTTTCTCTGTCTGTCTGTCTCTCTCTCTCTTTCTCTCATAGTAAGCAAGCCAGGTATTTTCGTTTCGTCTTTCTATTTCGCATTGAACAGTGTGGTGTCGCGGCGATTATTTTTGTTGAGTGTATACAGGTTTTTTGTACATAATAAATAATGAAAAATAATAACAATAATGAATCCTGACAGTGTTTCTGCACAAGTTCCGGATATTGCTGATGGAGTTAGGTAAGTAGAGATTTTATACAGACAATAATAAATGCTTATGTATTTTTAGCAAGTACGCATTATAACCTCTCTTTACTATTGTGCTAACCAAGTGATACGCGTTATAATCTCTCCATTATTGTGTGTTTAGCAAGTGTACGCGTCATAACTTCAATAAATTCAAAAGCAAATTATATTTTAATATTACAATATCAATGCGTATGTTCTAAAATTGAGCCTACTGATTAAGTTTATATTACATTATATTTGTTAATAATAAAAAACATATTATTATAACTTAAAAAGAAAAAAAAATGTATTACAATTCCTTCACTAATTAATCGAAAAGAACTTCGTTCCATCCGGGTGTCCCTTGACACCTCTCAACTTTTTATAACAATAAATATTTAAAGTTGATAATCATATTACTTAACACTTAACTTGAAGTAAGCTGGGTAAGTAAGTATTTTGGAAGTAATAAAACATTAAGTAGGTGGTAATTAGTAGATTTCTGCCACAAAAAATTGAAAAATGAAAACTATTTTACAAAAAATTAAACCGACGAAAAAATCAACTGAAAAGCAAAAAATAAAATAAAATTTCTTAGTCTTAATGATAATTAAGCTCCTAAACTAATGTGATTAACTAATTTTGAGACGGAGCCAAACAAACTAGCAAGTGAATTAGGTAAAGCGTAAAATGATGGCAGCGAGATTCACAGCGGCGTTTTGATTACTTCTTCAAAGTAATATAATGTTCTTCGATAATTGTTCGTTTAGCGCCGACTGAAAATTAGTTACTCACATTAGTTTAGGAGCTCAATTAGGGCGAGTAGTTTGCGTCAACACATGTTCACCTCCTACGAGAGATGAAGACGGGTTGCGGAAACTTAGGTGGCTACCTCCAAGTGGTATCGCTGGATAACGGGGTTGACAAGGAAAATCCAGTGGGAATGACCAGAAATGGTCGAAACCTGCGGATCTCTAAGTCAATCTCAAACCAAATGCCATCACAACATGGCTTAATCCAAGGCGTCAAGCGACCCGTGCCGAAGGATGGATGATACCTGAGCCAGTCAGGTATAAAAAAAACGGAGCCTCTGGGATACATGGCGACCTCCCAGAGTAATCTGCCTTACACCTGCGCAGGGGGCACCGCAGGTGTGGACGACCCTTTCTCCTACACAAACAACCCTGGGGAACTTTCAGTTGAAGAAGACCCAACACCGATAGCGGGTATGGAAGTCGAGGAGATTCCAGTTGAATCACACTCGGCACCAGAAACCGTAAACCCAACCGAGGAGGGATCAGCAGATGGTCGGACACCTACTGAGAAACTCCCGGAAACAGAGTGGATTCCAAAGCCATTTGGTAAAATGGAAACCAAAAAGATTCTTCAGCTCATCAAAACCCAGGACATGGGGATAGATACTGAAGAATGGCTTGTCATCAAGAGACAAGAGGAGGCCTCGGGTCTAACTCTTGTCTTTCAATCTTCGACTGTGATGCCCTAAGTAGTGGGCGACACAGAATCTTTGGAGGGATCGGCCCGGAAACGGGCATGAATCCGAAGAACCTTATCAACAGGCTTCTAAACCTACTTGAAGGCACAAACCTGTTTGAATGAGGAACCACTGACGACAGAGTGATACAATAGACCCCAGCTGGTCGCAGTGTCAAGGGAAGCTAAGTGCCAACCCTGTCTCTGGCTCGTCAGCCTTAAACCAACCAACCAACCAGCTCAATTATCATTAGGACTAGGGAGGTTTATTTTATTCTTTGCTTTTCAGTTGATTTTTTCGTCTGTTTAATTTTCTGTTAAAAAGTGTTTATTTAATGTGAAAAGAATCTGACAATATGTTAATATTAAAGTCACCACCTAAGACACATTGGTTTTTACAAGAAGATAAAACGTCACAGATAGTTTCGAAGTCTTCTATGAATTTTGCATCAGAACTTGATGGTGAGTTATATAGACAACCAACTAGGCAGATTTTCGTTATGAAATCTATTTTTAGTCATTTATACCAATAATTGCTTTGTAATTTGTAGGTTCTGAATACAGAAAAATCATAATCAGTCCTAATATACAGTATATAACATCTCCTGTTGTTCTGGTTCCACTAAGTGAGCTGAGTTTCGGATTGTAACAAGTAATGCTTTCTTGAACTTGATCCCAGTTTTTTTACTATACTTTGAGCATAAAGATAAATTATATCTGGATTATACTGTATATTAGGGCCTACTGTCCATTTTTTATAAATCTTGTTCATCCACAATTGTAGGTTTATTATTCAAAAATCTTATTGTTTTATTACTACATCCACTGTCAATGAGATTTTTTTGTTTATTTCTAATGAATAAGATATATTCATCAAATAATTCACCTGAAACTTGTTGACACTGATATTCTAATGCTGAACATTAGCGGAATATTCATTTTCAAACATTTTGCATCATAAATATTCTGATAAAATTTTGAGGCGGAGCCGCTCCCACTATTTCACCTATCCATTCTTTTCTATCCTCCATCGCACATGGGCTGGTATTTCCCGATTCTACTGTTCTTTTTAGCTTATCCATTACCGCTTCCAAGTTATCAATTTTGACAATTAGTTTGGGGATCAGTCGAACTCCATTTTGACAATCTTCGCAGTAGAATTTGAGAACCCTTCTTCCTATCACTAGCATTAAGTCCTGAGCATTCTCTATGAGTTGACCTCTGGCAGCTGTCACATAATAATGTAGGCTCTCCAGATTTGAGCTTACAGCTTGTACATTCCATAATTTCGTGTTTACAGATGAAATAAATAATTCGTTAACCACCCGGACTATAATCAAATTTTTACGAATTACACAGTGCTCGTCTAAAGTCCGTTCCCCCCTACTAATTTTTGAACCACCTGGTATATCGCAACGAAATTTGGAGGGCTCAAAACGGAGATAAAAACCTAGTTTTTCATGAAAAAATCACAGCTAAAAGTTTCAAAATGGCGGCTGAGCGCCATCTTCAATAAAAAAAATTAATTAGAACACCCCGTATATTATTCCATTTTCGAAATCTGCTCATAATAATTCTCAACCGTTTTCTCTGATACACTTCATTCCTAAATTCAATTGTTTTCGAAATATTAACGTTTGAAAAGTGACATTCCGGTTTAAAATGAAGTATGGATTTTGATCACTTGCGGTAAAACATTTTGCTAACTAAACGTCGTTATTAATTTGTAGTCAAATCTCTTAATGAATTCGACTAATAAAAGGCGTAAAGAGAGTTTATTGAGGATAAACGCTTACCGGAAAATCTCGAAGCCTACGAATGTGTTCTGTAAATTCAAAATCAAAACAAATTAGTTAGCTAAAAATTATAATTTTTTTTGAATAACACTTTTATTTAACCCCAACAATTATTTCATCAAGTGTTCAATGTGGCCCCCTCCTAAATCTTGACAATAAAGTGCCCTATTATAAATAGCTTCTCTCACGTTGATGAAAGTCTGTTCATCTATTTCTTCACATGTATCTATTATTCTGCGTTCCAACTCTCCTATTGTTTGGCATTCAGTGGCGTAGATTTTGACTTCAGATAACCCCAAAGGAAAAAATCTAGAGGTGTAAGATCCGGAGATCTTGGTGGCCATTCTGTACTTCCCCTGCGACCTATCCATCGCCCAGGAAAGTTTGTATCGAGGAACTCTCTAGCCATGCGATCGAAATGGGGAAGTGCCCCATCCTGCTAAAATATGATTTCACGATTTTCAAACTCTTCCTGATTGTTTAATACAATTTGTCTTATTCGAGCTTCAATTTCAGTTTCTTGAAGATTTCTGTAAAGAACTCCTGTAAGATTGCCTCTGATGAAAATCGGTCCAACAACGCGATTGACCGAAATCCCCGCCCAAACATTCACCTTTTTTTTAGAAAACTGGGTATGGCCCTCTCTAAAAATATTCTGTTTGTTGACTTTTCCATTAAGAAAAAACGTGCATTCGTCTGCGAAACATACACGTTTAAGGAAGCCCCGTTCTCCTTCAATTGTTCTTGTTAACCACTCACAAAATTGAATCCTCCGGTCTGGATCATCCTCCGTGAGAGCATGCAGGATTTTCATTTTATAGGGATGAAACTTTTTTTTTAGGACTCTTTGGATACTTTTTGAACTTACTCCACAGGATTCAGCAACTGCAGACGTAGACTTAGTCGGATTGATTGCCATTTCAGCAACAATTTCTACCTTTTTTTCTTCTGAAAGATGCGGTCTTCCTGATCTTGGAGCATCTTTCAGCGTACCAGTTGCTTGGAGATTATTTGAAAGTTTGCGCAAATATGACCTCGAAATAGGATTCTCGGGAAATCTATCATTAAACATACGGACTGCTAGATGATAATTTCTTCCAGCTTCTCCAAATATCAAAACTGCTTTAAATTTATAGTCTAAACTACGAGCCATGATCACACTTTTCATAAAAGGATTTAGGCGCTCAACAGACTATTTGACAGTTAGCAGTTCTGTTTGACAGTAAACAAGATGTTACCGCGACAACGATTTTTTCCAATGCAAACTCGATTTCATTTCATTTCATTTATTCACATACCATAATTTACAGAATTTACATGTTATAACTTCTAAATATTATTATATTCCACTTCAAAAACAGACAACCCACCATAAGCAATTTAATTGCTTGTGTTGTGGCCTTGAAATGTATTTGAAGTGGTTTAAGTATTTCATCAAGATTAGCGGTAACAGAATTAGGTACATGTACAGAATTTTTTGCAGGTTTTTATTTTTATATATAAATTTTTTCATAGTGTTTTTATACTTTGGCAAGGAGTTTATAGTTTTTAAAATTTTGGGAAAAAAATATATACCTTGTGTTGTGTTTGAAAAATTGGTAATATTAAAGATTATTTTAGCGAATCTATTTTTGGTTTCAGGAGTCATGTATTTTTTTTATTATGGAACATCCAGATAAGTGACATATATATATATATATATATATATATATATATATATATATATATATATATAATATAATATATATATATATATTTATATATATAATCCTCTTGTATCCAGTGTTTCAACATCCTTGTAGAGCTGATCGGTGAAATAAAGTTTTTTTTTTTTAATTATTATTTTTAATAAGGAATTTTGAGTTGATTGTAGTTTACTCAATGCATTATCGTACAGACCTCCCCACACTGTTATGCAGTATCTAATAACTGATTCAACCAGGGAGTTCTATAGTACTAGAAGATTTTTTTTGTTTAAGATCTCTCTGATATTATAGAATTTATGGATCAGTTGTCTGATCCTTTTTACTACATGGGCTACGTGATCATCCCACCGTAGATGTTGATCCAGTTTAATTCCGAGATATTTCATATTTGGTGTTTTTTCTATAATGAGGCAATTGCACTTGTTTACGTTACTACAATCGTGTATTGTTAAATAATCGTAGAGAGGCTGTTCGGATTTATATATCGAAAATGATATGAATTTGGTTCAACTTACGTTGAGTCTTAGAAGATTGTGGTTTAGCCATATTTGTAGATTTCGAAGATCCATTTCTGAATGATCTTTTAGTTGCTGCCATGAGTCTTCTCTATATAATAGTGCTGTGTCATCAGCATAGAAAATTATACTCCCTTTGAAATTTTTTATAGAAGTTATGCTATTGATATATACAAAAAAGAGTATTGAACCCAATACTGTTCCTTGCGGGACTTCAATTTTGATATCAATTGGTTCACTCAGACAATCTTCTATTTTCACAATTTGCGATCTTTGCGACAGATAATCTCTCATCATATTGAGTACATTACCTCTAACTCCGTAATTTTCTATTTTTTTCAGCAACAATTCGTGTGATACAGTATCAAATGCCTTGGCCAGGTCAAGAAAAATGGCCAGGTATTTTTCTGAGCCATCCAGGGCACTGACGGTTTTTTCAATGAAGTCTAAGACTGCTTTCTCAGTATTGGAATTGTCTCTAAAGCCAAATTGTCTATCTGTGATGACATCATGTTTGTTAAAAAAAGCCGTTAGTCTACTCTTAACACTTTGTTCAAATAATTTCGCAAAGTTATTTATCACAGAGATAGGTCGGTAATTATTCAAGACGTTATGTTCACCTGTTTTATATATTGGGGTAACTGGTGATTCTTTGTTCTTTCTTCTTCTTCTTTGTGATTGAAAGCAACATTAGTGTTTTTGGTTGGGTTTGAAATGACTAAAATGTCACATTTCAATCGTTAATATTTCGAAAACAAATTTAGGAGTGAAGTGTATTGGAGAAAACTGTTGAAAATTATGAGCAGATTTCGAAAATGGGGTGTTCTATTTAAAAAAATCATTGAAGATTGCGCTCAGCCGCCATTTCAAAACTTTTAGCCAAATTTCGTTGCGATATACCAGGTGGTTCAAAAATTAGTAGGGGGGAAACGGACTTTAGACGAGCACTGTATATGAACAGGTGTTCATATATGAACAGGTGTTCATATATGAACAGGTGTTCAGTTGAGTATTTTTATATTCGAGGCAAACGACAAAGAAACTATGCAAAATATACTTGATTTGGCCACTTATATTATTTTTCATTACTTATATGATCTTTCATTGCACCCACCTGAACAGGAGCAGCTTAATAACAACACAATGAACTAATTACATCAACATGGATATAATAAATGGAAAAAAAAATTAAATAGACCACTTTTTCACACTGAAACACAGCTAAAAACTGGGAACAGAAACAATCAGGTGTTTACTCACAGTCTTAAACCGAATTCTCGATCGAACTACGAATGATTCGAAGTCAACCCCAATAATTCTAAACAACACGAATTTGTGTGACAACTGGACCCTTGAACAAATCATACATCAAACTCCTTATACTTCCTTATATAGTAGAATTTTCATAACATATTCCTTTTTCCATCAACAGAATGAACAGAATCGATGCTAATTTCATCAGGTATTCCTCAAATATCCGTCCAATATATCCGTTTCTCGTCCAATAGGTAGTTATGAAATTCCATGTATGGAAAAAAATATTATAACAGATCGCATATCATCCAACAAACATTAATTAAAAACAAAATTGAAATTTCCTCATAAATTTTTCAAAATTCTGGAATATATTAGCCAAATATCTTCAAAATATTCAAACTAATATAACTTAATGATCAACTATTCGCATATTATCAGTAATTCTATTCTCACGTCCTCGAAAACAGTAAAACTAGCCATAGTGAATATCGGATACTGATACATAAATTACCGACTTTGGGTAATTAACCGAATTCGCAAAATGAAATTGAAAATCATTATCCCAGAATTCACAAAAAAATACAACAGAAAATCAGGCAAGCCCAAGAAAGAGAGACAAAGGAGGACCTGAAGTAATCAAAATTTTACATGAAAATAACAGAGTGTAATCAAAATTCTTGTTTCCTTAGACATTTTTACGATAAGTCCTTAATAAACCAGAGAAAAAAAATCCTTTACAGCCTGAATCTTTTTTGGGGAGGTATCGAAATATGTTTTCTTCCATATTTGGCGTTTTCTCCTGGAAGTAAAAATGTTAATTATCGGTGTTCTAAGGAGGGCAAATCAACAAATTCGCGATAAGTTACTGTGTTTTTTGGTAATTTTGCTCAAAAATGAACTAGGAAAATTTGAAATTTTTCAGTAACTCACACCGTTTAAAAATGTTTCTATTTCAATTTAATGAAAACTAGTACCGGAGAGAAAAATGAAAAAATTATGAAATACTTCTATATATACTCATATAAACAGATCCATGAATAGATACTCAATGATGATAAGTTTCAAAGCAATTTATCGAGGCAACGCTTAAATTCACGCACAAGGAGTCCCCAAACACACAGGAACCTATCTTTTCATTGTATGTATTAAATGAAGAACACATATCATTCAAAGGTCCAGGTTTTGAAAATAATATTATTCGGACGTGTACTGTGTAGTGATACATACAGGAAAATTTGACCCAGAAAATATTCAGAATATATCTGAGAATTGATTATTTTGAATATACATATTGAATTACGATGGACTCTTCTATGTTTGAAGAACGATAGTCCAAATTCAAGTCTTGAGGAATTGTATGGTTGGTTCCATATTTCTTAAAAAAAATTGATCAAATAATTTTGGATTGTTTCTAGTATTTGAATTTGACTTAGATTGAACGTGATGTCATACCCCGAAAATATATAGATATATAATTGAGTATATATCAATCAGTAAAGAAAAACTATTCAATCAACAGAATTTTGTGAAGCCCTAACCTGTGCCCAGAGAGGAAAGTCAATACCAAAATAATTTCACGTCAAAAATAAATTATTTTAATAATATGTGGAAATATCAAATACATGTGGAAACGTCTAGCCACGCTGAACTATAAGAAACACGTAGAAATAATAAAATCTATAGTGTCTACAGTATTCCAATTTTTAAAAAAGGTGACAAAAATACCATTGGCAACTACCGACCAATATCGATAATACCGATAATACCGATATTCAGCAAAGTTTTTGAAATTATCTCAAAAGGCCGCCTAATTTTATTCTTTACTGTTCACAAAACGCTACATGGTCAATTCGGTTTTAGACGAAACTGTTCCACTGTTCAAGCAATACAAAGACTTGTGTCGGACATAGTTAAGGGCTTTGAGGCTGGTCAACATACGGTGGTGTCTATGTGTGACTTGAGCAAGGCCTTTGACTGTGTCTCTCATACAGTACTTTTAGACAAACTCTAATTTCATGGTATACGTGGCACTGCTTGAAACTTATTTAAATCATACTTGAATGGCAGGAAATAAGCTGTCCTTATAGATAACTGCTATTCCGAAATTGATAACATCCACTTTGGGGTTCCTCAAGGTTCTATCCTTGGACCACTGTTATTCATCATCTATATCAATAACATATTTCATTATATGTGTCCAACCAAATGTGTTTGTTACGCAGATGATTTCTCTCTTTATGTCTCTTACAAAAAGCTAGACTACTTGGAAAAAAATTCCCAGGATTTTTCAGCAAAAACCGAAACTATGGTTCGTTTCTAATTGCTTGAAACTCAATATAAACTCAACTCAAAACATTGTTTTCTCAACCAACAATATTGTTGCTAACAAATCTGAAGTTGAACTACTTGGAATTGTTATGGATGACAAGTTAAAATGGTCAGCGCATATTGAGCACCTAAGTGAAAAATTGAACTCTTCCTATTGCGGAAACTGAGCAGATTCGCTAGCCTGACAGTTTCGAAAACAGACTACTTTGGCCTATTTCACTCCCAAATTAATTACGGTATAACTCTATGGGGAAACGCTGTAGACGAGCTTTACGAATAATATCTTAAGCCAATCATAGAGACATCCAGAAATACCCTCCTTACCGTGTATTTACATTCTCAATTGTTCGCTACATATTCACAAGAATAAAGAAAAATTTCAAAAAAAATATACATTTCACAATTATACCACAAGAAATTGTAACTTGATCCTACCTACCAGACATCGTTTAACGACTTCTGAACGCAAAACTATAGATGTGAAGTTATATAATAAATTGCCAGAGCATATTAAGCAGTTACCTACCCACTTGTTCAAGAAACAAATTCGAAATTATTTGCTATCACACTGCTTCTACTCGGCGGGGGAGTATTTGGAGGCTAATGTGTGTTCATGGGAAACTACGACCCATCAACAATAAATTAATAACCACCAAATGCCATTGGGGACCCCTCTCCACCAACCTAATTTTCAAAAAATGTTTTATTTTAAAATGTACCTTGTCTCGTTTTTATGTCTGTCTATTTTAACATTCACCATACAAGCTTACTGCTCTGTTTTGACTTACCACAAATGGATTTAATTTTTTCTGTAATTTAGATGAATGAATGAATATTCATTACAAATAAACACCCCTTTCTGTCAGAAGACCCGTAAAATCTAAGGAATATGGTGACATTGATGAGCCATTAACTCGGAAAACAGTAGAAAAAACTTTTAAAAGACAAGCTCTTATTCAAATGCGCCAAAAATTCAAAAATAATTGCTTTGGATGTATGTCATAGGTTATTCCGTGAGTTATAGATTTTTCGCTTTTGTATTCGAACTGAAAACATTGCGCGACACGCTTTTGATTCTTCAAATCACGGAATAACCCACGACACACATCCAAAGCAATTATTTTTCACTTTGTATCGCTTTTGAATAAAAGATTTTCTTTGGAAAGTTTTTTTTAATTATTTCATTTTGTGCTTTTTAGTAAGTATGCTTCAATCTATGCATTTTTGTTAAAGCATCGTTATTATGTTTTCTATAGGTTCTGAGCGATCTAGTTCTCCAATAAAGAGGCCATCTTAGGGTTAACTCATTCGCCATCCTGGAGCTGCCATCTTCAATTCATGAATTTTGACATGAAATCAATGATCTCCGACTCCAAAGACCCCGACATACCAATTTTGATATCACAAAACTCGTCCACCATCTCGGAGCCGCCATTTCGAATTCATAAATTTCAACAATAAATTCATAATCTGCGATCCCAAAAACCCCCACATACCGAATTGGAATAGAATCGGACCATAATCACAGAGATCGTCGGTTATCTTGTAGTCGCCATTTTGATCATATGAATTTTGACATGAAATTCATAATCTTGTCCACCATCATGTTCCTTTCCTTAACAAAAATTTCCTGATGCAGTGTCACGGGAATTATGAACACCTGTCAAATTTCACGGTAATCGGAAACCGGGAAGAGGGTTACATTTAACTTGCAAGATTTGATTATAGACAGACACCGGGACAGGTGAAACTAAATAAAAGCTTGTAAATAAAGAACGACAGCTGCGCTAAGAGCTAAAAATGGAACATAGGGGGAAGACAACGCTGTTCTCTGCACCTGCAGTACCCTTTCGCTATAAAGGGGGCGAACAGAGCTGAATCAAGGCATTCAGTTTTGAATTCGATTCAGATTCAGTTTTCAGTTTGAGATTCAGTTTGCATTGATTTCTATTTGAGATTGAAGGTTGTTAACAGTTTAGAAATCAAGGAAAATGTATTTAAAGTCGGAATAAATTTAAGTCACTTAGACAGTTTTTGAATATGTAAAAAAAGTAAATAAGTATAGTCAAGAATGAATTGTTACAAATGGAAACTAAACTAACTTCAGTTTCCAGGTACGAAGTGAAGAAAACACATCACGAATAATAAACCAAACTGAGAATCAAATATCTTCTCGATTCTATGAAAGATGTGCTACGACAATTGAAATTAATATGTATTCTTGGAAACATCCGCTCACTATGGAGCAAAAGTAACAAGATTTTGCTGTAATTTAGACATTTCCTACTATTGGGAATGATTTGGAGGATGACTCAAAAGCAATTGAAATTGATTTCTTCGAGAATATTATTGATTTAGAATAAGTTTACTGCACATGGAAATAATTATCTTCTGTGTAAACAATTATTAACTGATAAACTATTATAATTTATGGGTGCTTTCTATTTCTGAGTTGTGATTGAGATTGAGAAAAGTACGCAAATTGAACGAATCCACTATCATTCACCAACGGGTGATAACTTTATTAGTCGCTGAAAAAGGTTTTCTCGTTATTTTTTTGAAAGAAAATATAACACCCAGTATAAAATCTATGTAGCTTTACTATAACATCTTTGTATAGCCAAAACAGGGATCAACGATTTGGGGACAGGTCATAAACATTGGTCTCAGATGTGGGATCATATCAAAGGCTAGTCTGTTGTATTTTTTTTCAATTCTACAACACTCCCACACTGATATATTTTGAACAAAATTTAAGTAGTTCCACCTCTTTTTTCAGTGGGGACATCTTTGTTGAATCCATGGTGAGAGAACACGTATATTGTCATCAAACGTTTTCGAGAATCACCTCTGTTCCCTTTTTCAAATCCTTGTTATTGAAATATTATTGCAATTTCAAATCTCACTTGGAGTTTTTTGTAATTTCTGTAGCTCTACCTCCTTTTTGTGTGAGGATATCCATGTTAGTTCCACAGTGAGAAAACACGTAGCTAGGTTGTCATTTGCTCTCAAGAAAATACAGGAAGCTTCTTTAAATTTAGTTTTCGTGTAATTTTGTTTTCGTGTAATTTTTTTTTCCATTAAAATTTTTGGACTGCCCTGTAGCAAAACGTGTATATATTTCAGCTATTGAAATATCGTGGATACATCTGTCCAACAACACAAGCCATCTTATAAAATTTGTGACGGAAATCATGAAAAAGTCAAGAGTCTCGGATTTAAGGAGCTGATAATTCATAGTTTCCTAGAACACGTGTTTCATTCATGTGTTAATCGTACGGTCAATGAATTGAAATCGTTGACTAGCAGTAATAGTAAATGCGCGACATAGAATTTTCTAGACTAGAATAGATATTGCATCTATTCGTCGAAATATGAAAATGGTTGCGAAAGATCTTCTTCGTCGAGAATTTAGATAAGAGTTAAGTTAGATAAGATAGTTAGTAGTGGTGGTTGTTGTTTTCTCAGGGTTTTTAAGAATCTATCCAAATAGGCCACTAAAATAAATTATTATGCACTCCTAGCTGAATGAGAATACTCCCTGAATATATAGAAGAATGTATAAATTAGTGTCTCAGGAACTAACCGGTCGGTAATTTGTATTTGCTCTTAAGCTCGACACTGAAAGGGACTTTCATTATCATGCTCAGGGCAAACACGGTTTTTCAGACGAAATCTAGGCAGTTTTTTCTTGATTTTCATCACAGACGGTTGAGAGTTGTAACTGTTGAATATTGTCTCTTGACTAGTTTTGAATCTTAACTGAATTCAATTGAATAATTCTAGTATTATTGAGAAACCTTTTGAAGTCCTTATAATTTTGAATATCGTTAAATTCAGTAAAAATTTCAATTTCATAGAGTATTCTCATTCAGAATAATAGTTCGAATAAAGATTCATCATTTATGTATGTACTGAAAAAGGAAGTGAAGCTGCAGAAATTCCAATAAAAATAGATCTCGTTCAATTGAACTTCAAGTGAGATTTGAAATTGCAATAATTTTCCAATAACAAGGATTTGAAAAAAGAACGAAGGTAATTTTCGAAACGTAATCAATGGAAGTACATTTTTTATTTAGAATTTCCAATATAAGTTTTGTTATGAGATATTTCAGGCAAATCCTTTTTGAACGGTACGTTTCTGACAAATTTGAATTTTTCCTAGTTTATTTTCTTTCATCCAGAATACCAAAAAGTCCAACCTTAACTCCACGTGGTATGAAGTGAACGGGACGCGGCCGTACGGTGAATAGGGCAGTTTGGGGACATTCGGTGGCTCTGGCAAAAAGACTAAAATCTAAGTTGTGAGCGCCTTAGCAACGGTTTTATGGCACCAGGGTTTCAAACGAAACGGTTCCGCAACGGAGACTCCGAGAAACAGGGCCAAATCTTGGAGTAATCAGCCCTAGCCCTGTGGAGGGGGCACCACAGGGCAAAACATTAGAAACTGCTGGTCTTTATGAAGAACAAATACTAACGAATAATAGATTAGTTAACAGTCAAGGAAATGTAGAAGAAAAAACATTTTGGAAAAATCATGTACATCATCTGGCAGAGGCTGGAACCATTATGTCCACATTGACGCGCCATGGTGGATCGAAGAGTACGTCAGTGGCTGAAGGATATTTAGAGGACAGTATATCCTGAAAAAAATTGGCTGGCTGGCATGCATACCTTCTGGATCTGGCTTTTTCTCACAGAAACTGATACCCAGACAATGAAACATGAATCAACGTTTACTGCCGGCAATCTAACTATCACCGGATCCTTCTAGAATTGCCAGTTTTATGTGAATACGACTAATAATGTTCACTAAATATTTACATACAACTTCAATTTTATATATTATTGATAAATTTTAGAAATAAGTTAATCAAAAAATGTGTTTTGGGTCTCTATGCCCGCGCGGGCATAATATAATGTCATAAATAATCTAAATCTGCCTCTGCGTATACCCTCCTCGACTTTGACCAGGAAATCAAATATATATGAAGGCATGAAATTATATAATCACCTACCCTTACACATAAAGTGTATTGACTCTTTTAAAAAATTTCGGAAGTCTGTTAAAGATGTTTTACTTGGGGGAGCTCACTATAATTTGAAAGAGTGCTATTCAGAGAATTGGTAGAGTATGCAGTTTCGTATAATTGTACAGCTATATGTATATGTGTGTTTTTATATGTTAATTTGTTTATATCTTATGGGCATATTTATTTTAAAATATTTTAAACTCTTGTGTAGTGATGACAAATGAGTTTTTAAGTGCATCTGACGTACTACTTCATTAATGTGTAGTTCAAACTCTTTATTTTTAACTTTGTCAATGATAACATGTTTATTCTTTGACAATAAAGTATATTTCTCTCTGTAATGTAGTTGGTAACTAAGCAATACAAACACAATAATGAGCTAGTATGACATAAAATCATTGATGGTACCGATAATTGGGATCTTGCACTATTGTTTTTGGAGTGAAGTATCAGGGGATTTTTTTAGATATTTTGCCTTCAATGTTTATAGTCATATTATACTTGGTATTTCTGAAAAGTATTAAATAGAAATACTTCTACCCCATCATTTCAATTTCTCTAATCTAGGTGATCATGTTTTGAGTTTAGTGGTTGTTTCTTGTTGATAAATCACTTGGCGCCCCTTCTATAGTTTTATGATCAGTTATAAAAAGAATCCACACCCGACTCCACTAATATTTCAGTCGGTGCATACCCCTTAACGTAACAATATAAATGTAAATATACCTCCTCAACTTGTGTGTACATTACTAAAACCCAATTGAATGTCATTTCTAGTAAGTATTTCGCGATCAAATTGTAGCGTTATGAATATCTTCCAGATTGGCAGGAATTCACGCATTGTTCATTATAAGAGTGATTGTAATCTTGAAAAAACTTTTTAACAAAAAATCAAGCCGACGAAAAAAGAAACTGAAAAGTAAAAAATTAACCTTTTTTTTTGTCTCGATAACTAGGCACCTAAACTAAAGTAAGTAACTAATTTATTGCTAAATCAGCTTTCTGAAATGTGTTTTATTGTCACATTGGAATACTTTCTGAAAACGTACGAATTTATGTTGTGGTCGTTCTTTGATGGAGCTGGGCTGGAGCAGCTCGTGTACTGAGTTGCACATGTTCTCTTTTCATAACAATTCATCTAAATAGCTTGAATACAAAAAACGTTCGGTTTCCTCGGCAAATCAATACTATCAAATTAACACTTATACAAATTTCAAATACACTTCGGTACGTTTCAATTATATTTGATATGACAATTAGGAAGGCTGGTGGTAAATGACAATAATGCTATTGATCCTAATTAAAAGTTTAATATTGATTTTTTTTTTATGTTCTGGTTCCCACGAAAAGGGATATCCTGTAATGTTCAGAGAACATCGTGGGAACCAAGGGAAAGAAGGTAGGAGTTGGTGTTGGTAAATTTCTGGAGGTTGTATGCCTCGGGGAACACCTCCCTAGGCAATGAGTTCCAAAGCCTCGCTGTTCGTTGGATGAACGAGTCTTTGAAAAGTGATGTTCTGCAGGTCTCCAAAGTGACCACGAAGGGGTGTGATGACTGAACTTGACGGGTTAGTCTCGAAGAGACTGCCAAAGCGGAACGATTGTTGATATTTCAGAAGAGCATCGCCCATGAAAATATCTATAAAATAGAGACAAATCGCCAACTTTTCTACGGTGTTCCAGACAAGTGAGCGAGTTTGTAAGCGAGGCATCACCGACGAGACGAATTGCCCTTTTTTGGACAGAATCCAATAGCCTCAGGATATGTTTAGGTGCCGCGCTCCAAATATGGGAACAGTATTCCAGGACAGGTCGGATCTGTGCCTTATAGATCATAAGCAGCTGAGTGGGGGTGAAATAGCTCTTGGCACGAAACAAAAAACCAAGTTTTTGGGATGCACTTCTGGCAATGGACCTCACGTGATTTTCCCAGGAAAGGTTATTGCTGATAGTAATACCAAGCATCGATATGGATGAATTCAGTGGTATGGTTACTCCTGACAAAGTTATGTCAGGCACAGTGAGATCGGCTTTTCTAGAGAAAAGACATGCTTGTGTTTTGTTTGCATTGAATTCTACCAAGTTATTAGATCCCCACTCGAGAATTGTTGCTAAGTCCATATTTATATTATTAACATTTCTTCCTCGTTCATTTCTGGTTTCACGGGCTGATATAGGGGCCCTGGAAGAGAAAGCGGTATGGAGGGTACTATCATCGGCAAAGCTGTGTACTGGACATGAAGTTGCTTTCAACAGGTCGTTGATGTGAAGTAGAAATAGTGTTGGTGCGAGAATAGATCCTTGCGGAACACCAGCATTTATGAGTAGAGTGTCAGATGAAACTCCATCGACCACTACATGTAGAGACCTGTTTGAGAGAAAACTAGCAAGCAGAGAACTCAGCTGAGGGGGCAAGCCATAAGACGGAAGCTTGGCGAGGAGTCCCTGGTGCCAAACTCGATCGAACGCCTTGGAGATATCTAATGCCACAGCTGAAGTTTCTCCATACTTTTCAATAGATAGCTGCCATATATGTGAGACGTAAGCGAGCAGGTCACCAGTTGATCTCTGATGGCGGAAGCCATATTGCCTATCGTTGACAATTCCTGAGTCTTCCAGATATTTCATGAGCTCGATGTTGATGGCTTTTCCATGACCTTTGAAATAATAGATAGCAGTGCGATAGGTCTGTAGTTGCTAGGTAGGGCCTTTTGCCTTTTTAGGGACTGTCTGTACTCTTGCAATTTTCCAATTGGACGGAAATACCCCCAAATTGTAAGAGTGGTTGAACAACTTGCAAAGAACAGGTGTTAGTTCGGGGGCACATTTCTTGAGAACAATCGGCGGGATTCCGTCAGATTCACAGGCTTTGTTGGTGTTGAGACCTAGCAAAATCTTTCTGATAGTACGTTGGCGAAAGGTGATCTCGGGCATGTGACTGTCAATAGGTGTAATGTTCGGGGGTTGTTTTCCCGATGAATCCAGAGTGGAATATCCAGCAAATAGGTGCGCAAAGATATTGGCTTTTTCCTGGGCAGTCGTTGCTAGTGTTCCATCTTCTTTGGTTAGAGGAGGAAATGAGCTGGAAGTGAAGTTTCTTCCCACAATTTTGGCGAAAGACCAAAATGAACGGGATCCGTTAGGACATCCAGCAAGTTTTGATCTCATTTTGGCATTGTGGGCATCTTTTGAGCATTCAATTGTCTCTTTGCATATGCCTCTAGCCTCGACATATGCTGCTCTGGTCTCAGGGCCCGGATTTTTTAGCCATCGATGGTATGCATCCTGTTTGGAAGCCACAGCTCTAGAGCAGTTTCTGTTAAACCAGGTCTTATCGGATGATGTTCTTCTTTCGGTATTCGGTATGTAAGTTTGCATCCCCAACATGATGATTTCAGAAATTGCCTCAGCACATCGTGTTGGATCTACTGAAGAGAAACAAACTCTCTTCCATGGAAACGCTGAGAAAAACATACGAAGACCTTCTCAGTCGGCCGAATTGTAATGCCACATAAGACGGGGTGGTATTGTGCAGCTCGATGGTAAATGGAAAGAGCATGTTGTGGAGATGAGGGTGTGATCAGAGTTTCCAAGTGGGGCACAAACTTCTATTCTATACGGGTCAGGATTGGTGGTGAGGAAAAGATCTAGTGTATTGGCAGACTGGTTGTTGACATCAAGGATGCGGGTTGGTAGCTCGACCAGTTTTTCTAGACCATAAGTGATGGCGAAGGCCTCGGCTTGACGACCCGCATCATCTGTTTTGTTAGGGAATTTGAGCCAGGCAGCGTTATGTACATTAAAGTCTCCCATGATTATGGTTTCAGCTGGTGGATGGTTCTCCTGAATGTAGTCCAGTTTGAGTGATAAAAACTCAAAGAGGTCGTTATATGAAGGTTCATTAGGTGATAGGTAAAGGCAGCAGAGGAACTTAGTCAGTTTGGTATCAGATAGCTTGAACCACATCACATCAAAGTCTTTCGGTTCCAAACTCTCTTCACGCTGGCATGAAAGGTTAGCCTTAGCGTAAAAGCAGACTCCACCTTTGAACCTGAATCGGGAATGGAGTTCGTAACCAGGACAAAGCATATGGACCTTGTTGGTGGACGAATTTACTTGTGTTTCTGTTAGAGCCAGAATATCCGGTTTTTTCGTCTGTAGGTGATGGTGGACGTCATTGATGTTCTTGTTGAGTCCGCGGATGTTGCCAAAATTAATCTTTAATGTTGAGTCCCCTCGAGTACCTCTCCGAATGGAGAGGTATTTTGCTTCCGGAGTGTTTTACTCTAGGAGACTTCATCATATGATATTGATATTGCACAATATCATGAGTGAAGAGCAAAAAAAAAAGTTAGAATAGTGTTATTTCATATATGGTAGGAGTTTTTTTTATGCAGAATACCATTGCATTGTTGAGGTTTAGTTCTTGATCTGACTTGAATAAACATTTGTCCATTAGTTCAAGTGGATAAGAATTTTCTTTTGGAATCTGGAATATATATATTTAATATATATATTTATATATATATATATATATATATATAACCTAAATGAAAGTAAAAAAATTACGAGTAACGGGCATTCGTAGTCTCACTTTGAGTGATACATCCAGTTGCCCACCGAAGGGGAAACGAAGTTGTGGCTATAATTCCCGATACTGGCATATTAGTTTAGTCGGCATGGAAAAAATGGCCACCGTAAAACATGAGGCTACAGTAGCGATTTTTTTTCTCCAGGTGATAGGGGAGTTGATCCTGAGTATAACTCTGAGTTGGCGCGGTACGGGGAAGGTGCGTTAGCGGCCATCTCGGAAAACGCATTTTGTCAGTCATATATCTCCTCAACAGTTTGCCGGACACGAAACATACAAGATATCTTTTTTTAGATAATTGGATGTTCTTTCATTATGATTTTTTTCTGTTAAATCAACATTTAGTCGAGTTTTTGAGTCAAAGTTGGAACGCACGATTTTTCTGTGAATAACTCAGAAACAATTGATTCTACGTGAAAAATAGTGATATCAAAAGTTGTAGGTAGTCCTAAACTTTGTTTCCCATCCACAATAGTTTTCGCACAGTAGATAGCCAAACAAAATTTCTTTGCATATGATGAGACAGATGCACGGAACAGGTAAATTGACGTTGTGGTGGGGTAGTAACGCCTGTAGAACTTTTCAAAGGAAAAAATACCCAAATATTATTATTGATTTGGGAGAACGTTTTTTAATTGCTTTATATGGAGGCACGATAAACGAAATATCATTGAAGTCTCTTCGCTACAAAACATTCGCAAAATCAGCAACGGAGTAAATTTATCAACGCATGCCGCAGCTAAACTACACACTCTCCGAACCTATCATCAAGTTCAAACACGGGTTGGAATGAGCCTAGACCTTGAACAATGGGGTTGGAAACGAACACAGGATCTAGAAACAATTTCCAACACCACGCTATAGTCTGATTAACAAGTTAAAAAACGGGTTAATTTTTGTTCACGGTCCTGAAAATATATGCGATAACTCATTCGATTCGGAATAACGTCTAGAAAAATTGATTAGCACATAAAAAATTGCAATAGTTATCAACAAAATGAGATGAAAAAAAAGACATTTAGGTTTTTGTTAATAACTCCAAAACTATTAATATTTAAGAACTTTTAATCCTCAAAGAAGAGGAAATTTCCAATAAAAAAGTCGCGACTGCCGGAATTCCATCTTCATTATTTATAATTTTTATTCAACGCCGAAAATAGGACTCTGCGCGGCCGTTATGGCATAAGCGCAACACCGCTGGAGACAGTATATCACACAAAATAAGGTTTTTATAATATTGAATATCAATTTAAAAATTTGAAAAAAGTATGGTGTCATCAGAACACTTGAAAGAATGAAGCCCTGTTAGAAAAAAAAATGTATGTCGATTTTTCACAAAATGGTAATTAACTCATTTTTATCCAATCTCGGTTTTTACAAAAGTCGACATAAAAGTTTAAATAATTGACCTATACATTTTTGGCTCCTTGGAGCCCTTTTTATATACATACTCAACAAGATCACGTGATGAGAGTTCAATAAAGTTTTATATTTTGTTTGTTATAGTTTTTTTTAAATGAACAAAAAATTAAGTATAAAAAATGTTAACAAATTTTTTGTTGACAAACCAAAATCTACAACTACAACAATGTAATTAGATTGTATGGAAATGTTATATTGTGGAAATCAAAAAAACAGAAGTGTATAACAAAATCTTCTACATTTGCTGAATATACCGTGTGTTCCAGCTAAAACTTGTCACCCCCCTAATCTCCGAACTCGTGAAAAAAATTGAAAATCGCCCAGACTCGTCGTTTTTATTTCAAGGGGGAACACTCTCACCGAATACATCATCATTGTGTTGTCAACCCCCTCAGCCCCAGCACCCCCTACTTCAGAATTTTCAATGGGACTACTATACTTGTGATACATCATTTTGAAGGGAATTCAATCCCAAATACATCGGTGTACTGAAATTGAGGATCGATCAAGTGTTGTTGAAGTTTTAATGAAAACTAAGTTTTATCAAGATATTTTTATTTTTCATCACCTAAAATGTTATCATCGTAAGAAAGGTTCACTGTGGGTACGCCACTGTATTGAAAAATAATTTGCTGTCAGAAATAATAGTTCAGAAGGTGCGACAGACGTTTTTATCAAAAAAAATTGTCGCCATATGTTTTTGTATACGCATATCTTCGTTTACGCCTTGGTATATTGTTGTATTCGAGTTACTTCATTCAAAAATTCGAAAAAATTCGAAAATGGTTTATACTATACAAGAGAGAATATCCATTGTAGCTGCGTATTTTGAAAATGGACGATGTGCTAGAGCTACGGCTCGAATTTTCAATGACATTCATCCAGAAAAACCACATCATATCAGTACGTGCTTCAATTGATGAATAAGTTCATGGAGTCGGTATCAGTGCTGAATAAAAAACCTATGAGAAATGAGGGGGTCGCTGTTGCAGTTGTAGGACATGCAGTGATGGACAACATTCAATCTTTAAGTTAACTTGAGACTATTTCTGGAGTTTCGAAAAGCAGCGTACATCGAATTCTGAAAGAAGCAAAATTCCATCCTTATAAAATTCAGAATGTACAAGAAGTAAATGAAGATGATCCTGACAGACGTACAGAGTTTTGTGAAATCATGAGTCAATTATTGATTGGTGATAATAATTACCTCTACAATGTGTGCTTTTCTGACGAATCTCCTTTTTATTTAAATGGACATGTAAACAGGCACAACTGCAGATACTGGAGTGACGTAAATCCCCATTGGTACAGGGAAACTCATTCACAAACTCCCCAAATTGAATGTTTGGGCTGGTATTCTGGGAGACCATATTGTAGGTCCATATTTTATTGATGGTAACCTCAACGGACAAACGTATCTTGAACTTCTTGATACAACTGTGAACCCCAGAATCACTCAGTTACTTGAAGACGATGATAGGCTACTTGAAGGTCAGCTCACCTTTCAACAAGATGGAGCTCCTCCACATTTTGTTGCACCTGTACGTCAATTTTTAGATGACAATTTCACAGGGAGATGGATTGGAAGGCGAGGACCAATAGAATGGCCGGCTTGATCTCCTGATTTATCACCATTAGATTTTTTTATGGGGTCATTTGAAATCCAAAGTTTATATTATACAGACAACTTCTCTTGATGATCTACGCGGGAGAATTGTTGTGGAGTGTCGTGCAGTGACTCCAGAAATGTTGAGCGAAGACATTTCGAAAATAGCTTATACTTCTATATGGAACTGAATGGTTCACATTTTGAACCTTTCTTACGATGATAACATTTTAGGTGATGAAAAATAAAAATATCTTGATAAAACTCAGTTTTCATTAAAACTTCAACAACACTTGATCGATCCTCAAGTTCACTACACCGATGTATTTGGGATTGAATTCTCTTCAAAATGGTGTATCACAAGTATGGTAGTCCCATCGAAAATTCTGAAGTAGGGGGTGCTGGGGCTGAGGGGGTTGACAACACAATGATGATGTATTTGGTGAAAGTGTTCTTCCTTGAAATAAAAATCGACGGGTCTGAGCGATTTTCAATTTTTTCCACGAGTTCGGAGATTTGGGGGGTGACAAGTTTTAGCTGGGACACACTGTATAGCACTTTCCGAAGCAGTAACAGAAATCTTTAATATGTCTAATAAATGATGTTTTTACAAAAAATTGTGAACCAGTCGAAATATATGAAGATAATTCAGGTGCACTAGCTTAAAAACTCGCGCCATCTCAGACTTAGGATCGACCCCCCCTCTCAGGTGGAAAAACAAAATCGCTACTGTAACCTCATGCAGAAAAAAAAGGCCTGCCGACTGGACTATATTGTCCATAGTAGACAGGCCAAAAAAATACAAGCGAGCAACATTCTTACCCAAAATTTGAATACAATTATTAGTAAATAAATCATATCCTATATCATATCATCAGAAGATTCTATTCATTCTTTTGTTTATACAGAAAATACTTTTTTTCTCTCTTGTGAAATGTTACGAGTGCATGTAAATAATTACGTCAAGATGCTTTTTGCAAAAATATTCAACCTTATATATTCGAGTTCAATGATATGCAAACAATTATCAAATTATGTTTACTCACCCAATCGAAGCTCAGTTACATCTCCATTGATTGGGGTGAGTTTTTCTAGTGAGTCTGGATCAGATTCCTTCAGTTTATCGAATAGCTAGTGAAAAAGTAATTCATAAACAATATTCTCACATTTGAAACTATAACTCACCTTCATATTTTTGATTGTGTCCAATCGTTCTTGAATACTTTTTCCTTTTTTACCTCTCAGAAGTACGTATATATTTCCGACTCCAGAACATGATCTAAGGACTTTTTCAATCAGAACTTTACCAATGAACCCGCTTCCTCCTGTTAAGAAGATATTTTTTCCGTCGAAATATTTCACAGTAGAAGCCATTTCAGAACCAGTTCAGAACAATTAGGAAGACACTGTCAGCGTTTGAGGAACCGCGGGAAATAGTGAATGTTTATTCTAATCATGTTAAAACAGTGACGTGTATTTGGATTTCAATACCGTTTTGATAAAAATCATTCAGTGTGGAGAATTCGAATATTGAATATTTGGAATATCACAAAGTTGATTTCTTTGAAATAACGTCTGAATGTTTTTTGGGGAGGTATCGGAATTCTGTTTTCCATATTCTGAGTTTTCTCTCGCCTAGAATTGATGTACTTCATCCTGGTGGGACTTGGAATGAATGAAATCGAAGTTTATATAGTAACACAAAGAAGAAAATTACTCACCTTCAACGATTTTTTTTAGCGACTATTAGGAAATAAATACTGTTCATCAGCTACTATTGACCTGTTGATAACTGAGTCAGTCCTCTAACTTCTCAAACTGAATATCTGCTTGGAAGTACTGAGCCGATTCATTTTTATTAGAATATTTGTTTTCATCTTAAATAATAAAGTCTAGTCACAGAGAAATATGTTGTAAAAAGCAGAAACTCATTTTGATCTCGTATCATTGAAAAACTTCATGAATTAATCAATCGTTAGCATTTTTGAAACGATTCAGTTTCTGATACTCAAGAACACATGCTGGTAAACTATTCCATGGAATGGCCGATTGAACAGAACTTCATTGTACACACCTACAGAATTGTTTCCCTTTTTAATCTGAGTGACAACGAATCATGTAAGCCTGATTCAAATGCGTTAAAACTATCCTCTAAATATTTGATGAATCTATGAAACTGGAACTTTAACAAAAAAAAAAGCGCAAACTATATTATTTTCGGGTAATTTTTTGCTTAAGGAAAAATTTCTCTCATGATTGAATTTCACACCCCACCCGGTAAAAACTACCTCTATCATGAAACAGGTTATATTTCAAGAAGTATCGGTAATAGAAGAATCAAATTTTGCATAAGGGTTACTTTCCAGGATAGGTATTTTATGTAGTGAGATAGATTTTCACAGTGATTGAAACTACCCCATCGATTCAGCTGAGGAACTAGATACAGCCTCCAAGCAGATTCCAAAAGCAATAATGAAAGCATATGAAATCAGCTGCCCAGAAAAACAAAAGGCAGTTAAAAGAGACTTGGGCAAAAAGTAAGGGAACTCTTCAATAGAGCTGAAAGTCTGGGGCACTGGAAAGACTAGAAAGCGGTTTATTTCTGAGTAGAACAAGGAACTCGGAAAATTCAAAAGAAGAACATGGAGGCAAATGCGTGAGGGGATTACGGAGTTAGCCCCAGCCCAACGTCTCCAGAAAGTTCAGCATCGGTCGGATCAAAAATCACAGTGGATATGCAGAAAACCAGAAGGAAAGCATAAGTTTTCTCATCCAGACACACTTTCCCGGGTCCAAGATTGTTAAAGACCAACTGCAAAATGCTTAGCTGGAAGGGGTTGTCACGAACCCCAACAGAACCAGCAGGAGCCTAGCGGGGTAAATCTTCATCACCCAAAAGATCAATTTTGCCATTAAAAGCTTCGAACCTTTCAAACCGGCCAAAAAGGGCGAAAAATTCTCCGCCTTATTACAAAATGGCCTTGAAATAATAGACCTTCTTGAGGAGGCTGTTCAAGGCCAGTTTCATTTTTGGTCACAAACCGAAAGCATGGGAGGAGGCTGCAGTGGTGCCCATACCAAAGACTGGGAGACGTCCAGCGCACGAACTAAAGTCTTATTGGCTCATTAGTCTCCCGCCTTTCTCCTGAAAAAAATAGAGAAAATCATAGACTGTCATATGAGAAGTGAAATCTTTACGGACAGACCGCTTCACAGAAAATAGTTTGCCTATCAAGCAGGCAAATCAACGAATAATGCTCTACAATGCTTAGTTGAAAGCATCAAAATACATACTTGGCCAAAGAAATGGCTCTATGTGCATTCATAGATATAGAGGGTACTTTTGATAACACATCACATGTCTCCATCATCAGATCGCTAGAGAAAAGGAATATACACACCTGCTGAAAAGCAGAATCATTGTAGCTGCTCTCGGAGAGGAAATGGTCAGAATGACAGCAGAAAAAAGTAGCCCCCAAGAAGGGGTCCTATCGCCTTTGCTGTGGTCACTGACCGTGGATAATCTGATAGTGAAGCTACATGAATCTGTAATTTCGACTCGAAGTTACGCCGATGACATCGTCGTCATTTAGGGGTAAACAAGACGGGATAATATCCAATCGCATGCATACAGCCCTGAATATAATCAGAAGCTGGTGCGCAAAAGAGGGACTGAATGTTAATCCTAGCAGTGCTGGTTCCATTCACGAAGTACGAACTGGAAGCCCCAAACCTGAATGGAACTCAGCTAAATTTGTCCAATGGAGTCAAATACCTGGGCGTCTTAATCGGCCAGAGACTAACATGAAACAGTTTTATTAATAACATTATATCCAAGGCTACAGCGGCAACCTGCCGCAGAGTTTTTGGCAAGACATGGGGTTTGAAGCTCAAAATGATATACTGGCTGTATCAAACGATTATCGAACCCATGGTCGCCTATGCCTCATTAGTATGGTGGCCAAAAACCCAACAGTACTTGGCACAAATCAAGCTGCAGAAAGTACAGCGGTTAGGGAATCACAGGGGCAATATTCATGTGCCCCACTGCAGCACTAGAAGTAATGCTGAATCTTCCGCCACTGCACTTGGGTGTAACTAAAGAAGCGGCAAAAAGTACCCTCATACTGCACCAGGCATCAAACTTGAAGGCTGGGAATATGATTGAACATCTGTAGATTCTGTAAAATAATTCCCTAGAATCCAGGTACAAGCCATCAGATATTATGCCAGCTAGGCACGACTTTGAAGTGAATTATGAATTGGTTATAGACAATCATCATATATTCACAAAGAACGGCCTCAACTATAAAGGAATGCATCAGTATGGTATACTGATGAGTGTGAGTAACGTGTCCTAGTTTTAGGCTCTCGAAATCCCTAGACAAAGCTCCAACAATTTTTCAAGCAGAAACTCATGCCATTGGAAAGATAATTAAAAAGCAGACAGCCTTGTCAAGGAAGGCGCAAACACTCAATTAACTGGCCTAGAACCCTTCTGTGGTCTTTTCAAAGCCTACATCAACGAAGAGTTTCGTTGCTGAGAGCAAATTAAAACCCACCGGAATAAGGTTCCAGGGCAAAGACATGCGAAAAGGAGCCGATCGCCAAAGAAAGCTCAACGGCTTCTCGAGTTGGACAAGAAAGACTTGAAACTGGTAACCGTACATTGTCCTCTGAGGTATCACCTCAAAAGAATGGATGAACCAGACAGCGAACTGTGCCGTTACTGCGAGAACTTTGCGTCTGCCAAGCGGTGTTTTGCAAAAGGCGTAATTTTCTTGAAAGGGTTTCACTAACGCCCTCAGACATAAGGAACTCAGCTCCCAGGAAACTGATACGCTTCGCAAGGAGTCTCCGAATCGTGGGTCTTGGATAGATGATAGGTAATGTACAGAAGACCTCATAGGTCGAGGTACGGACTACAATCTAACCCCTGAATTTTCGAACTATTTTTATTTTCTACCGAAAATATATGTTTTGCTTGGCTGAATTTTGCACTTCTACTGGTAAAATCTACCCCATTGTAAAACAGGTTATATCTCAAAGAGAATCGGTAACAGGATTCCAAAATTCGAATCCCAAGTGGTTTGAATAACTCCCTGAATATTTGAATAATTTCTATCGGAAATAATATCATAAACTAGGGATTTTATCGCTCAATAATTTTTAAGATTTTCAGGAAAGCATTTCGCCTGGAAATATTTTACCGAGTGCGATTTGCGGTCTCCTCATCTGTTTAAAGCACGAAAGCTGATTTTGAGTGGTTAAATTTTTTATAGAAATGCTGGAAATTGTTCGAGGGAAAATTTATAAATATATGCGATAAAATCCTCCAGCATCACTGATGTGAATATGTATAAAAATTCCTGAACTCATATTTTGAATTTTCAACTTGGAAAGAAACTACAACCCTTCTCGTTCCAGAATTGGAGAAATCATTTCGGATAATTATCGTTCTGTGCTTTCAATATGCTTGATTTTACAGATTCTGAAATGTTTATTTCTTTGATTATTTCACTCATCTTGAAATCTCACATAATCGAACCAATCACAAACCAAAGGCAACCAGCTGTCCTTCAATTATGATTAGTATAACAGCGTTGTGTTTCCAACGGTAAAATTAGTCGATTCGGTGCAACTTCAAATGAAGTTATCGATAAAAATATTGATGAAAATATACCTATTGATACAAAAAAAAATCTTAAAAATGAAGACAATTTATGACGTTCTGTGTGGAACTCAACAACAAATTAGATGCAGAAAATAGCACCGAAGGACTGGCTTTCATTTTGAAGGACTAGATATTCAATACGCGAAAAATTGATGGTTGTGAAGGAGAGTGGTGTTCAGAGCCGGATTAAGAGGGGGGCAAACGGGGCTGCAGCCCCGGGGTCTCCACAAGAGAGGGGCCTCCACAATATAAATTTTTAGGTGAAATATCCTATCAAATACCGAAGGATATGCAAAATTATATATAAAAAATCTGACAACGAAAGAGCAGTTCTCCCACTTTTTCCTCTCATTTTTCGTTTTAAACATTCAAAAACATGTTTCGTATTCTTGTCAAAATCCATGGTTAATATTAATCTTCGATCTGATGAATCATGTGTATATGCGAGAAACAATCACCAAGTAAAACATCATACTATTATACAAAATATTATATCGTATCGAAATTAGCCGTAAAAACAAGAACAATTGAATTTAAAAAAAAAATGTTTTATTGAATGAAGGATTTTATGTCGATGTATTCTTCGAATGACACAAGCGATCTAGATACACAATGGAATTCAATAATCATAAGCAAAAGAAAATAATATTTCAATTTATGAATATGATTGCATCAAATTATTTATAAGAGCCCTGTGCGCATTCCATAATAGAACAAAAGTTCAAATTTTGTTGACTATTTTTCTGCCGATTCTACAAACACTTTGCCCGTCTATACCTGTTGTTCGTATTTATTGGCGTTGACAAGTGTCCGCTGAGTGGCGCGCTTGTAACAGAGAAATAGCCGAAATCTGAAAGCGTGAGTCTAAGAGAAGGATGACATTCCGCAACAAATGTAAATGCTTCTGAAGAGGACTATCTATCTATCTATCTAAGATGTTCTACTATCAAATTCTTAAAAACCAAAATTTCAGAGCTACATTCTCAAACATTGAAATTACAGTGATTATTTTTTGACATTGCTAGAAACCAATGGAAACGTTCAATACAAATAATTCATATACGTTTTGGCCAATCAATAGTGGGAATATTCTACCTAGAAAATTGTCGCGGGAATAATTTGAGGTATTTTGTTTTTATTGTCTGACAACCTATATTTTTAATTTGACGTCTGTCATCAATTCGCATGAAAAGTGTGAAATTAATCAAAACCGGTTTGGTACATTATATAATTTTGCAAGGAAATGTGTTCATGATCGTAACATCAAAAAATAATCTAAAGAATACCACACGAGAGTTCGATATAGTAGAAAATAATTATCTAGATTTCTTTCTCAAACTTGTTGGCAATAGCCACTCGAGCCAGTTGGTCTCTCTTGTCTATTTCCTGGCAACAAGTTTTCGAAAATCTGTCGAATTATTTTCACTCTCTTGTGATATTACAACTGAGAATGTGATGATGTCAAATTGGAAAGCGCTCATTTTCCAACATGAAAAAATAGGCGAATTACGATGAGACAAAGCCGCCTATCAAAGTGATCGCTTCTTAGCATTGAGAATTATTTTCTCCGGATGCTGGATTTGACCGAAATCATCAATGATTTTTCGTCGAAAAAAGCTCGCAAGAATCCCTTTGTTTACGCTGTAATTTAATTTATTTCTTGTATTTTATTATACCTACATATGCTCGTGTCGAAATAATTTGATTTGTTCCTCAATAAATAAATAAAAAAAACTTGTTTGAAAAATAATTAGGGGCCTCCACTCCTCTGTTGCCCCAGGGCCTCCATACCTTTTAATCCGGCCCTGGTGTTGTTAAAGCCATATGGAACACTTCTGCAAAATTAGTCCAGAAAAAACGTGTGCGGTCGGGGGACCCCCGTCAGGAACGAAGTTCCTTTACGCGGTTTGCGGTAGGTGTTGACTGGTAGAAATCGTCACGTAATACCAAGCAATACTATACCTATACCGGGTCACAATAGGACTAGGGCCATGCCCATATCTCCTTCACTTATCAACCGATTTGAATGAAATTCTGTGCATAGATATAAGACACAATTTCGGATTGACAAATATATGAAAAAAAAAATGGCCGACTTCCGGTTTCGCCATAATAGCCACCAACGCTAATTTTTCAAATGAAACACCCTATATGTTTGATGTTTTTCGGATTCTACGGCTCGAATTACATACGACAGGTTGCCAAATTTTTATTTTACAATTAAAAAAAATTATTTCTCAATTTTTTTTAGCCCAGGAGGCCTTCATCAGGTTAAAATCTATACTAATTGACATCAGTAACTCATAGTGATAGTCATTTCATCGATAAGCAAGAATTGAAATTTTCTGAACGCATTTTTAACGGAAAAATGTTTTTTTTCAAATGGTACCCACAGGGCCATCTTGCCATTCGATAGAGAATTTAATTACCAATTCAACGATATACATTATGTACCACTTTATTTTTGTTGAAAACGTAGAGAGCCATCTAACAAAATGAAATCAATCTGAAAAAATTGGTAGGTAACATGACATCTATTCATTCTTTCAAACTTTACTTCAGAATGGTAAAAATGAATTATCAAAAATAATCGACTTGACAATATGTAATAATCATAAACCCATTACAGAAAAGATAACTTTAATATAATCAAACTGTTTGAGTAAATCTAACGACTGAAACAGTGAAACATTCAATGTACAAATTATTTCTCACAATACCAATATCCTGTTTTCAATAGAAGAGTTTCACAACCATCGAAAAGTCATTTTATTTATTAATGACCAATGATATGTTCGAAGTGTTCCCCGTTTTCCCTAACACATAGACTACTTCTATTTATTGTACACCTCATCACATTTATCAGTTCGTGAGCAGGAATTTCCTGAAATGCGCGCTCAACTCTATCTCTCATGTCCTCCAAAGAAGTTGATCTTCTCGAGTATACTTTGGATTTTATGTGACCCCATAAATGAAAATCAATAGGGATTAAATCGGGCAATCTGGCTGCCCATCTGATTGGACCATTTGGTCCAATCCATCTCTGCCCATAGGAATCCCTAAGATATTGTCGAAGAATATAAGCATAAGGTGGTCTTGCACCATCCTGCTGAAAAAACATATTTCCCTGATGTTCTCAGGTAAATCGTTGATATTATTTTGAATATCGTTCTCTAAGAATTGTAGAATTGGTCCAATGATTCTTGTCCCTATGATTCCTACCCAGACGTTGAATCCAAATCTTTCTTGAAAATTACCTCCTTTCAGCTACCTAGGATTTTCTTGAGCACAAAACCTTGAATTATTTTTATCGAACATACCATTATTCGTAAACCTAGACTCATCTGTAAACAGTATCTTCGAGATAAAACCATTATTCAAATCATGATGACGCAAAAGCCAATTTCAATAAGTCTCCGTTCTGGGTCATTTTCATATAGTTGCTGATGCAAACTGTATTCATAGGAGCGATATTTATCAATACTTTCTGGCACTTTTCCTGCTGATCCCAATTTCCAATTCTCGCACTGAGGCAGATGGAGAAAAATGTACCTATGCTAAAACATCAGTTTCCGCTTCTTTACTGACGATGAAGTGGATGTGGTTTTGATCAGCTGGTTTTTTCCTTAGCATCACTTCTTCACTATCTTAACGGATAACGAACAGCGTATATCATACTCTCATTGACAGCGTTCTTCTGACATTCTCCGTATATCAATATCATATCGATTTGTTCGTTTCGAGAATAACGATTGTTATTTTCCATTTCAATTTTTAGGAGGACAAGTAAAATTGGTATTTCACTTTTGACATGTCATTAATCACCTACTGTTTTCCATGATTCCACGGCTACCTTTCATCTCATCAAACCTAAACGGATAACTCATTGGAATTCGTAGGCATCGTATAAAATATTGTTTAAATTCAATAATTGATCGTTTTTAGTTTTGAACAAGTAGAAAGTGCTAGATAATGTATATCGTTGAATTGGTAATTAAATCCTCTATCGAATGGCAAGATGGCCCTCGGTAGGTACCATTTGAAAAAAACAATTTTATTCGTTAAATTTCAATGCCTGCTGTAGGATTTGTTATTGTTCTCATCGATGAAATTACTATTACTATGAGTTACTGGTGTGAATTAGTATAGATTTTAACCTGATCAAGGCTTCCTGGGCTAAAAAAAATTGGGAAATAATTTGTTTTTAAAAATTTGGCAACATTGTGGTATGTAATTTGAGCTGTAGAATCCAAAAAACATCAGACATGCAGTGTGTTCCATTTGAAAAATCGAAGTTGGTGGCTATTCTGGCAAAACCGGGAGTCGGCCATTTTGTTTTCATATGTCTGTCAATCCGAAATTGGATCTCATATCTATGTACAAAATTTTATTCAAATCGGTTGATAAGTGGCCCTAATCCCATTGTCACCCGGTATTTCCTCTTTCCAAACTCCTCCGCTACAGTAACAGGTATTTCATTTCTGATAATACTGTTTCAATATTTGATAATAAGGCCGCAAATTGCACGACCTAAATTTCCTAAAGGCAAAATTAAAAAAAAATGCGATAAAATCCTCTAGCATGAAAGATATTTTATGAGAATATTTCCCGAATCACATTCAAAACTGGATAAAATTACCAGAATTCATGTTATATTATAATATTCAGTGATCCAAAATCGAAGGAATCGCGTCCGGATTACCATTACTACATGCTTCGTTTTATAGGTTCATTCATTCACAATGATCATTCACTGCTCTTGAATTCACCCAAAAACCTGAAATATATATAAATTAGATCAAATATGTTTGTATCTGAAACCTATTTAAATTGATTTATTTATCGTATGGTACAGTAGCACATGTATACAACAAAAAGAAATACAAAACATATTATTGCTCATAGGCTAACATCTAGTTGGCAAATGTACTCGATCGCTTCGTTGGTCGCCATCAGGAAGTCATTGAAGCCACCTCCGTAGGCCCTGTTCTGGCATTCGATGATGATGTGGTGAACGGTTTGTCTGGCCGCTCCGCAGTCACATCTTGCAGATGGTGTTTTGTCCCACTTGTGGAGCGAGTCTGCGCACCTTCCGTGTCCGGTGCGTATTCTGTTTATAGATGACCATACTTTGCGGGGCTGTTCGTAAGCAGCTATTGGCTTATGCATGGTAGATTCTGGCATTGGGCTGGGCAGGCTTCTCTCCATTCCTGTTCCCAGAGGTCTGCAGGGTTGAAATCGGATGACCGCAGTTCCCTGGCAGTTCTCATAGGAGGTCTTCTGGAGCGCAGTCTTGTTCTGTCTAGGTCGGCAAGGTCACGATGTATGGGTAGCTGGGGGTTGTCTTGGATTCTGTTGAATTCTCGGACGAGAGCATTTGGTCAGGCGGTGGTGTGGCTAGGCTGCAGCCAGAGGTTGGGGTAGATTTTAGTGTGCCGTAATGGTCCTCATTTTACGTTTAGCTGTACGTCAACTTTGTGCGTGTGTGCGCTGTTGAGCCAGACCGGAGCGCCATATTCTGAAGTTGGGTAGACTAGTCCTATTGCCGAGGTGCGTAAGGTGTCGGCAGAAGATCCCCATGAAGTTCCACAGAGTTTATTTCTTGTTCGCAGTTCAGCAGCAGTGTTTTCTAGGTGCCTTCTGTAGGATAGTGTTCTGTCGAGGGTAATTCCGAGGTATTTTGGGTGCGGGTTGTGGTAGAGAAGGTTGTCTTCGAAGTAAACCTGTAGTTCCCTATCAGCGTGTTTGTTGCACAGGTGGAAGCAAGACGTTTCTGTCTTTGTGAAGTTGGGTTTTAATCTCCACTTGCGGAAGTAGGCTCCCAGTGTTCTTAGGTCGGATGTTAGGGTGGCGTCAGTTTCCTCGAACATTTGGTGCCTTGTAGCTATAACCCAATCCTCTGCGTATCCGAATTTTCTGGATTTCGTATCAGGCATGTCGGATATATATAAGTTGAAAAGCAGTGGGGCAAGCACAGATCCCTGCGGCAGCCCATCGTTCAGTGTCTTTGTGGAGCTTTTCTGGTTATGCAGTATTACTTGAAAGGTTCTATTTGCAAGCATGTTGTCGACAAGTCGAATGGTCTTTGAGCATGGTATTATTTGTATGAGCTTGTACAAGAGGCCGTGTCTCCACACGGTGTCGTAGGCTGCAGACAGATCTATGAAAGCGGTCGCCGTTTTCAGTTTTTTCTGAAACCCTGCTTCTATGTATGTTGTTAGTGTCAGCACCTGGTCTGTGCAGCTTCTCTGTGGTCTAAAACCAGCCTCTTCAATAGGGACTCGACCGATTTAAAAAAAAGGTTCCTTGGTATGGTATCGGACCCGAGCCAACCGCGTGAGAGACTCTGATGCTAATCACTGCTCTATGAGAACTTTTATTGATATACAGAAAATAACAATCGAATTATTCATTGCCTTACTGAGGCTTTCTAACATGCTGAAAAAGGTATATCTGAATTCAAATATCAAATCACTGTATGTAGTGAGTAAGATGTCTAAAAACCCTGGTGCTTGCACTTATACCCGTAAAAGTTTAGGATCAACTTGGCGATACTGAGCCTACTTGATAATGGAGATTACTAGCGCTTCAGATGGTGCCAATATCACATGGTATATTATTTTCCTCAGCTTCCTTTTTCAGGCGAACTGTTCGTGGGTTCTAATTTTAGCTTTGCTATTGGTTGAAAAAAAACATCTGTCAAACACCAATAGCAATGCTAGAATCCCCCGAACATTGCATAAAGGAAGCAACGTGTTGTTGTTTGTCGTATTTTGTACCATTTGAATTTGTTAACTGAATTTTCTTCTCGAAGATTTTGAGAGATGGAGAATTGGAAATGAAATTGTCATTGAATTGTAGAAAATATAAAATTCAATGCATACAATATGATGAACTGTGAAAATATTATAAGACAATTCGTCCAGATTTGTACCTGCTTTTGGTACTGAATACAGGTGAATATTCGAATCTGAGGCTTTATTCTGTCCAAACAAAATACAAATGTGGCCCATTCTACAAAAAGTATCCTTACACACTATACTACCTGAAAATAAACAATTCCTCACGCACTAATGAACTGATGAACGAATGATTTTTCAAAGAACAAACTCAGGAATAATTAAATGAATGAGATGGAAAACGCATAGACACCGACAAAACACCAAAAACAATTTCATATATAAAAACTTTTCAACAAAAAATTAAACCGACATAAAAATCAACTGAAAAGCAAAAACTAAAATGAACCTTCTCAGTCTAAATTATAATTGAGCTCCTGAACTAATGTGACTAACTGATTTTGAGTCGGCGCCAAACAAACAATTATTGAAGATCATTATATTACTTTGAAAGAAGTAATCAAAACGCAGCCGTGCATCTCGCCACCATCATTTCACGCTTCACCTAATTCAATTGCTAGTTTGTTTGGCGCCGACTCGAAATCGGTTACTCACATTAGTTTAGGAGCCCAATTATCATTTAGACTAAGAAGGTTTATTTTATTTTTTGCTTTCCAGTTGATTTTTGCGTCGGTTCAATTTTTTGTTAAAAAGTTTTTGTGTTTTAAATTTTTTGTTGCTGAAGTCTACTAATTACTACCCACTTAATTGTGGATTACTTCCAAAATACTTACTTACCTAGCTTACTTCAACTATTAACTATTAAATAATATGATTTTCTATTTTAACTATTTATTGTTATATAATATAAATTAATTTTGAAAGTTCTGGTTAGTTGATTTCATCACTTTGTATATTTCCATCCTTTCATAGAATGTAATCATTTTGACGGATGTAGGAGGGTCTGTCAATGTCAACTACATATGTGTGCCAAAGTTCACAAGTGAAAAATCAATCATCCCCTTTTTTGTACCCATAGGGGTGGATCATTTCATTCCACTCCAGAACATGATCAACTATGAAATATAATCTTCCTAATAAAAAAAGAATCATCAAAATCGGAAAACCCACTACAAAGTTATGCCTGATAGAATCGGTTAACGGACCAAAATTCAGAGGGTGAACGATCAATATCCTTCATTTTGCTACCCTTAGGGGTGGATTTTGTTGTTCAAATTGAAATGGGACCAACTTCGAAGTACAAACCATTCAATGAAAAAAGAATCATTGGAATCGAACCGCTCTGTGGAAAGTTGTGCGTGATCATACATAAAAAAAAATATACTCGTCGAATAGAGAACCTCCTCCTTTTTAGTTTCGTGTGTTAAAAATGCTGCAAATGTCCAAAAATTCAGTTTTGACACTAAGCGAGAATATAAACAACCATTTTTGGACGGCGCCATCTACCACAGACTACCACAGAGAGAAACTCTGTTGAAGTGAGGTGGTGCCCCCTCGAAAATCTAAAAAATATCGAATCAGTCCAAACACCAGGGTTTTTAGACATCTTAGTAGTGAGTTCAAAATCCCTTATTCCATCAATTTTGCATGCGTTGACATTAGATTCTAACAGCACCAAGTATAGTTTTTACACATACTAGTATTTAATAGAAAGATACAGAGAGAGAGAGAGAGAGAGGGGGAGAGAGAGAGAGAGAGAAAGTCGCGTGGAGAGGGCATAACGTTGCAATTTATTTTCAATCACCATAATCATAACGGGTACCATTCATTGAATTTCGTAAACTGATAATCAAGCAGTTACCTAGAAATGACTATTATGAAGTTGGATTATTTTGTTGATGTTTAAGACCTTCTAATGTATAAATTATTATATCGCTACTTACCTGCTCTTCATATTAAAAACGAATTATCGCATTTACATTCAGTGAAGAGTTTCACCTAGAGTGGATTCAGTATTGAGATAACACAATGGTAATTAGGGAGGGGAAAATCACGAGTAGACACGATTGACAACAATTTTGCTCCATATTCTCAATAAATAAAAATTCTACATAATAGTCTTTTTTTTTGTTATACTTGACATTTCAAATGCATATTGTAAAGAATTGTATTGGCGAAATTCAAAAAAATGGTTTGAAAGAGAATTGAATTATATTTCCAACGATGTGCTACTTGACCCCCTATGCTATTTGAAAATTTTAAGTTGATGTGCCCCTCGCGCCATCTATCGAGCAATCACAATGTCTTTTATTTCAAAAAGTAGTATCGGTGATATCATTCGTCCCATTGTTCTACATCGAACACCGTTCAAAAGTCAACAGGGGGGAGGGGACTATAAAAAGCCACGCTGTATATCCTATTTCAGTTCAAATGATGCCAAATAATATTGTTGTTAGAGATAAGTGCCATGTGAAGTGGAATGAATAGAAAAATCGAATTTAAACGGTTTTCTTCACATAAACGATTCAATATAAAATTGAACCAGAGAAAGGTAGATCTCAGGTGAAAAAACAACTACTTTCCTGGCAAATACCACGCAGAACGTTGAATGATATTCACCTGAAAATCCATGCATACTTCCATAAAATATCAATGGACATTGAATGCAAATGTTTCTTTCTGATGAGCTCGATTATGTTTAATTTAAGTCGTGTTCACCTAACAATCCGCATACCGGTTTCAGGCTTCTTGGCCCTCATCAGTACGGAGTAGTCAACCAGCCAAAAGTCCAAAGAACTCTGGCTGAAGTGAGACACAACGTAAACAAACCATCATCGATCTTGTAACACCTATAGGTACGCCGGAAAAGATAAACTTTAACTGGCGGTACCTAGTGACAGAAAGAAACACTCCGAAAATCTCCCACCTCGATAGGTTTCTAAATAAAAGATTCCTTCTCAGTAGGAGTGGCAAGCCCGTCTAGCATATAGTGAGAGATAAGTGCCATGTGAAGTGGAATGAATAGAAATCGATTTAAACGGTTTTCTCATAACGATTCAATATAAATTGAACAGAGGTAGATCTCAGGTGAAAAATAACTACTTTCCTGGCAAATACCACGCAGAACGTTGAATGATATTTTTTTCAGGTGAATATCATTCAATGTTCTGCGTGGTATTTGCCAGGAAAGTAGTTGTTTTTCACCTGAGATCTACCTTTCTCTGGTTCAATTTTATATTGAATCGTTTATGTGAAGAAAACCGTTTAAATTCGATTTTTTTTTTCTAATATTGTTGTTGACATGAAAAATGTATAATAACTATAAATTATTTGTTATAATTATGAATTTCTCAACTATAACAATGAACAATATTTTATGAACACGAACAAGAAACAACATTATTGTTGTTGTTTATAGCTGTTTTATAACATTATTCAGCGGAAATCGATTATGACAAAAAAGCCCCAAACCCCAACAGCCTGCGTGATAGGAGGGTGCTCTATTCACTAAATTACATCGGCGCTTCTTATTTTTCTGCGAATGCTGGTACTCAATAAAAAATTGCCTCACTTGGGACCCGGAGTTCATTCAAATGATATATTTGAATTCCAATATCAAATCACTGTATGTATAGTGAGCTCAAAATCGTATATAGTGAATGTGTTGAATTTCGATTTTGACAGGAGCTACTGTGCATTTATCGCGAAGATAGTGTGCATTTATCAGTATAAAACAGCAAGAAGACATTCATCACTAATAAAACTGATTTGGTTGGTTGTTTCTGAGGACATTCGATTGGTTCAAAAATAATACGAGAAAAAGTCTTTGAAATCCTTAAACTTCTTATTTACTCTTTGCTTGTAAAGCTTGAAACTAGGGAAAGTTTCGTATCAACGCATAAAGTATACATTATCCCAACAAAAATTATAATTTGCCAAATTGACGTAATTTTGACTTTCGAATTCAAATCCTGTTACCCCAAAATATATGTGAAAGCTCAAACAATGAAGAAGTTAACAAAGTGAGATATCATGACGTAAGTCTTAACGGGATAAACATGTCTTCATATAGTGAAAAGACTTATATAAATTGTATAACCTCAGAGCAATATTGCCACAAAAGAACTTGGAATAACTCATAGTTATCAGTATCTGAAAATATATCGATCAAAATTCAAGTCATTCAAAACTCAATCGTCAAAATAATTTTCAGTAAACCCAAACAGTACGTTACTGAACAATTGTACGATGAAATGAAACTACATAATTTTAGAAGCATATATGCATATCTGTGCTTCATTTGGATAATTGACAGGTTCCATTACTAACACTTAGCCAAAGGAAGTATTTTTTTTTCATTTATTATTTTATTTTCATTCATTACTAGCTGACCCGACAGACGTTGTCCTGTTCAAATTTCGTTATTACCTGAAAAAAAAAAACGTTAAAACTCTCGTCCGCGTAGAATTTCTTTTTTTCCTATGTTTTCCTCTTCTTCCCGTTATCCCGTTTTCCCGTTATCCTGTTTTCCCGTTATCTCGTTTTCCCGTTTTCCCGTTATCCCTTTTCTCGTTATCCCGTTTTCCCTTTATCACGTCTTCTTCTTATCCCGTTATCCAGGTATCCCGTTATTCCGTCATCCCATTTTATAATATATATATATATATATATATATATATATATATATATATAAACCTTTTCCACGACCAAAAATTAGGCATATCCATCGCTGTAATCTGTTATGGTCCATTATCTTGTCATCCCGTGTTATTATATACAGGGTAAATTATATAACTATAATATAAAGCCTTCGTTACCAAGTTACGGGCCCTCAAAGTTACAAAATGAAAAATTTTTTTCTTTGATAACTTTCAAAGTGAATATTCAGAATCATCTAAATTTTGGTGATTGACTGAACAAATGAATTCCTTCGATGAGCTTTCATGCAGGAGTCAGTTGTTTCGCTACAAAGTCAGGAACGGACTACCCCGATGGTCCACACCCCAAAACTTTGAAATGACTGGGATTTGTCAATATGTTTTAACAAAACAAGGTTACCTGGACAATTTCCTGAATAAATGTACTCGTGTGGAAAATCGATCAAGGCAACGATTATTGATAAAAATGCATTTTTGTTCGACGACATCCAACCTGAGATGTCTACCATTATTCGAAAAGATTAATTTGTAATGAAAATAGAAATGATAGGTATAATGTTCATAACGAATTTTCATCAGTCAAACACGTTTACCTTGCAAAACTCATGGTGTAAATAATCAATCGCAAACCTCAAGAGCAAACAGAAATGGAAAGTCCGCTACAAAAACTCTCAATACATTTTCTTTGTCGGCGCAAACACCCTCTCTGCAATTGAAAAAGCATGCCAGGGAGTTTCGTATGGCTTCACAATGTAATGTAATTCTATTCAACAAGGCATCTCTGGTGTAAATAGGTGTAGCGTAAACGAGTCTTTTTAGATGCCCCCACAGAAAGAAATCCAATGGATTTCAATCCGGAGACCGCGGTGGCCATGAATATGGCCTACCTCTACCAATCCATCTATTGGGGAAAATCTGGTTCAGATGGTCTCGCACAATCAAACTAAAATGAGGAGGAGCGCCATCATGCATAAACCACATATCTCCTCGGGTTTGCAATGGAACATGTTCCAAAAGTCCATTCAAATCGTTCTGAATGAACTCCAAATAACGTTCTCCATTCAATCGGTCATGTAGAACAAATGGTCCTATAAAATGGTTTTCTATGATACTAGCCCAAACATTCACGTTGAATTTCCGTTAGTGTTTGGCTTGCAATATCCCATGGGGATTTTTTTTCGGCCCATATGTGGAGATTATGAGAGTTGATTACTCCATCTCTACTGAAACCTGCTTCATCAGTGAATAAAACTCGAGTAATAAAAGTCATATCCTCTCTTTGCTCGTCCAGGAACCAATTGGCATATTCCAGTCGTGCTGGAAAATCTTCAAGTGGCATGGCATGTACCTTCTGGATGTGATATGGGTGGAGCAGTTGTTCCCTAATTATTCTATGAATAGTGGACTTGGATGTATGGAACTGTTCTGATAGGTTTCTGATGCTCATTGAAGGATCATCAGCGACAGCTTCCAAAATATTTTTCTCCAATACAACGGTACGCACAGCCCTAGGAGCGCCCTCACCACATCGTTTTGGCAAAACTGAACCTACAATAATATCGAAATGAAACAACAGGCTCCAATTAATTATTCATTAGACATACGTGTCTCCCTCAAGCTGCGATCGACACGCTCGAACGTTTCTCTTGCCGGTAACGTTCGATTGAGAAAAAGATCGGCATACAGACGACGGGCTTCTGCAGCATTACCAAATGCTCGTCCATACAATGCATGCATATCTGCATATTCGTTGGATGTAAACTGTTCGGCCATATCAAAAACTTCAAACTGTCCTATTAGAATATTGACAATACAATGACAACGCACCACTCAACAAAACAAAATCGCATTCCAGTTGTCATTTATTATCCACACTAATTTTATTTCTTTCTACAAGGTGTTTTTGTCAAGGATATTTTTAACCTACTCATGTGCAGCCGTTTTTGTAGTTTATTCGTTTGCTTTTTATTAGTTATGTCTTACGATGTGCGTTTTTTCAGCTAAATTTATCTTCGGGTTAAATATTTTCTCCCATGAAATTATACTCAGTGAAACTCCCCAACATTTAAGCTGTGAATACGAATTCGCAACATCCAAATGTTGAGTTTTATGAGATTCAGATAACACAACACGGAACGTGCTTATTCCACGCGTACATACAAAATATGGACTGAATTCGATATTTCATAGTAGCTTGTTAGTTCAAAAACACCACGAATCTACATAACTTGATATTTCATTTGAAAAAATATCTACATTGTGAATGAAACTTTCAACTAGGTACTGTACTTTTTGTTCACGACTTTATTTTAGCATATTTTGTATCATCCCGGTTATAAAATTTGGAAAAACGTAGCATTAGTATTTCTACTGT